>CM053601.1:96330686-96354580 GCA_028646575.1 Pseudocheirus occidentalis | reverse complement strand
CTTTGGTTCACTGAAATCGCACCCCAGGACCACCACTCAAGACCATGATCCAGATCCAGGCCACTCAATGCAAGAGCCCTTGGCCCCGATGGATCGCGTCAGCCCCCCTGCTATCTGGAGGCCGAGGGCTGTGAAGCAGCCCAGTGGAAGCCACTGCTGCTCCGTTCCTGTTGCTACAGCCGCCTCCCTCTGCTTCCTTGCCCTGGGAGCAGTTTGGCTGGACCTGCTCTTCTTCTCCCCAGTTAGCAAAATCCACTGACCTTTCTCTTAGCCTTTTTGTCTTCTGGCCTGATAAATGTGGTAACTGTGCCTCCAGTGCAGCTGATATGATCTCCTATAGATTCGGCTCCCCGCCTAATGCCCCAGGGCCTGAGCCGGCTGGTTTCAGCCGGGGCTCCCAGACTGCTGTGAAGAGCCCCACCTGCTGAGTTGCCTGTAGCAACAGATGTTCTTTCTGTCTTTTGGAGAGTTTTGGAGCTTGAAAATCCTTAAAATCACTAGGACCCATTTTATGAGATTTTTAGCGTGTTTGTGTGGGAGCTGTGGTGCTTTGCTGCTTCTACACCGCCATCTTGGCTCCGTCTAAGAGTATCTCATTTAATCCTCACAACAACCTTGTTAGGTAGGTGGTATTATCCCCACTTTGAAGTTGAGAAAGCTGAGGTAGACAGAGGCTAACTAAGCTGTCCTCATCACACTGTAAGCATCTGAGACCAGATTTGAAATCAAGTCTTCTTGATTCCAGGCCCTGTGCTCCATCTAACTGTACCACTTTGCTTCCCGTTAAAGGGAATCCCCATTTTAACATACTTAACAAATTCAAATAATTTTGACCTCCAAGGAGGGAAACTCACCACTCTTTGAAGAAGCTCTATCCATGTTTGCAAAGTTTTCATTGTTAAGAGGCTTTTTTTTAACATCAAGCACAAATAATCATCATTGCAAGCTGTTATTGCCTCTCGCTCTAAGTAAAAGGAACAAATCTAATACTTCCTTCACATGACAACTCATAACATACATTACGGCAACTATCACGTCAGGCCAGACTGTCCTCTTTTCCAGATTGAACACTGCCACTTAGTTTGACCATTGCTCAAATCACATATATTCAAGGCCATTCACCATTCTGTGTCACCATTTTGCCATTTTGCCTATTCTATTTTTTTATGGTGTTATTTTCTCCACTATTTTTATGCCCCTTTACCATGCTGTTGAGTCTTTTTTTAAAATGATTTTGTGATTTCATCACTTTCATTTCCTGATTTTTTTCTCTACCTCTCTTATTTGATTTAAAATCCTATTTGAGCTCTTCTAGGAATTCTTTTTGTTTGTTTAAGTTTGTTTGTTTTCCCTGATACTAATTGACATTTTTCTTTGAGACTTTGGATGCAGTGGTTTTGCCTTTGTTGTCTATTTCTAAGTTTGTGTTTTGATTTTCTATGGTCAGGTTCTTTTGTTGTTGCTTTTTGTTCATTTTTCTAGTATGCTTCTTTTTTAAATTATTTTTTAGCAAGTATGTTCTCAATTTAATTACAAAGTACAAAGGTCTAAGTATCTCACCCCTGGCCAGTACATTAGTCAAAGTAGCCCATTGTGGAGTAGCACATTCATTTAGTCAGTCAAAGTTTCTCTTCTCAAAGGGAGATTAGTTTCCAATCATAAACAAAGTACATTCATTTGGTTAATCACAGAGCACAAAAAAATCAAAGGATTCCCACTCCTGGATCACAGCTAAATTACAATACCATCCATTAATGCCAAGCACTTTCTCAAAAGGGGCAGGAGAGCACAAAGGCCATCCACCCTTAAGCTACAATAAGATATCAGCACAGCATTCAATGCCCAAGGTCCTGTCTTCATTGAAGAGGTGTGGGTAGTGTGGGTGTAGAGGGATGTTATATAATCCCTGATGCGTTCTTTGTCTGGAAAAGAAGTTCACTAGGATGCAAGCTGTCTTTTGGCAAAGTTTTAAAGTTTATTCATATGCTGACTTAGTAGCAGGCAGGAGAAAGGGGGACCTGCAAAGTGCAGGGGCTATAAGGTAGAGTTAGAAAGTTTTACGCCATGCAGCGGGCAGGAAAAGGTTAAGGGGAGAGCCTGCAAAGAGTTTGGGCTTGAGGGACAGTATTTATAACCTTAAAACTGTCAGTCAAAGGCTAATTATGCTAACTAGGTGGGCAAAGGTAGAGTGAAGTAGGAGTTGGGGAATGGTTTAGAAGCGGTGAGTGCCTAAAGGAACATGCACTTCTTTATCAACTGTGCATGTGAATTACCCATGATTCACTGGTAAATTCCTTAGGTGTGGGCTAAAGGGGGATGTGGTTTTGAGCTTGACATGTCACTAGGTCACTTGGTTTGTCAAGGATGAATGACATATAGCAATATGGCTTTGGGAGGATAGGTTTCAAGTTTGGGAACTAGACTGATTAAGAATTCAGGAGGTACCATACTGAGACGGAGTTATCTTGTCTGATAATGTTCAAGTCTTTTGGGTGTAGCTGGGCACTTAGAACAAAGGGGCTATGCATTTCTCTAAGGGTTTGTTTATAGCACACTATTGAAACTTTCCCAGGTGCTTGTTTCTAGGCAGACTTTCTAGCTAATGGAAGACTTTCAGGCTTGGGGAATGGGAGAAGCAGGGTTTATGCCTTTATGGCTGGGGGAAAGTGTGACTTTTACAACTTAATTACACAGACTTGTTACAAACTGATGTTACATACATAGGTACCCGATCATGAGGGAGATTTTATAAATTGGGATTACAGACAAAAGCATCCTAAACTGCATCATTCATCTTAACACAAAGCAAGTACTCAGAAATCCCTGTTCCTGGGGAAACAAAGCTCAACAAAGCCACAATAAACATTTCCAGTGTTCTCATCAAGTTACTCTCTGCCTGCAGAACAGTCCTGGATTCCCTGAAAACATCAGCAAAGACCTCTTTCAGGATTTTTGTAAACATACAACAAGAAAATTCTCCTTCAGGTCTGAACCATCATCAAGGTTCCAGGACCTCTACAACAGCAGCACTGTCCTTCACCAGCAGGTGAATGTGGCAAAAGAACATCAAAAAGACAGACAAAATACTGGCATCACTGTCGTGCCTCCTCAGTTCTTGGCAGCTCTGGATGACAGTTCTCAAAAGTCTTGGGCAGCCCCAACTGGCCCTCAGCCATCTTACTCTCAGCACCTCTGGTCTAGCATACTTCTTGACTTTTAATTTAATATTAAAGTTTGACTTTGTTCCAGCAGTGGAGAGAACACTGTCTTAAGCTTCTGTTTTGATCTTTTCAGAGCTTGTTTTGGGATTCTGTAAGTTTTCAGTTTTTCCAAGATGTTATGACTTAAGGAGAGGTATGATCACTGCTTTCTGCTCTGTGCTCTGGTCTGTGAGCAACCAGAAACACACTCTTTTGCCTTATAACTGTGACAAGGATCTCTGCTCCCCTGGGGCCACATGATCTAGTGTTCTAGTCCTCCTTCTAGCTCTGGCACTATGACCTTGAACTGTCCCCCCAACCCATACCAGTAAAGATTCCCCTGTAATCTTCTGACCAGTTGCCCAACACCCTTACCATCTATGAGCTAAGAGTTTCCAAAACCATTGCAGTTGAGTCAGGTGGTCCCAAAATCTGCTATTGTCTTTCTGGTACATTGATCACACTGAACTGTATTCCACTCTCAACCCAGTGAGACAAACCTTTCCTTACAACCTTCTAAGTTGCTTTGGGCTAGAAAATTGTTCTATTCTGTCCTTTAATTGGCTTTGCTGCACCAGAATTTGTTTTGAGGTATTATTTTAAAGTTGTCTAGAGGGGAATTTTAAAGAATTCATTGGAGTTCCTGCGTTTGCTCCTCCATCTTGGCTCCACTCTCCTGTAAATATCCTTTGGATTCTGTCACAAAGTAAATTTACTCTTTCTCCCTGTAATATGCAAATTTTTTGAGTATGTCATCTGTGTTTTAATCTAAGTATCAAATAAGTAAAAGTTAAACACCATAGGACAAAGAAAAAATCCCTGGAATATTCCACTGAAGATTTTCCTTCAAACATTCTATAGCAAGGGACTCTAGATTCAGCATTCTGATATCTTATCTGTCTATAGATTTGCAACCAGGAGAATCACTAAATTGTTTAATAGCCCTTTATAAACTAATCAGAAGCTAACTGCAGGTAGTCATGTATACATAAATGTCCACATCAATGAACTTTGGTTTATATAATTTATGCTTTCCATTTGTGTAATTCTGTTTGTTTCCCAAAGTTATAGGCCACATGACTACTATAAAAATTGATTATTAACATTGCCATAAAATACTAAAATAAAGTTGAATTGCATACTTATTATTGTAAGTATTCCTTCAATGTTTTAATTACCTCAATTTTATTTGAGTATTTTAATATTTAATTGAGACTTGTAAAAATTCATGTTTCATCATCACTGCTACCGTTAATCATCATAGAAGATGCTTTTCATGAAGTGCTATAGCCAAAATGTTGCTGCTGCTGATCTGACAGTCATCTTTTTTGACAATAACCCTCTCAGATTTTAGCTACATCAGTCTATAGACCAGAAGAAATCACTGTGTTCATATACAGAAATGGTGCATCTGTGGGAAATGGCAAGATCAAGAGTATGGCCACATGGGTGAAATTGTTGGTACCTCAACAAACCAGAACCACAACCCAAAGCTATAACCCAAGCCAATTACCACAAATTAAGGAACCAATGAGGGTTTTCTTTTTCAATGGAGTCCCACCTACAAGGTCATTGACTCCCCAGTGAATAAAAAACAAAGCTTATATAGTTTTCAAATTAAGCAGAAGGTGAATTGCATATGGGATACTATAGAACTGGAGAAAGCCTCTTGCTGGAGGCAAGTAGGGTAGGAATAGGGAAGGTAGCATTGCTTGATTGGTCAAAATTGTTACTGGGATCTGGTAATAGGAAATGCTTTTCTCCAGGTGATCTATCTCTTATAACTCCATCCTAATAGATAGGGCTTCCTTAGCTCTTTCAGCAGTTAGGAAGATCAGAGGCTGCAATCCAAACAGAGTCACAGGCAAGCCAGAGGAATTGTAGATTAAATGGAGTTGCTTTAGCTTTATCTACTACTCACAATCATCTTTGTGTTTGGCTAAGGTGGAAAATGAGTCCAGGACCCTTGAAACCTTTTAAACTTTAAGTGTTATATGCCTGAAAAGATAAACCCTCCCAATTTTTTTTCTTTTTTGGGAAAGAGTAATTTGAGAACAATCTCAAACCTGTTGGTAAACTATAGGAGTCAGTTTTAGCTCAATAGTAATTGTACCAGAATAATATAAATTGAGCTCTTAAGAATATAATCTTCCATGAGCTATACTACCAGCTTGAAACTACCCTTCAAATGGTATAGCCATTTGATTTCAAATATTTTTTTAAATAACTCATATCATTAAGAAATAATAAAATGGCTTATTACACAGGAAACATTGCCAGAAAAAAATAAGATGACCTGCTTAGTCTGGTTCACATTGAAATGGCAAGTTTTAACAGAGTGACCACAGAGTCTGAATAAAAGTTTTTTTAAGGAGCTTTTAATTTACCAGCTGGGGCTACTACACACCAATTAAAGGGAGAGCATCCCATAGCACAATGCAGCATCTTATATACAGTCCACTTTCATTGTTCAACTAACATAATTTTTCACTAAACTAATTATTATGAACCATCTATTACCAAGGCAAGGGCGGGTTAGGATTACATCTGTTGATAGGGTGTTGATGGATAAGGCGAGGAGCATGGGGCATAATGACCTGAGAATGTAGCAGAAAAAAAATGACAAAAAAGACAAATTACCCGATTGGTTCCCCGGCCAGTTCACTGACTTCTCTCTAGAGTTCATCTCGAGTTCATAAGGCTTTTTATTTGGATTTCTAATTTCACAGAGTATCACTTAACTGTTCCCCTGGCCTCTTCATTCCTTCCTTTGTTTTAGGAAAGAATCAAATCATAGAATCCTGACAACTTATGGGGGCATGTTAGTGGCACACAGGTCTGCATAGGGTGACTTAGCAATGTCATTGGAAGGGGAAAGGACAACAAACTGCCTGTCCCTGCATGTCCCCAGTGTTATTTTTGTTGGGGAATGCCAATTACAGGTTTGAGCAGAGGCACACAAGGAAATTTTTACAGACTGAAGTGACAACAATGTTACAAACAAAGTTACAAAAGCACCCAAACACCTGGGAACTTGACCCAGTTTGGGTGCCCTCTCTTATCTGTCTGTTCGGGATGGGATAGTGGCTCAGGGTTGAATTTTGGAGGTGCAGAGAGGTTTTGCTGCTCATGAGCAAACAAAGCTGGTTGCTTGAATGGCTGGCATGGTTACCCTCTGCCCATACTCCCCAGAGTCATCAGGACTGTAGGTGGAAAAAGCTGGTGAAGGGCTGGCTCTCCAGGCAGCATCTGTTGCCAGATTCTTCCAACACCTCTTTACCCTGGGGCTGGTTAGGGAAGGTCAAATCTCCAAGGGAAGTCATTGGACATGTTCAGAGAAATGGGGGCATCTCTTGGTTGGGGGGTGGGGAAACTATGGAAAGGATGTGGACTCTGGGCAAGACTTTGTCTTTTTCCAAAGAACTAACATTTCAAAGTTGGGCCTGAGTCTAAGGGGTCTTATTAAATGGGAACCCATGTCCTTTGCCAAAGGCACCCCAGCTCCCCATCATTCCCCCTTAAACAGATGGGACCCAAGATCATTTGGGGACAATGGGCAAAGGTCTCAGTTCCAGGCTACTTCATGCTGAGAAAGGATATAGAGCTGGCTCTGTCTCACAGGGGTCCATCATTTAAGAGGTGGGGGCTGCAGCCAAGGTCCAGAATTTGGCAGACACCAGATCCAAGGGGTTTTAGGTAGTGACTTTGGTTGGTAATCAGCCTGAGCCGGCATCTGCAGGTGAGACTAGAAGATACAAATCTGGCAGAGATTAAACAAACAAGAGCCAAAAAGGTAGGAGAAAAATGACCGGAAGTAGAGTAAGCATGAGCTAGTATAATCCATTCCTCAGAGTAATTAACTTTCGTTCACTAACATAACTGTATTGCCTTAAACAAGGGAGGTTCCTGACTTGGAATTCACAACTGAATAATAGACATACATTCTCATTTCACAAAGCTTGTCTATTCTCTGGTCATATTCATTTTGGGAGAAAGAAATAAATTGAATCTTTCACATACACACTCAATTACAAATGTTAACTTTTGCTTAGTTCATGGAAACAGCAAGATCTGTTCAAAACATCCAGCCCACTTTGGCTGGGCATGCAGGCTATATTCTATTCTCATGAGAATCATTAACTTGGGCACGCACTGTGGTCACTGAAACCTGCTTGCTCTTTTCTACAGTAAAGGTGAGGGGGAGTCAAAGTAGCACAATGAGAACACAGAGCAATAAGCTAAAGCTGTAGCAGTTCTTGTGCAGGCCTGGTTTAGATTCTTAGAAAAGCCATCTGCATCTGAAGTCATCTTTTTCAGGTCCCCTGGCTCAGATGTTCACTCACGAGCTGGAGTATCCACAAGCTGGAGTGGTCAGTCAGAAACATGATTGAATACCTGTACATAGGTACATAGAAACAGCTCACTTTTTCTAGCCACACAGGGCTAGTCACAACCATTACAATAAAGATTTACAAAGATGTACAAAAGTGCATTAAAAATCCAAACTTTTGATCTTATTACCAAAACATGCTCAAGGTTTGAGTTTCCATAAGAGAAAATTTTTTGAAAGCCAATCTTACACACACACACACACACACACACACACACGTATATAATTCTTTAGAAGAATCAATCTGATCCTGTTGCTTTCTTCCAAATTTTAGAATCAAGTTACAGATCCTTCTGCTTTCCTAACATACTTAAACCCTTTTTTTAAAAAAAAACAGATATCAATTATCTGGAGACAGGAAGGGCTTGGGCGAATCCCTATTTGTCGCCAAACCTTCTTATCCACCTTTCATATTTCCAACCTTTTTCTATCCTTCCAAATCCTTCAAAGCCATTATTCAGATTATTCAACCTTCCTTTACATTTGTTAACCACAAAACAAGATGGTTCATATCTTTTACTATTTCCTCTAATCACAGAAACCTGCTATAGAAGAAAGAAGGGACATATGACATTCCAAATATGACAAGATAAAAATCCTTGGCTCTGTTTAAATTCGGGTAAAGTCACAGATATCCAGCCGTGAAGTATTGGTACCACCTCAGAGCTAGACTCAGGCATAGTTGGGAAACATTCCTTTTCATAGGAACTTCATGGGTAAAGGTGGCCTGAGGGATCCCATCCCAGACAGAGGCTGAGATTGTCCCTTTGGCTGTTACCAAATGTAGACTTCCAGCAGTTCATATTTCCTCTGAGTAGCTTGTGGCATTTACTGATTCATGCAGGCAACTATACCCAAATCCAAACTCCAAACAAAATTTAGTTATTGTCCCAAATGCCTTTTACCCTAAACAACAAGTTTCCCAAATCACATCTTAGAGCCAGTTTTTATCTTTAGTCTCATGGAGCTACAATAAGCAATGAAAATTTTACTAGGTTTCACAAATGTAAGGAATTCCATTCACTATCATTCTTTTCCTTTATGGAATGACCTTACCTAATAGAGTTTCTAGGGGCTTTGGCGTTTTTCAACAAGAAATAGCTGAGAAGGACTTTAGGGAGGGACTTGTGATGATGCCCCCGCTTTAAAAATTCTCATACATGTAGGAGCACTGTTCAGAATAACATTTTTATCAGTCTCCTCCTTTCTACACACAGTACCAATGAACAACTTTAAGTTCTAACATTGAAACAGTTGCCCAAATAAATTTGTTAACAATCTTACAAGTTAAGCATATGATTTTTCAAAGTACAATACTCTAAAATGTTACAAAAGAAATTGCTTCTCTTATACCACAAATTATACAAGGTTCAAACTTTGAAATAAAACCCAATTAATTACCAATCTGATGACCTTAAAATCCCACATGAACTTATACAGAAAAAGTTTTCTTGTTGCCACACAACCTATTAATTTATCACTAAAAATCAATTACATTTTGGAATCTGACATAGATGATGAATGTGGTAACTCATAAACTTTCAGATTAACATAAATAAGAAAATTAAGCTTACCAAGTAAGCTGCCTGAATAACTTAGGAATGGAACATTCCTGCCAAGTCCTTGCACTGGCAGTCCCCCCTCCTCCCAAGGCCTTGTGCTGGCAGCTGATCTGGTGAGTACGCTTTCTGATAATAGGATAGGTGGCAGGCTGGAAGAGCAGAGACTGCCTCTACTGGGTCAATCAATCCAGGATCCTTATCGCAACCCCTGCTTTAGGGTTTTTCTCCTTTCCCCACATTGCAGAGTCTGGCTGTGAATCCAGGGGTTTGAAAAGAGAGGTTAATCTGTGCCCAGGGGGGCCCAGAGCTGTGGCAAAGGGGGCCCTCAATATAGCTGTTATGACTCCTTCCTCTCCCCTTTCTTTACCCAAGTTGAGGAAGGGTACTTTTCAAAACTGACCTGAATGAATTCAAGTGTTTTACAGTTGCATTCCAAAACACAAAACTTTTCTTTTTTTTAGGTGAGGCAGGAAAAAGGTTAATTGCTGATCTGCCTACCTCTTCACGTCTCTCAGCATTCAAAACTCTGGCCAGACATTGAGAATGTAGAGAGAGCTTTTAACCAATCAGGGAATGTGGTTCAAAACACAAAGTATAGAAACCTAGAGAGCAGGATACAGGGAGAGATCTAGAAAATGAGTCTGCTACTTCTAGCAGGTGAGGTGGGGTCCCCTGGCTCTTGGCCCCCCTCAAGGGGTAGGGAGTAGTAGACTCAGATCTCTGGTTGGTTGAGGCCCACATGTAGAGGGGGAGCCAAGGGATCCTCCCTCACAGAGGGGGACCTCTGCTCCCTCTAGGGTTGTTTCTCTTTAAGAGTTTCTTTGGTGACCAAAACATTAACTCATCCCCACTCAGGTAGGTAGAAAAGAGAAGTTATAACCTTTTTCAGGGCAAAGGGAATGATTATAGGCAGGAGGGAATAGGATTTTTCATAAGGAAATGAAAGATAACCACAGAAATACCAAAACAGAATAGAAGGATACATATGATTTCACCTCTTTCCATCCCATATACCCACAACTCATTAAATAAAAACTTTACCTTTTGGTTGAGGCAAACCCTGAGAAGGGAAAATTCCCTTCTTTTCCTTGTCTGCTTTCTCTTTCTGGGAGAACAGGAACGATTTTACACTGTTAATTTTTAACTTCCTCTTTTCCCTAATCTCTTGATAAAGTGGGGGAGGGAAAAAGGAACTTCCACCTCTAAACCACTGACTGTTACAGGGATACTTAAGATTGAGACATGAAACAGACAGACAAAATATACTTAATCCACAGACTGTCACAGACACACTTAAGCGAACAAAACAGAACAGAAGCCCCCTTGTGGCCTAAAGCAGGGGTTGCAATCAGGATCCTGGATTGATTGACCCAGTAGAGGCAGTCTGCTCATCCAGCCTGCCTCCTATCCTATTATCCGAAAGCGTACTCACCAGATCAGCTGCCAGCACAAGGCCTTGGGAGGAGGGGGGACTGCCAATGCAAGGACTTGGCAGGAATGCTCCATTCCTAATTTATTCAGGCAGGCTTTCAGCCTTCTCGAGAGCATTTAAAGTTTTTCATGGCTGAGGCCACTCCAGGTAGGTGAATGATCTGGGGCAGAGAAAAAAAAACTTCTCAGCAGTTGTTCCCCTCTAACTCATTCCTATCAACCTGGCCTCCACAGTCTGATGAAAAGCACTGATGGTCATTCGGGATGGCCAAAGGTCATCTCGCTGGGGCCTCCAAATGAAATGGCAAGTTTTAACAGAGTGACCACAGAGTGCTAATAAAAGTTTTTTTTAAAGGAGCTTTTAATTTACCAGCTGGGGTTACTCCATGCCAATTAAAGGGAGAGCATCCCATAGGACAGAAATGCATGATCTTATATACAGTCCACTTTCATTGTCCAACTAACATAATTTGTCACCAAAGTAATTATCATGAACAATCTATTACCAAGGCAAAAGGACTTTGTGATTACATGTGTGGGTAGTAGGTTGATGGATAAGGGGAGGGGCACTGGGCATAACAACCTGAACATGTAGCAAAAGAAAAATGACAAAAAAGATAAATTACCGAGTTTGGTTCCCAGACCAGTTCACTGACTTATATCTCAAGTTCATCTTGAGTTCATAAGACTTTTTACTTGGGTTTCTAATTTAACAGAATATCACTCAACTGTTTCCTCACTACTTCAACATGACACATCAGATAACTTTTAATCCAGAGGATCCTATTCTATTTCATAATAAGAAGTTATACACTCAAACCTGGGACCCATTTGGGACATCTGCATCATGGCTCTGATTTGGTCAAGGAAGAGCTAATCGTCCCCCTCTTTTCCGTTCAAATGGCTAGAACTATTTTTTATACTAGTAATGATATTATCAAAGATGATAATTTTGGGGACACATTGTAAGAGTACTCTTTCTGCTTCATCACAATTACCTACTATTTAGGACATTGATGTTGATCATTTCTTCATATATTTTCTGAGAGTAGGGAACTTTGTGGGTAAGAACAACTAAACTTCAAAAGCATTAACTTCAGGACTAAGTCAAGGAAATATGTAGGTAGAGGAAAGCATACTTTTTCATTAGATTCTTTCTTATTGTCTATTAGGTTGGACATTTTTACCAAATGTAAATGGAGGAAACTCTAATTTAACTTGAAAATTCCTTTTTTTTTCCCATAAGAGATAGCAAAACATATATGGTTCAGAGAATACAGGTTAGGACAATGATGGTGGCAAAAAAATCCACTTCATTATTTAAAACTATAAACAAAAGTTTGAAAGATAGGTGGGGAAGAGTGAGGAAATGAGGGAGGGGGAAGGGAAGGAGGGAGGCAGGTAAGGGGATGGAGAATGAGAAATACAGAGGCAGCAGCGGCGGTGGTGGCAGCTGCAGAAGCAGTGGTGGCATAGCTCCAATAGGCTCCCCTCACTCCAGTCTCCTCTCTTGAGCCAAGGAGAGACATCGCGCTACCCAGCCCCAATTGAGAGGACCCTAGGCTCTCTGAGGCTCTCTGAGGCTCTCTTGTTGACACCAGGGCGCTCCGTACATACACCAAGGGGGCAGAAAAGAGAACACATCTAGAACTCCAAAGATGGAAGGCAAGCTTAGCAAGAAGAAGAAGGTGTACAGTGTAAATGATGGGAAAGCCAAGGATGAAGACAAGAAGGCCGAATGAGTTGGTGCAAAGGAAGAAGAAATTCCCAAGGAGAATGATGAGACCCAGACAGTGGAAGAGACCACAGACGTGAAGGAGAACAACAAAGAGGAGAAGACTGATAAAGATTCCCGGGTCACTGTTAACAATAATGAAGATAAGGAAGCTGAGAAGGATGCAGCCGCTGGCAAAGAAGAGGGTCCAAAATCAGATTCTGAGAAAGCAGAGGCTGTCCTTGATGGAAAGGTGGACCCCCAAAAGAATCCTGAGCTGGAGCAGGCTCCTGCCTCTGCCCCAGTAGCCAGTAGTGATGCTTCTAAGTCTTCGGTGTCTAGCACTGAGGCAAAGGTCTACCAGTCTTCAGAAGCCACTGCAACTAGTAAAGTAGATAATGAGCAAAGAGGAAGGAGAAGCCAAAAGACTGAGGCTCCCATCACCCAAGAAACTAAAAGTGAAGTGGCTCCAGCATCAGACTCAAAACCTAGCAGCAGTGAAGCTGTGTAAGGCCCAGGAACCTGCACACCCAGCAGAAGAGGTTATTAAACCTTCTGAGGCTCTGACCATGAATTTGCATCAAACCATAGTTATGAAAGAGTAACATGGACAGCCTATTGAAATAAAATAATGATAATAATCACTTAAAAACAAAAAAAATTGGAAAGATAAGTATGGACATTAAAAAACTGAAAATAAATATTAATTTATTTACCAAACTATGAAATTCAATGTTTTTACTGATATAGTGAAAAATTGGTAATTAAACTTGTAATATTTCTTTTGACCCATCACAATAAATGTTTCATAACATGAATGGCTAGGCTAATAAATTTTTAAAATTTAATTAATATTTGTCATTTTTGTTTTTCAAGAAAATTGAATGACAAACCCAGTCAGAAAGCCATGTCCCACAAGGAAACAGAATGTAAATTTAAATAGGTCTAGATAGTTGTAAATGACAATGAATTATTTCTTTTTAATCTCCTTGTATTTTGATGGGAAACAGTTTTAAATAAAAATGCTCATTATACAAATTAGATTGATGTCATCCTAAAGTACATTAATCACTTTAAAGATGTAATTATTTTTAATCAAGTCAGTTCCACTAAATTAGAAATGTAGGCACTACTCAAATGGAAAGCTTTGTATTTAAAAACACATTGTGTCTTATATGTTCCTTATTTGCTAATTAATCCGAAAGACATATAATTTAGTATCTTATATCTTATAACAGTCAAAATTTGGTTTGGTACACACAGGTATATAAAAACTGAAATTCAAAGCTTAACCAGATTTGCTTCTTATAAGAAACTTATTTGATATTATGTGTTTGCTCACCTATTATTTTGAAACTATGCAGTAACAGAATAACTTAACTGCTTCCATGACTTACATCATTTGGGCCCTCACTTGTGACAGATTGTCCTCTAGGAATAGATAAGAAGGGAAACGGGGACCACTTAAAAACCACCTTTTACACTTAGATGGCCTTTTAAAAAAGTTTTAATGCTGTATTTTAGATGACAAACATTTATAGGTTATTCTCATTTCTTGAATGATAACCCAAGAGTATAGCGATTAAGTAAAACTATTGATGTATTTACCTCATCTGAAAATGTACGCAATATACACATTTTGAAACCTCTCTACCTCTCTAAAAATAATTGATAGAAATCTGTTCTATCTACTTCCCACATCCCATCACATTTGTGAGGTTTGAGAAAAAGGAAGAGAAAAAGAACAATAAAATTACCATCCATGAATCCAGAAAGTCAATAATGAAACATACTATCCTTATCCAGATAGAGAATTATTATAATTAGCATCAGATATTAATTATAGTTATATGTCCAATGTTTATGTTTATTTATATCAAGGATTTTTTTATTCTCCTTTTTAATGGGAAGAAGGGAAGATAGGTTTCTGTAAATATTAATTTAAGAATTAGGAAGGTGAAGTGGTACTACAGATTTGTAATGTTGAACACATTTTCAGACGAAGTCATTATTTTGTTATACAAGTATAATTTAAAACATTCTGATGTGTTGTAGTGATATAGGAAGACAGTGAGATTTGTCTCTGGTCAGACTACAATGCTAAAGCCAGTTTTGTTGTGGTGGTTTTTGTTTGTTTTTGTTGCAGTTTTGTGTTGTTTTACTTTGGTGGTGGTGGTGCTGGTGGTGGTGCTGGTGGTGGTGCTGGTGGTAGTGCTCCTATTGCTGACAGAAAAACATGATAAAAGCAAAAATTTGGAGGCAAAGTTGAATTACCAGGCTTTTTACCCTTTTCACTTCATTCCTACTCTCTTAATTGGCTTGCTGTATTGTTAATGGGAGTTGAAGATCTTCCCCAGCAATTAATAGGCTTCACTTGGAGCCCAAGAAGAGAAGCTTGATTAGGGAAGGCTTGTTTTTTTCAGGAAGGCCTACACCTTTTGTTACTTTGTAATTACACAGTGGGTCACAAGGGTTGTGATGCCCTCTGGCTCTGAAGGCCACAAGTAGCCCCAAGAGCAAGAGAATAAGGGGACCCGCAAGGGCGCTGATCAGGGAGGTGAGCCAGGATAGTACCAGGATAATGACTGCTGTCGGTGGACTTCCTTGTCATCCAGCCTCTGTCGTACAATGGCCAGGGACTCCCTAACTACACCAGAGTGGTTCGCATAGTAACAGCAGGCTTCCCCAGAGCCATGCACAGACCTCTTTGTTTAAGGAACAATAGGTCAAGGCCGCAGCAATTCTGGAGCACCACCTCCACCTAGGAGTTTAGGGACTCCTCTAGGTAGGAGATCTGGCTTTCAAGGTCCCTAATATCATTGTCTACCTGGGAGCTGAGGGAGTCAAAATTGCTGTTACCCTGCACTAGGGCGGTAGCTCCAATAGTCACGGAGCCTGCAATCCCAAGGTCCACCAGGAGAGGCACCAGAATGGAAACTACCCACCTCTCTCAGGGCTGAAGGCCAAAATGCTCTCAGGCGCCTTCTTCAGAGTAGAAAAACACTTGGGGAAGGATATGCACCAGTACGCACAGCTCAGGAGGGCTTTCTGAAAACAGATGTTCCATAATACAGGTAGTCAGACCCAAGGTACAGGCAAACCATGTACCCTGGGGTGCCAGGAGTATCTGCTGGGAGAATTCTGGAGCAGTAACCCACAGGATAGAGGTGCAAATGGACTTAAAAGGGGAGCAGTCAAGGTCATACACTGATGAAAGCAGGCAAACTGCTTCCCCTTGTACATTCCCTAAGGTCAGTTTAGGACTATAAAGATTACATGTGGAGGGCAGGGTGCTTGAAACGGACAGGTTCTGGAGCTAGGTGATGGAAGAGCCCCAGGTGGAGTTGGTCACCAGCCCCACAAAATAAGGAGGAGCAGGGTCTGGGCATAGCCAGCAGCTTGTAGTAAGATTAGGATCTGTGGCATTTAGGAAAGCATAAACAGCATACAGAGTATGGAGAGATTTGGCATATGGGCTAGGTTGTGCAGGTAGATGGGGTTTTGAGAGTGTAACAACCTCTGGGGTAATAAGAGCCTGTGATCCCGTTGGGCCCAGCCTGGGGTTTAGGATAAAATTTGGCCCTATTGGAAGCTGTTCTCTAGGCAATGGGGAATGTTTAATTGTGAACAAGAAGTCCAGGTCCCAGCCACTGACATAAAGCCTGATACCCCAGATTCCCCCAGTTATCCACCAACCATCTGTTCAGGCTTTTACCCGCAGCGCTACCAGGTTGCAGGTCCCTGAACGGGTACAGGGGGGATGCTGGAGCTTAGTGAAAGAAATGAGGTGGTCCCTATTGCCTCCTGTGACCAATTCAGCAATAGTCTTATAGCCCCAAACTGAACAAAAGTACTGTCAGTCACCCTGGCAGTGGGGCTCAGGGGGCTTCCTCCAGGCAAGCATAGAGTGGAGTTGAGACTAGACCTTTTTCAAGTTTAGTCTTGCTGCACCCATAAGAGGGGCGGCGCATGGCAGAGTTCTGGACACCTAAGGCAATGGTACCAGTGGCTCCCCAGGGGTTATTCCAATTGTGCCCCAGAAGGGAGCAAAGGTCAAAATAGAAGGTGGGCTGGCCAAAGGTGTCATTCGGGGCCACAACTCCCCCATCAGTTGTTCGTGAGAGTGTCCAGCATTATTTTGTGGGGAAATAAGGGCTTGGCCTGCCTGTGGGGAGGAAAAGAACAAAAAAAAGAAAGGGTAGCAGAGTCAAATGAGACAACTTCATTGTCTCTTGAACCTCAGCCGAAAATCACCAGTGGATTCAGCAGTCCAGGTGCCAGACTTGTCCAGTGGAGTGGCAAGCTTGACGTGAGAGCGGTGAATCCAAGTCTTTCTCCCAGCAACCTTAACTGCCGAGGGTTTAGACTGGATAACCTCATGTGGGCTGGTCTACTACCAGAGGAATGATGGGAGGGTCCAGCCAAACAGCACTTCAAAAGTGGAGAGAGACAGAACAGTGGGGTTAGGGGTGCACTGTGCCCACAGGAGGGCAAAAGGAAGGAGGCTCACCCAGGTCTCACCAGTTTCAGCCTGGAGCTTGGAAATGTGTTCCTTCAGGGTCCTATTCATCCTTTCCATTCTTAAGATCATTAAGACAAAACAGTTCACTGCCAGGGCTTGTCTAATTAGTCTTTTCTGATGATGCTGTGGTCCAGAGGGGCATAACCATCTCCTTTTGTTATTTGAATGAAAGCTTATCCTTATTCCTTAAGATTCTTTCATGGGTTTGTTTGGATTTTTTCTCTTTACTCATGTATTTATACTTCAGAGATTCTATGCAGCTCTGATCTTTTCATAAGGAATATCTGGAATTCCTCTATTTGATTAAAAGAATAATTTCCCCCAGTTTGATTAAACACTTTTTAAAGTAAGTTATCTGGAGTATTGTTGTCTAAAGTCTCTGTTCATTTTTAGGATGAGTGATCCTGACTGTGTCTTCTTGGTACTTGAATTCAGTCTTTTTGACTTGAACCATTTTTTTCTTTTGATCTGGAAGCTCTGGATTTTGCCCAAGATGTTCTTGATAGTTTCATTTTGGTTTCTCTTTCAGTAGGTGATAAACACTTTGTCCTCTGGTTCTAAATGATCTGGTCATTTTTCTTTTAAGATTTCTTAAATGTTGATGTCTAAGTTCTTTTTCTGTAATGACTTTCAGTTATTCCAATGATTCTTAAGCTTTTTCAACTTGATCTAATTTCCAGAGTAGTTGTTTTTGCTGTGACATACCTTATAGTTTCTATATTTTTCATTCTTTTGACTTTAAAATATTTCTTGTTGTCTGCTGGAGTAATGAACTTCACATTTGCTTCATTCTGATTTTTACAGAGTTTGTTCCTTGGATGAGGTTTTATATCTCTTGTGTCAAGTTGAGGTAATATTTGTAAAAGTACTTAGTACAAGTACAATATTTGCTTAATACATTTGTATTTCCTTCCCTCTCTTTCACCTTTCCTATTCTTTGTAGCTCTCATTTCTTTTATTTTTTTCCTTCCCCTCCACAGCTCTCATTTCTTCATTCACAAAAGCATTTTAAAAACTTGTTTCTTCTCTCGGGATTCTAGTTAATTTTGTATTCCATCTGTGTTTTTCTTGGAGGCGTTGCTTATAAACCTTTTGTAGTCATTCTTTTGGGTTTGTGTTTTGAATGTCTCTGTCACCAAAGTAGCCATTTACATTGGGATTTTTCTTATGCTTGCTGCTTCTTACAATTTGCTTTCTGACTTCAGACTTTTTGTTAGGGTTAGGCTTTGTGTATTTCTGGAATGGTCCTGCTGTTGCTTTCTTGGTTATGCTGAGTATTGTGTGATTCCATCGTTTCAGGGACAGCTCAGGCTGGAGACCTGTAAACTTTTAGTGGACTCTGTATGTTGCGATCCAGGGCAAAGTCTCAGTGCTGCCCCCATAGTCTAGCGTTTGCAAATTCCTCCCCTGGCTTTGTGTTTGATCACCAGGTCTATAGGCTGATCTCCTTTGGAGTTTCAGTAGACTGTTGCTGGGCTTAACCAGTATCAGATCATTGGAGAACTGCTGAGTCAAGAGACAGAGCTGGAAGCTCCCCTCTGTTCTAGTATTCTTACCCTTGTTATTCTGCCTCAGGCTTCAGGCTGAACTGGAGGCTGAGACTGAGAGATGTGTTCCACTCCTTGATAGAGGCGAAAATTGACTGGCTGACAGGTAGCAAAAGGCATGGAAAATCTTTCAAGTCCACAACAGAGTACCACTGCAATCCAGGGGTAGAGGGAGGAATATTATTCCAGTTAGAAATGCATGAGAATAAAACAGATGTTCCCTTCTAATGTGAAAATTAGTTACTTTAAGAAAACTTTTACATATTTATTAAGAAATTTCTGTTTGGTGCCAGAAAGCAGAACTAGTAAAAAACAATGACTGAAAAGAGAAAAGAAAATAGGTATGATGACTGGAAGAACTTGCTTTTTTTTTTTTTGGAGGGCAGTTGGGGTTAAGTGACTTGCCCAAGGTCACAGGGCTAGTTTTTGTGTTAAGTGTCTGAGGTCGGATTTGAACTCAGGTACTCCTGCCTTCGGGGCCGGTGCTCTATTCACTGCACCACCTAGCCGCCCCTGGAAGAATTTTCTAACAATACTTTTGAACCACAGGGGGAAAAAACACAATGGATTTCTTTGGGACACATCAGAGAACAACAAACTAGCACTGTATAAACAAAGGCTGAATCACCACTCACTTGTGTTATAGTGGAGATAGTTTTGGGGGCTTAGGAGTTGGGCTTGAAGATCTCAAATTCTGAAATTCTCTGAAAATTTTGTGGATTGAGGTAAAGAAGTTTAGTTTGGACTTCATAATGGGGACACTTTAAAAAAACTGAGTGAGAACTTGATGTTGAAGGAAAATGTAAGAAATTAAATTTATTTTTTCAATTGCAAGATAGATCTAGACTTAAAACTTACTGATCACAAAAACACATTACAGATTGTTGTCATGTTCTCACATAAATATTTCTGTATTGAGCTCTAATAAATACATGCCCTTTTTTCCTCAAGAACCTTGACACATCACCCTTTACCCACAGAAAGCACTTTATCTGTTCATTCATGAGTTTAACTATGCTGTGGACTATCCTGTGGAAAGAAATCTTATTATCTTCAGCTTAATGTTTCATTATCTAGGGCAATATGAAGATATTAGACTGTGATTGCTGCTTCTCTTTGGAGATTACATCATTTAAAATTGTATTCCCATCTTCATTTCAAATTTTATTTTTCTTCAACTAAATGCACTCAGAGTACATTTAAATATTGCCTTTCAAGCTTTCTTGGTAGAAAGTTTTGCAGGGAAATTACATATTCTAATTAGGTTTTCCTTAAATTGCACAGATTACTCTCACACTCATTGACCCATTTTATATGTGAACAGTATGTTAGCATAAATAATAGGAAGCAAGCTATCTCACCTTTAAATATGACTTGTTCTGCTTCCTTTTTATTTTGGAACCATAGAATGGGAGGGGTGGGGGGGAGAAATCTAAAAACAGAGAGAGTTGCTCACAAGTATAAAATATATAAAAATGATACTGGAGACATACCATCCAAATCTACAGTAAATGAGTTATTTAAGCATATTTTTATCCTTGGAAGAACAACATATTATTTTAGAGTCTATTATATGTTATGAAGCATATACTCTTTCAATGACAAATCCTCTGCTCTCTTTGAGTCATGTTCTTCCTTTATAGTTTCTATAAAAATGCTACTGTATGACAAAATATAACATATTCTGTTGGGAGAGAGAAATTAATTGAACAACTCTACATGCTGTTTCTCTCCTGTTACCTTTTTCATTAGCAGGAAATTTTTCTGATTAGTATCAGATTGATAGTTATTAAAAAATAAAAATGTAATTTTATTTGAATCACTAAGACACTTAAAAGTTTTTTTATTTCGATTTGTGTATGTGTGATTGTTGTTTAAGTATATTTAAGATTACAGTATTAAAATCATCTGCCTAATTCTTCAGGCTCTGTAATGTATAACATACTGAGAGATAAACAAAAGTAGTGAATTCTGGGAAGATAAACTGGTGAGTGGTTCTAAGTTATGTGGACATTTTAATGGTATAATAGTTCCATGGGTCAAATTGAAATTATATATGATTTTAGGTAATCATTAAAATGATCAGTATTACAATGAATAATTTCCATTTTGTCAAAATTCTAGCATTGTTCCTTATTTTCTATTATTGACACTATGTATAATTTAAAATAAAGCTTTATTTTTGTGATGTTATTGAATTCAGTTTGTTTCATCATTTTCACATGACTTTTGCTTCCTTAGGAGAACCCTGTAAGGCTTATGTTGTTATAAATCATAATTTCCCCTCCGCTAGTCATGAAACAGATGTTTGAAACCTTATACTCACTGGATTTGAACATCTGACTGCAGCTTGATAATACTACTAGGGAGCAATTCCTTGAAACATGTTTCAACATATCGTTTGTTATTGTTGTTCATCATGACTGACTCTTCATAACCCCCTCGTTTGCGGTTTTCTTAGAAAAGATTCTGGAGTCGTTTGTTATCCTTCCCTAGTTCATGAGGCAAATGGGATTAAGTGACTTCCCCAGCATCACACAGCTAGTACATATCTGAGGCCAGATTTGGAGTCAGGTCTTCCTGACTCTAAGCCCAGCACTTTACCCACTGTGCCACCTAGTTGCCCCAGTATGTAGTCAGCTATTAGCTAATTTCACTTTTATCGTCACTTGTGAATCAGTGATAAGCCGTATGGCTTATTCAGGCATTATTTACATGATCTTAGGACAAACAATCTTAAAGTGAAATAAACAAACAACAAAAAATTACATGCATCCATGAAGCCATAAAAACTAGCAATGGATGGCTGTTTAAATGCAATTTTTCCACGTTGTCATTATTTTTTAAAAATGTTGGTCAAATCAATTGGGCCATATAATTCCCTAACATGTAATATGCGATTTTAAAACTGGACCTTTGGTTTTCAAGTCATATGAGTATATATATATAAGAATCTTTATATTTACTTATAATTCAGCATATTCATTTAGTTAACTGTATAAAAAACCTGGTTTTCCTCAGATTAAATGATTTACTAACATTTATGTTTTCAATGTTCTGTCATTGTCACCTTATCACAAGCAATCAAATTCTCATTTCTTTAAAAAATCGTTACACCCTATTTAAAACAAATGTATTGAATATTTATTGTCTTACTATTTCTTGATGCATTAATTACGAAACCTCTTAAGAGTTCCAGTGTGGTCACTCTATTTCCTTCCATGTATGTTATTGTGAGCACAAGCACAGTGAGTTTTTTGGTGTGTGTGTGTGTGTGTGTGTGTGTGTGTGTGTGTGTGTATGTGTGTGTGTGTTTTCTTCTTCTTGTTAGACTTCAGTTTCCCAGGTTCAAGCTAAATTGTAAACATCTGAAGGATCAATGTCCTTTGAACTCTGGTAATTCACTACTGTATTGAGCGACATAGGCTTTGGTGCCTTCTGGCTCTGAGCTTATTAGTCAAAATGCTTCACCTGAGAACTCTTGATTTCTCAGACCAGACTCTGGGTAGCTATTTTTAAGGAGCCCCCCAGCTTTGTGAATTCAGATAGTGCTCCGGTGATGTAAGAGAAAAGAAACTTCTTAGAGAGAGGAGACCTCTGATACCAACCCTTGTGAAAACACTGGAACACTGGACTGTTAAAAAGTAAGATTGTTAGACAACTTTGAGGAAAGTATGGGGTTTAGTGAAACTGGGATAGTTGTCTGTTACTTCCCAATTGATGTATTATTTTATTGTGCCCAGAGTCCAGACTGAAGGGGTTCCTCCCCACATATAGCTGGGGGTAGATGAACTGCTCTAGAGTTAGGGTGGTGTGGGCCAGAGATAAAAGATAGGGCAGGAGCTACTGGAGTCTGCCGTGCCTGGACTCAGTGCTTGGAGTGGAGCAATCACTTCCCCTGTAAGGTTCGACATGTAGTAGGAACAGAGAGCTGCCTGTTGTGGGACCAGACAGGAGCTGGGAGAAGTTGGTCCACAAATCTGCAGGAGGAGGAGACATGTGGCTCAGGACTTGGCCCAAGGTCAAGATGAAAACTTTGTAGTAAGGCAGGAATAGTGAGAATGCTTTCCTGCCACATCCCTTGATTGTATAAACAAATGTTTTGGGATAATACCTGAGTAAGGAGGAGCTGGTTGCTAATTTCCCAAAGATTTTGACTCCCCAAAATATATAAGTGGGGGATATACTATGATATATACTTTTGTGTCAGTTTAAGGTCATGTGGTCACCCTGTTAATAAGTTGTTATGGGTTCTGAGCACATTAGTTTCTGGGCTCAAAGTTTAGTTTTGTGATGTTTTTTTTGAGGGGGAGGGCAAGACAATTGGGATTAAGTGACTTGCCTAAGGTCACACAGCTGGTAAGTACGTCAAGTGTCTGAGACCGTATTTGAACCTAGGTCCTTCTGACTCCAAGGCTGGTGCTCTATTCACTGCGCCACCTACCTGCCCCTGGATCTCAGTTTCTTCATCTGTAAAAGATTAGTAGGAGACCCTTTTCCAGTTTCAGACAACTTAGGAGGCTCCCAAGAGAGGTCTGTAATACCGAGGCAGGCACAGACCTGGAGAAGGGCAGAAGCATCAGAGGTGGATCTTGGAGGCAGTACCAACAGCAACACTAATTTTGGAAACTTTCAGCCCAGAAATCTAAGCGTTTAGCACAAGTGGTCAGAAAAAGTTTATAGGGGACACTTAGCTAGTCCTGACTGTATCTGGTGCAGACTGGCAACTCTATTGTCCATAAATAAGTTCAGGTTTACAGTTCAAGGCAGAAAGAAAACTTGGAACAGGGGACATAGACACAGTTTCAGGGGGAAAAAGAGCACCAGTACTTGTGACTGTAATGGAATAGGGTTCCTTCCTGAGTAAAGACCAGAGTAGAAATGAGGAGAGAAGTGATTACACTTCTTCTAAGATAACACAATCTTGCAAGCACCAAAAACTAGAACCAGTTGTGCAAACAATAGCAGGAAAAACCTGAAGTTTGGTAGAGTGACTCCCAATCTTTAGGTGAACAGAATCCAACTTTAACATAAAATTCAAAGCAAAGGAATAGGCTATGAAAATGAGAAAAACAACAATAAAAATAACTTGACCAGAAAAGATAATATGGTGACCAGGAAGACTAAGACATACTTATAAAAAGATAATAGTGTGAAAATAGCTACAAGCAATGCTTAAAAGAAAAATAGCAACTGGATCTGAGGACAGCAAGAATCCCTGAAGAGTTAAAGAACTCATTCGTAAGAGTGATAAAGAAAAAAATTGGGAAGAAATGACAGCAATGCAAGAAAATTATGAAAAGAGAATTAACAGTTTGATTAAAAAAAAACAAAAATTCAGAACAAAATATCACCTTAAAAAACTGAATTGACCTTACAGCAAGACCCATAAAAATTCACTGAACTAAATGAAAGGCAGAATTGAACAAACAGAAAAGAGGACTCATAAATCTCACTGAAAAAAAATAATTCTCTAACAATTAGAATTGGGTAAGTAGAAGCTAATGAATTTGTGAGAAACCCAGAAT
>CM053601.1:96309619-96330186 GCA_028646575.1 Pseudocheirus occidentalis | reverse complement strand
ATATATATATATATATATATATATAGTATATATATTATCATTATCATTATTATTGTTTACATGCAACTGGGAATTAAGATATACAGGCACTGGGGTAGGGAGAACCATCTTGCCCTACGGAAAGTCAGAAGAGTGATGGGGGAAGATATAGGAGAGAGCATATTGGGGAAGGGGATATACAGTGGGATTCATGTTTTAGGGTGCTGCATAGTGGAAAGATGGGGAGAAAATTTGTAACTTAAAATCTCATGAAAATGAATGATATAAACTATAAATGAGCAAAAGTTTAAAAAATACATAAGAGTATATGATCCTATGGAAAATTGCTCCATTTCTTATGGCCAGGAAATTCCTTTTCTGCAAGTCTGGAGAACCAAATGATAAGTACACTATTATATGTATCTATGAAACTGAGAGGCTTCTGGGAAGGAAAAAAAAGTCATGGTTTACCAGTTGAACTGAAGGTTGGGGGATCAGCACAGTCTGGAAGTATCATGTTAGTACAGTCATGTTTTTTAATCTAAGTAAAAGTTCCAGTCACTTTACCAGACTCTGTGTTCTTGCTCAGCTTCTATTTTCTATTTTCTCCAGTCCTAACCATAAACCAGAGGTTTATAAGAGGGCTGTCTTCTCCTAACCCATATCCAGGAAATGCGCCCTTGCCTGTCAGACCTTGCATAAAGGCCACTAAGTCTCTCTCCTTCTAAAATTCTTCTTTATATAGCAATGGTCATGCATTAATTATAATATTATTTTTGTTTTCAAATTTTTGAAGAGACATGAAGAAAATAGAAAAAAATATGATAGAAAAACAAGAAAAATGATCAATCATTATTTAATAGCTGTATGACTTTGGGCATGTCACAACCTTGGAATCTCAATAAAACTGTGGAGTTTTACTAAATGAAATTTAAGGTCTCATATTGTTATTAAAACAATTATTTTATACATGAGTTCAAGTTAGGATATAAATGGAGACTCTTAGACAGATATTTGTGCTCTCCCAGAAAATAAACCCTAGGTTCAGGGAACTCTATATCAACATTTACTCAAAGCCAAATGTAAAAAACTAAAACTAAAACTAAAAAACGCATACTTAATTTTACATATGGAGTACACTCTACCACAGGTTACTTCTCCAGCATTGAAAAAACATGCAAACCAAGAAAAGTCTGTGTAATGAATGAGAATGGAGGAGATACGTGTCATCAAAATTTACTGCTTGATATCATGCATGAACATGAACTTGACAGAAACTGTTATAGTCATGTCACATATATAGAGAGCACATATGTAGAGGATATATGACTAGAGGATTTGGTTGTCTATAGGAATTTGCATCTTTGAAATCATAGGACTGACAGTATCCCTTGGTAGTATCCTAATACTGAAGTTGTCCACTCTCCTTATTGTGATGCCTTTAGTGGTCACTAAATTTGCTTCTGCTAATGTTTTCTAGTCTTTAGTTAGAAATGTCATATCTTAAACTTTTAAATTAAGGTCTAGTTATTAGAAACCTCTCTCTGACTATTAATGACAATATCAGTCCATAATCTAGGCCAATGGGGCCCATGGGGTTCTCGACAATGATAAAAGAAGAACATACTAAAAATTCTTTGATGGTAGCTTAAGTAGTAAAATGCTGAGGCTAGCAAGTCTGGGCCTAGCTACCAGCTGAGTGAAATAAAGAGAGAGAGAGAGAGAGAGAGAGAGAGAGAGAGAGAGAGAGAGAGAGAGAGAGAGAGAGAGAGAGCTGAATAAAGGAAAGAGGGAGACGGGGATGTATTCCATAGTCTGTTTATTCCAGAACCATTTCATACAGAGCCAAAGATACATGGAAGATACAAGGTCTATATACTGTTAGCAGAATACAAGGAACCACCCTCAGGTCTCGATCTTTCTCTACCCCAGCCCAAAGCCAATCACTCTTAAGCTCTTTATCCTAGGACCATGTCTGGAGGTGCAAACAAACAGGGTGTTACAATCAAGACTTGTAAATTAACTCAGTAATTTCTTTAGATATTCATGAAACCAATGAGAGCATCCACCCAACAAGATTATACTTTCCTTGCATATCTGCCTAATGACCTTTGTAGAACTGGGGAGCTAATGGGGCCAAGGACCCTGAAAGTCTTGGCATACAACAGTAAAATATTGCCAGTTATGTTATAAACATATTTTTTTAACCTGTGAAAAGCACAAACATGTCTGAAGCATTGAATACAATCATTTTGTTGTTTCTGCAGCAATTATATTAAATTCTGATCCCTTCTACTTAGGCATAAAGTTTTCTTGCATTTTCTATAAATATTATCAAATTGTTTCCAAACTGCCACAAGTGTTGATCATGCAAATGCAAACTGAGTCCTTATGGATGGTCAGATTCTGCAATATAATTTCTTTTGCATTCTGTACACTGGATTAGTAAGCTACTTCATTTGAATAATAAATCATCAAATACTGTTCAAGATGTTATAGATGTTATTATTCCTATAATACTAATGTCAGGTTGTTTGAAAATAATGAGCATTTGGGAATACCCGTTATAAGTCATCTTGAAATTATAAAAAACCGTCAGAAATATTCAATAGAAATAAAACATTGTATTGCTTTTCATTGCAATATAAAATCATTCTAGAATTTCAACTCATCCTCCCTTATGTTATTCTTATATTTGGCAGAATTTCAAAAGAACTGGTTGGCAATACTAGTCAACCTTATAGTAGAGTTTCTGTGAGAATTTATTTGTTATAGAAGTGATAAAAGAGAAGAAAATCATGTCTGAAAAGGTTCTTTCCTTACAAAGGTTAGTTTGTATATAAAAACTGGTTTAAAAAATCACAATATATGCAATTGAACTTTTAAACATATTTGTGATTCAATTAAACACCTACCCTTATTTTGAATTTGGAGCTTTTTGACAAAAGTTATCCTCATAGTTATTGTTAGCACTCAATAAATTAATGTAAATACGATTATGAGTAGTATATTAAATTGCCCTGTGAATTCACAGTATATTCTGTTCTAGTTGTTACTGAAAACGGTTTTGCAGAAAAAAAAAGTTTGAGAAATACTGGCTATGTCTATCAAACACTACACTTACTGATGATCAGCTGATGAAAGCCAGTGAGAGCATTTTTAAACTAAGATTAATTCTATTCCTTTGAAAGACTATGTGGCAGTGATTTGAAATGTAAGGCATAAGACAACAATGACTTAGAAATTTCCTTTTAATTTGCTCTTTATCCTTGATTTGAATCCCACTTACTATCTGTATGGAGGTGGGAAGAGGAAGGAGATTTTGTTTCCAAAATCCTGCCCTATTTGCTTGTAAATAAAGTTGGGCAAGAGTGAAAACTAATGGGAGCAGGAGATACTTAGAGCTGGAAGGCACCTTCCAGGACATTTAATTTAGTTTCTTCATCTTACATTTAAGCAAGCTTAGGGTCCTAGAAGGGAAGTGATCTTTCTTTCCAAGAAATTAGCAAAATGAGTATCTTAATTTAGTTCCTCTGGCACAAAATCCATTCCTTTTTTCACTGTACCAACATGCTTCTTCACTGTTCTCTACCCAGCTGGAATTACATTTATTTCATATTTTGTATAATTGCTAGCAGCAATAGGAAAAGGTGGAAAAATAAGCAAACAAACAAAATTAACTTGTACTGGCCAAAACAATACTTATAGAAATAATCATAAGCACTCTTTTTTATCCTGGAAAAGTACAGGCTAAATGGGAGACAGTGACTGGCTTCTTTGTTATCCTCCATTGGGTTAGATTTCACGCCAATACTGAGAGCCCACCTCCCAGCCAATGGAAGAAGGGATAGCCGGGGGAGAAGACTTAGGGTATAAATTCTTGTTCTGTCTTTTGTAACAGGCCTCCTCTCCTTGATCACCACCATGGAAAGGACCACCCTCTTCCTGTGGGGGAAGAGAATGAAACTTTCTGTTCCTTCCTCAAAAAAAGAAAAGAAAGGAAAGGAAAGGAAAGGAAAGGAAAGGAAAGGAAAGGAAAGGAAAGGAAAGGAAAGGAAAGTTCAGGCTATCTTCAAGTATATGTGAAGGATGAAGCTACCCAATTATGTTCCAACTGCTGAATAATAAAGATAGTTTTAAAGTACAAATAAAGAGATTAATTTAAGTACATAAAGCTTTTAAGATTTACTAAAATTGTATTAAAAACTAGGAAATGATTAATGAAGAATAAATTATTAATAAATGGTTTTTAAACAAATGTAGATATTTAAAAGTATAGTAGGTAACAATATGTTTTTAATGGTTTGGATGTTGAAATAATAGGAGGAACATAACTTATTAATATGACTTTTAGATCTATTTTCTTTCTATAGATATGCTTCCCTTCCTAGAATAATACATTTCATATAATAGGACAGAAACATTGATTTTTTAAAAAATACATATTTTTCTTTGTGATTCAGTTTACCTTTATGTTCACAAAATAAAACTGTCCTTCCCCCAACAAAATAGCTAAACTTCTTGGATATACTACTGTTTTCTTTACTGGTAACAACATATTCCTATCATCCTGTGGCTTAATGTAAAACATTCCCTAAAACAATCTTGCTTATTTACAAGAGAGGCCTGGAGAAATTAAGCTAGGCAGGCTCATAATCACAAAGGTTATAAATTTCATCCATTATGTCCTATTATCATTTCAAAAAGAATGTAGGGGAAGATAAAGAAAAGAATAACATATGGATGGGTCTTGATGTGCTTCAATCAAGGAAGCAACTACATCTGTTGAGTAATAGATTCATTAAAATAATGAATTATTTAATTTTATCAATTCAGAGTTGATTGGTAGTAGAGTATATCCGAAGAGACCTAGAGTCAGGAGAAACCTTGTTTACACCATAGATCTCACACTTATCAGCTATGTTATAAAGGATAGGCATTCCATCCTTGAGCCCCAGTTTCACCATCTCCAAAAGAGTGACAGTAGCACCAATCTGATCCAATCAAATAAATATTTATTAAGCACCTGCTATGTGCCAGGAGCTATAGTAAGCACTGGTAATGTAATTAATAAAAAGAAACAGTCCCTGCCTTCAAGGAACTTAGCCAATCATAGCTCCAGATAATAAATAATGAAATTCACCTCAACTCTAAATTTAAAGATTAGCAAATAGAGGTAGATACTTAGTACATTGTCATACCCATTCATTCTATACATTTTTAAACATGTTTTCCTATGTTAAAAATCAAATGTTCATTTCTGAAACTTAGGGGAAGAGGTTGCTGGGGAAGTATATTCACTTAATTGCAGCATAAAAGAGAAGGTATCTGTAAGCATTATTGTTAAAAAGAATAGAAAAATATAATCATTTAATTGTCCATTTTATTGATTTACTATCAAATGTTGGATGTAATTTGTTCACTATCAAGGTAAATAATGAGACTTTGCAGTATCTATTTTGAGATTGTTGTGTTGAACCCTGAATCTCATGACAGAAGACTAAAGATATAGTAGTATTCACAGAATCACAGGATCTCAATTGGAAGAGACAGTAGGGTTACCTAGTCTACCCCATACTGGAACAAGTGTCCCCACTTTGCCATGGATGACAAGTAGTCCTCCAAACGAGGCTTAGAGGAATCTACTGAGGGAGAATTGACTGCCTTACAATACTCCTCATTCCACTTTTAATTAGCTATTTTTTAAAGCCCTTTACCTTGACCATAAAGCTCTATCTTTGCTATTTACCCTTGTTATTCACAAATAATTTCTCTTAACTCAGGTATCAGTAACCTACCATCACAGACTTCTATCAAGATTCTGAGCAAATATAAAAAGAGGAAAAAAAATATCCTTGATATCTACTCACTTCCCTTTCTGAATTCCATAACCATTGTTTCATTTCCAGAATGATAGATTTCTGGTGACTCCATACTGGTCCTAAATCCCCTATTCCATTCTGGACTTCTACAAATTGTCTTTTTCAGAGAACCAAATTACTCCTCTACCTATGGATATCAGATAGGAGTCCATTTGATTATCTGATTAAAGTATATTAACTGAAAGTGACTGAAATGCTTAATCCCTTCAATGTCTATTTCGCACTTTAAAAGAAACATTTGTTAATCTAAATTAATGCTTATGTGGTGGGTGGTAGGAAAGGGATTTTTTTTTGCATGGGAACATTTTGGTAGTCTTCTCTTCCACCAGAATAATCCTCCCCCATATAATAATCTCTCCCATGAAATAAAATTCATGAAATAGCACTCTTCCTCTTCCCCCATAAACACTGAAGGGACCTTGCATTCATTCCTCAGCTCTCAAATTTATTTTGAAAGAATGAACTATATAGTTTTTCTCTACAGTGGTTTATTGACTCATTTCAAAGCATTACAGTTTCTCTATTTCTCTCAATTCTTTCACTACTCATCATTGGAGCTGAATGGTTTCAATAAAAGTTATAACAATTTAAGAGCAATTCTTATAGGCTAATGAACTAAATAACTCATGAACCAATTCTTTATTTTGTTCTTTCATTAGAGGATTATAGATTACTCTCACTTCATGAGAGATCTCTAGCAAAAAAAGAAAAAAGTAAAATAGTGATTTTGTTTGATAGTGCATATAATATTTTATATATGGAACAGAAATCCATTTTCTCTCCCTCCTGCCATCATCTACCTCACTGGTGATTAAAAAAAAAAGAAAAAAAAACAAATTTCTTGAAACAAATATACTTAGTCAAACAAAACATATTTTACCCATGGCTATATATATATATATTTCATTCTGCATCCTAAATCCATCACCTTTTTGCTATGGGTAGCATGTTTTGTGAATGTCATTTTATTGATCTTACAGCTTTCAAAGTTCTTGGTTTTTACAACGTTTTAGTTATTATATACATTGTTCTGATTCTGCTTATTCTAGTCATCTTAATTTTATGAAAGTCTTCAAAATTGTTCATTTTTATAGTATTGTTATTACAGTACAAGTCATTCATCTGGTTGTGCATATGTCACTCTAAATCAGTGCATTTATATCTTACCATGCTCTTTTGAAATAATTTGTTTCCTCACTTCTTCATTTTGGTGCACAATAGTCCTCTATCACATTCAGATACCACAACTTATTCATCCCATTGATGGACATTATATTAGTTACCCAGTTTTTGCCTCCCTTCTCCAATGAAAATAACTGCTATAACTATAAAGAACCCTTTTAATTTCATTTTTCTTTTTTTTGGGGGGGGCAGTGGTGTGGAGGGAATAGAATAACACTGGACTTACATAGTTTACTGAATTGGAATGTAAATTCCAAATTGCTTCCCAGAATGAAGTACCCATTCATGTGTTCCCAACAGTAGAGTAACGTGCCTTCTTTTGCCCACAATTTCTCTGATATTTATAAATTTTTTGGTGATCTTTGCAATTTTGCTTAGCAATTTGAGACAGAATGTCAAAATTGCCTTAGCTTGTGTAACTCATTTTATAGACAAAGGCCCACAGAAATGAAATGACATGTTCAACTTCATACAGCAAAGTAAAATGAGAGACCAGAACTATGGTCAGATTTCCTGAGTCCTAACCTAGCATTCTTTCTTTTACATTGTATTGTTTTAGATGCAGAAAAAGCCCTCAAAATTACTCATTTCACAGTAATTTATATTCTTTCACTCAATGTATAAATTTAAGACTTGAATTCTTTCTAACTTCCGATTATATTTCCTCTTAGCCACCTTGTCAGCTCACCTTTTTTCATGCTTTACAAACCTCACTTTATTTTTCTGTTTTAATTTCATTTTTCCTTTCACAGTTTCATTTTCATTCCACATCCTTCTATTTCATTTAAATTCTCCTGACTTGTGCATTTCCAGCAAGGTGTAAGACATTGCTCATACTGAGAGCTTGTTTTGATTTGCTGCTTTTACTTTATCCTCTATTTTTTTTCTTTGTGAATGATGTGATGGAATGTCTTTCTTTGATGACTATTAAAACATAGTGATTAATAAAGGACACAATTAGGGACATTGGAAAAAATATTTTTCTTGAATTAAATAAGTATTTTTTTTCAGTATGCTACATCCAAAACCCACTCCCTGGAAGCACAGAACTTTTTGTTTCCCTATAATGTCTATTTTTTATTGCTTGTCGACATGGCTTTGTAATATTCTAAAATTAATATTCCTTCAGTAAAAGTTATTATTTATAGAACTTTTGTTATGCTTTTTAAAATGTCTTTGCTAAGATACTCTAAGGATACTTACTTGTATTCTATATCTTAATTTTTTTCTCTTTATGTTTAGCTTTAACTTTTCTGCAAGACTGCTAAATTTTCTGCAAGATACTATTTTAAAAAAATTTATCCTTTGAATTGTTCTTAGTTGCTACATTTTCCTTCAGTTCTTTAAGTAGCTACACAGAGCTTGTAGAGTAATCAATTGTGGTTCCATCAATATATCTGAGGAAGGGAGAAAAGAGAATGTGTTATTTATTTAAATCTTATGGCCACTATCCAGTGGTGTGGTAGTAAATGGTTAACAATTGACTCTCCAAAAAAAAAAAGTGCACATATGACATACTTCTTTAATGTGCATTGTTAACATTTCACCACTTTTTAGTCTAGACAATTAACAACAAAACCAAAATAACCCCCCATTTTTTTTCAGCATTTGCCAGTTTTTAAGCCTGAATACATTTTATATTCCCCCACACCTCTGTCATCATTTATCTCTTTCTTTCAGTAACTGGTGAATCTTAACTCTTATCCGGGCCTAAGTTGTTCATCTCCCTCCTTTAGTTTCTAACATTGGTTCAAACCTATCAATCTGTCTACAAATTGAAATTCTAATTCTAATCTTATTGAAGTGCCAAGAACTATCACTGAGAAAAGAAAAAATAAAGATACGCATAGAGAATTATAGGTAATATTTTTTCTCAATGCTGATTGGTTTTTTTAAATAATTATTCATTTTAAACATTCTTTTCTTTTTAAATTTTGCTTTCTACATTATCTCCCTATCTCACCCCTCATTCACCCACTGAGAAAGCAAACAAAGAAGGAAAGGTGGAGCAGGGCGGAAATTTCCAAGCTCTCAAGATTTTCCCCCACAAGAGAGTTAAAATAGCACCTTGAAGGAACAAAGTAGGAGTGGAGATAAATAAGAACAAGGAATAACTGGGGTCCTCTAGGACAATTTGAGAAGATCAGAAGAAAATTCCAGGATGATGTTTAGACCCTGTGAATGATAAACACCTCCAAGCTAGGTTCTATTTTAATATCAAGTGACAAGCTTCTTAAACAACAAGTGGCAAGTCCTGGGGTTAGTTGGTTTGAGAGGTTGCCTTGGACCTAGCCACAGGAATTTTTACCTTTGTACAGTGAGGGGAGCTGAATATTTAAACCTAGGAAGACTGGAGGAACCTCTGCTGACAAGGAATGTTAGCCCCACATCTGCTGCGAAGAGCAGCAGGTGCAAAAAGGAACCAGCACATGCCAGCCTGGTGAATGCAAAAGCAGTGAGACAGAAAGTCCCTGGCTGTGGGCACTTACCAGAAGGCTATACATTTGACTTTGGTTTCAGGCTAGAGGGGAGAACTGAAGATCTGGGGCAAGAGGCACCATTTCCCATACCCCAGGGTTAGAAATGATTATAAATAATTAAGCTATTACCACAAAAAATGCACAGGAAAAGGAGAAAGAATCCAACCATAAAAAATTTATGGGAATAGAGATGACCCAAGTTCATCCTCAGAGGAGGATATTGAAGTAAAGAAACCCCCAAAGAGTAACATCAAATGGTTACCTGCCACAAAAGAATTCATAGAAGATCTTAAGGGGAGAGCGACATAGAATGCCCTAGCACAGACTTACTCTGTGACAGACTTACTCTGTCCTGCTTGCCCAATACAAGCATCACAGATACCTAGGCTCCTTAAGAGTCTATCTAATATGGTGAACTTTTAATGAAATTAAAAAAAAACACTTTACTTTTCTTTGGCTGAAAATAAAACAAAAAAAATAGATAGTAAGAAACTTTAAAAATCAAATGACAGAGATTGAGGAAAAACTAGAAAAGAGAATAAGAACAATGAAAGAAAAACAAGAAGGGAATGAAAGGAAAACCAACTAATTAGAAAAGGAAATCCAGAAGTTTAAGGAAAAAAATGACACATTGGAAATTAGAATTGGGCAAAGTGAAGTCAGTGAAATTGTTAGAGATCAAGAAATGATTTAAAAATATGAATAATGAAAAAATAGAAAAGAAAGTCAAACATCTTATGAGGAAAACAAAACAGATTTGGAGAATAGATCAAGAAGAAAAAAATATAAAAATAATTCGACTAAATGAAAGTTACAACAAAAAAAATAATCTAGATAAAATAATACAAGAAATAATCAAAGAAAATTGTCCTGAAGGATTAGAACAAGGGGGAAAGAAGAGAAAGAAAAAAAAACATCAATCAGCATTCAAAAGAAATCTTATGAGGAAAGTTCATAGGAATATCATAGTCAAATTCCAAAGCCCCCAGCTCAAGGAAAAAATAATTAAAATCATCAAGATTAAAACAATTTAAATATAATGGTGTCACAACTTGAATTACACAAGACCTAGCAGCAGAGACATGTCTTGGAACACAACATATTAAAGAGCAAAAGAATTCAGGCTCTGGCCAAGTATATCATACACTGCAAAGCCAAGTATTATCCTGAATAAAAAAAAGACATTTGATAAACTCTCAGATTTTCAAGACTTTGTTCAAAGAAATCCTGAACGTAATAGAAGATTCTACATACAAGAACCAAGATGAATAAAGACTGATTATAAGGAATCTGTAAGGACAGACTGTTTACTTTTTATATATGTTAAATGCATGTTTAAGATTCTTATTAGTAATTGGGTAGTTCATAAGAAAGTTTGGGGTAAAACTGAGTATGACATGAATTTTAAAAATAAAGCCATGTAAGAACAGCTTAAAATTAATTATTTTATACAAATGAAGTGCAAGAGGAAGAATTGATACAGAGGAATTAGATGGGGGAGGAGGACTGGTAGTTCTGATAACCTGCTTTCAATGGGAATGGGGTCAAGAGGGAAGTATACACACACACACACACACACACACACACACACACGCACACACACACATATATTTAGAGTTTAAATATCTCCAAAATCAGAAAAAATAAAGTGGTAGGGATATGGGAGGGGAGGATAAGGGAAGGATCTTTAGAGGGGAGGGTGAGGGAATAGGTAAAATAGGAGTATAATAGGGTGTTTAAATATACGGGAATGGGAAGATGGAGGAGGGATCCTTGGACGGGAGTAGGCAAGTAATAGGAGGTGAAGGTAGTAGGTAGAAGTAAAGTAGATGAGGTAGGAGGAATAAGAACAAAAGATATACACATACATGCAAAACAAAGATCTGAAGAAGAATAGGTTTGGTAAAGTATATGTCTATATATGTATGTTTATGTGTGCATGTATATGTGTATTCATATATCTGCAGCTATAGAGAAACATATCTAAACTTTATTGTAGCCCTCAGGGACATCGGGAAGGATATGTATATATTTATAGCTATAGAGAAATATCTATAAACTTTATTGTGGCCCTCCGGGGAGAGTGGTTATTGGGAGGAAAGAAAAAAAGAACAAAATAAAAAAGTGCAGAAAAGAGAACAAAAGAAAAGTCACAAGGAAGCAAAGATGGACCATTCTCAAAACAACGAATATTATTTCTCATATAGGTTTTCTTGAAATTAAAATTTATTGTTATATACTTTGAATCCTCCCTTATGTTCTGGTTTTGTACATGGCATGCTTTTTTCCCCTTTCTAACTTTGTATTTAAGTTCCAATATTTAAGTTTCTGATATGTTTTTGTTTCTTCTCTCTATTCTATATTCGTGTTCTGGAGTTTGAGTCTAAAAACTATTTTTTGAGGAAAAAAAGACAGCAAAAAGAAATGAGTTAATTATATACTTAAAATTATGTGAACATTTCCATATTAGTCACATTACAAAAAGAAAGAAGGAAAACAAATGCTAAAATTATTTCGACATGTATTTTGGAAAAACACTCTTAACACATTTGTTAAATTTTTAGTTTATACTAAGTACTGTACTTGACTGGATATACAAGTGTAAAAGTGAAAGTTTCCACCCTCAAGAAATATCTATTGTAACATGGAAGAATTTATATACACACATACATATACACATACACATACACATGCATATACATACACATACACATACATATACATATACATGTACATAAATATATAGAAAATTAATGTTCTTTGAGGGAGAGAATGTACAAGCTGTTGGGGTATTCAAAAAATATTTCATGCAGAAGGTGATTGAGTGAAATTATAGTTTTTCTTGTTTTAGGTAACTGACTATTTGTTACGACCAAGGTTTTTGTTTTCCCTAAACTACTTCCTCATCCTGAAATCATCCAGTGTGGGAAATCTTAGGCAGAGATTTATCTAGATGAATATCTAATCAGTAAAAGAAATTCTAAGTTTAGGCTAATGGATATACTCCTAACTGTTGTGTTTTCTCATACAGGTCTGGGAAAGTGTGGATTGTCCCTTTTGTCAGTCAGATGATATGAAAATTGATGTCTCTTTGACCAAGATTTCTGCAATCCAAGTCACATACCCCCAAACCCTCCCTGTAATATAGCTCAAACTCTCATTGTAGTATTCACTTCTCATTAAATTGTTGGTTGGTTGTTGTCCTTCATTCTAGAAGAGGACCATGGGTTTGAAGGTCTCTCTCAATTAATTGTTAACCAATCAGTGTCGATTGTCATCTTGAGAAACACCTGCTCTTCCAAGACCATGCTAGTTGTGACCCACCACCACCACCACAAGGATTCTTTGGTCTAAAAAGATGGCCAAATTCCCATCCTTTTATTAAAATGCATGCATATTCCTAAAATGATTAAATTACACAGAAATTATTTCTCTCAGTTTTTAGAAAAATGCCACTAAACAAAGAGGCAGACATGAGATCAATGTTTTATAGTTCTGGGAAATAGACAGTGCAAAAACATGAATCCGGAAATTGGAGAATGAAGTATGTGAAATATTTAGTAGGTTGTTTTGGAACATTGAGTTCTTGAAGGGAGTAACATGTCTAATACAGGTGTGATATGTCTAACAATTAGAACTGCTATCGAACCTAGGAGGACTTGGAAGATCTGCTCATTTTCCAATAAAGACGCCATCTCCATTGGAACCAGAGTAGGTTCAAGATTGTGAGAGCATGGTCTCTAATAAGAGGGTGTCTTAATCCCTTCTACCAATCTCAAGCATGCTTTCTACTGATTAAACTGCTATTTTGGAGACCTGGAAAGATTTGCTTATATTTTATAGTTTGACCCATCATGACAGACATCAAGCCAATGAACTTAGGTGACTTGTAATGTGGTGATTTCCTCAGTAACAATAGTGAAATTCAGAAAAGTTGTAGATTGAGGAGAAAAATGTAATCAGTTCAATTTTGTTCAAATAGAATTTGAGATGCTTATGAGGCATAAAGTTTGCAATATAAGTACGACTAATTACATACTTCCTCTGTTACAAAGAACGGTAGAGTTTTCTTTAACATAGGATTCAATACTGTAAGAATATATGGTAAGAATGAACCAGGTGGCACCTTATTCATCCTGGAAACTGATAGAAGGGAGATCCAAGATATATCTACTGTGTATACATACATAGGTTGACTAATATGACAGAAAAGTAAAATGACAAATACTGGAGAGAATGTGGGAAAATTAAAACACTAATGTACTATTTGTGAAATATACAACTGATTCAACCATTCTGGAGGATAACTTGGAACTATGCCCAAAGGGCCATAAAGCTATGCCTACCCTTTCACCAAGAAATACCACTAATAAGTCTGTATCCCAAAGAGATTCCTTCTTTAGATGACAGCTTGTTATAAAAATCCATCTATAAATAATATAACATTTGGTTGCATTGAGAAAAGCAGCCTGCCATGATCTGCTGTGGATAGACCACATCTAGACTATTATGTTCAGTTCTGGAAACCACATTTTAGGAAAGAGCATGGCAGAATGGAGTTGGGGTTGAGATGGTACCAGGGTGGTGACAGTACTGGGAATGTCTATAGAGAAGTATAGGTTGAAGGAATTCTGGTGGTTAGTCTGTAAAAATGACTTATGAGGGGTATGGTAGCTTTTTCAAGTATTTAAATGGTTGTTAATTGAAGAAGGATTAGACTCGACCCATAAAACAGGTGCAATGGTGTACATTAGAAAAAGCAACAGATTTTGAGTTAGAAGATTGGGGTATACCAATAGGTAGGTAGCTACCTACCATTTCCAAATCATGTGACCTTAGACAAGTCACATGACATGTCTGAGTTTCAGTTTCCTCACCTCAAAATTATAAGGTTGAATATGACTGAAACTAGAAAGACACAGTTTAGCTCAATATAAATGGAAAACCCCCCAAATTTTCTTACACTTAAAGATCTCCCAGGATAGAATGGGTTTCCTCAAGATTTAGCAAGTTTTCCTTCATGAGTAAAATTCAGTATAATGCTGGATTCAGAAATCATGAAGAAAAGGTTTCTCTTTAGGTAATGGCTGACCTCCTTTGGAGGCCTTTTATAGTTCTATGATTTATTGAGGATCCATACAGTACATAGGAGAATCTATAATGATATAATAACGTAGATATTGAGGACAAGTAAAGAGGATTGATAATATATTTTCTCAGTTACAGAGAATTATAGAGGGTTTTTTTTCCTCACATAAGTTTCCCTACTATAATCACATATGGGAAAAAATAATCAGGTGACACTTAGGCATCCAGGAAACTAAAAGAAGAAAGGGATAACATATTTAATCACTACGTATACAATATTGTATATGTATATCCATTATATATATGCATATCTGTGATCCATAGATATGGAAACAGATAGATATAGAACAATATGTGTCTCTATTATATACACATCTTTTCACAAAGTATGTTGGAGACGTGAGGCTTTATTTATTGACTTAATTCAAGTTTTCTTCTCCATCCCTTTGTTCTGCTCTGTTTAGAGACTTTCTCTCTCTATACCTAGTTCAAAGAAAGTCATTCCACCCTCAAAGAAAGAAGCTCAACTTCTCTATTGGCTCATTATAACAGATTAATATTGCATTCTATAATGAGGTCATTTCTACAAAGCTTCAAGCATTCAGTGCTATAGTTCCATTCTGCTTTATACTGGAAGGGAGGTTGATCTCACTTGGTTCATATATTCTAGAAGGAGTTTGGGGGTGTGAGTGTGTGGAGGATTGAGACATCTAAGCTGAAAGGTTATTTTTTTTCATGAAAACATTTGACTGTGAGGATTAGTTACATGAAACTGCAAATAAGAGATTTGATGTACCTGCCTTCTTATATCACCTGGATAGTTAAATGGTAAGTGATTACTCACTAACAGTGACAAATTATACTGTTTTTTTAAAAGAAGAATAATCTTCAAATGAACTTTTCATTCCTGAACTGGAGAGTTGATCATTTAATACCAAATTCTAATACAAACTCTATTATTAGGTAGGAGTTCTTCTAGGAATTGGTGGTGGGAGGGGGATCTGAAAATCTCTTGTTTCTCTGAGTTGAAAAGGTATAAAAAATCACATATTTTAGGCATATATCTTCTTTTACTTAAGAACTTCCTTTATCTAAGTTCATTTCAGACTCTATAGTGGTGCTCTACTGCCCCCATATGGACAGAAAAATAATAATTGGGAAGCTCTCCATTCTTAGCACTCTCTTTTCTTTCCAATATATGATGATATTTGAAACACTTGCAAGCCTAACTTTTATGTGAAACATTTCTTTGGCACAACAGAAGTTGTGTCCCTTCTGTGCCATTTTAAATTTAAAATTTAAATCTCTAGTCCATTTTAAATTTAAAATTCCTCAAATTCAATTTCATGAAAAATTTTACATTAGAATCTGCATATTATTTATATTATGATCACATTATCCCTTGGGAGAAAAAAAAATGGCACTACCATCAGGATTGACTCAAGCATGATTGAAGTAGATGAGATTTGAAATACTGCTATATTTGGAGCCTTGCTCCTAAGAACCCAAAGTCTTATTGTTGCTTAACTGCCTACATTTTCCTATTAAATATGAGACCTGGCCCTATTCTCTCAGAAGTGCCTAATGACTCCTTCCCATTATATTGTTTCTCTACTCTTTTGAAATAGATGTGGTTTGTGTCCTTTCCATTCCAGAACTCTGGTCCCTGAGAGCTAACTAATAGTTAAGTTCATTTTAATATCAACTTCATATGCTACTACTCCCAGGTTATATATTTCAGTTTTTCATTTGTAGCTTTTCATAGATAGTGCTATAACAAAGTCAATATAATGATAGGAGCTTCAAGTACCAGGGTAGGCTCCGACAAGAGTGCCTTTTAGACTGGATTGCTTCTTAGTGACCCTTAAATCTGCCACAGAAGAGGTGTGAACTATTAGTTTAATTTCAAAAGAAAGGTACTATAATCCATTGAAATTTGACACAAGTGAGTAATTGGATGTCTGTGAAGAGATTTCTTTTACTAACCAGCAAGCAGATGTCTGAAACAAGTTTGGCTGGATAGCCAAATAAACTTTTGAGAAATGCCATTTCTAATAGAAATACATCATTACAGAGGAGGAAATAATCACTGGGGGGAGGGCAAAAGATTGAAGTTAAGTCCAGTTTCTGAAAAATATTGCTTTTGTGACTCTTGTGTAACTCTTGTCTCAGTGCTCTTGGAAATTCTCTAAGGCTGAAATATCAGAAAAAGTACCAAATTGCAGTGGTAGAGCAAGTTTCCTTACTATAGAGTTCACATTAAAAATGAAATCGTATGTCCAGACCCTATCTAAAAAAATTGGAACTGATAAAGTGAAGTTGTCATTGAGATCTAATTCAGATATTTTAGGCCCTAGGGTTACTACTTCTCAACTTGTAATAAGGAATCAACAACAATAGAAAAAATTAATTTTTTACATGTATTTGTTCCTGATTCCATTAGAATGCTAGTATACTAGTTGCTATCTAAACAGTTGTCTTCAAGTGGAGATTATCTAGGATATTCAGTAATAGTAAAGAATGGAAAAGCTGGTCATCCAAATGAATCATGAAGAATGAGTTGTGGCTAAGGCAAAAAAAAAGCAGGACATATGTGAAAATAAGCAGTAACATTGCTTGCAGTCATTTTAAGTATTAAAGTTGCATGAGTCTCAAGAGATTTAAGGAATCTCCTTTTTTTCATTTCTTTGACAATAATAGCTACATTATCAGACTGTGGATGATTTAACTTTCTTCCTCTTTTGGTTGACAGTAGCAATAATAACTTCATCAGAAGATACTTGTTAGAGTTTAAAGCATGAACTTCAGGTCATCAACTTCCCAGCTGGAGCCTGGGAATGAGCTTCACCCTGAATTTTATTGCATAATTGGAAATATTTTACAAAAAGATTGAACTATTTTGGGGAAGTGATAAATAGGCCTGCAATGTAATAAAGGATAATTTACAGTCAAACAATTCACTACCTGGTCAGTCAGATTATGACAGAGAAATTGTCTTCCTTTAAAAACCAACACAAAGACGCAAATTTGCCTTGAATATTTCCTCTTACTCATAATGATTTTTTAAAAGAAAATCTCCATATTTTTAAAGTATAAAAGCTACTTGACTTGAAGGTCTGTGATTCCAAGAGACATTAGCATGAATAGGTAAAAACAAAAAAAACCTAATGCATACATGGCCTTCAAAAAGAAAGACATAATGTCCAGGATAAGGGCAGTACTGTATTTTACCCTAATCAGATCAAATCTGGAATATTGGTTTAATTCTAGGTAATATGTTTTAAGAAGGTCATATGAGAATATGTCAGTACCATTTGTTGCTCTTTTAGCTAAATCTCTGATCCAATTCCATTCTCATGCTGTGGGATAGGTTCTTAAAAAAATATTTATTTACTTTTAGTTTACAATATTCAGCTCCACAATCCCTTGAGTTCCAAATTTTCTCTCCCTCCCTCCTCTCCCTCCTCCCCCCACCATGGCTGCATGCAATCCAGTATAGCTTCAACAAACACCTTCACATTAAACCTTAGTCATGTTGTAAAGAAGAATGATCACCAATGGAGTTAACAATGAGGAAGAAGGGATAAAACAAAACAAAACACAAAAGATAGAGAGCAAGTAGTTTGCTTCAAACTGCATTCAGACTCTGTAGTTCTTTCTCTGGATGTGGATAGTCCTTTCCATCATAAGTCTTTTGAAGTTGTCTTCTAATCTTGTATTGCTGAGAGGAGCCCAGTCTATCAAAGTTGTCACAGATATGATGTGCCTGTAAGTGTGTACAAAGTTCTCCTGGTTTTGCTCTCCTCACACAGCATCAGTTTATCTAAGTCTCTCCAGGTTAATATGAAGTCCATCTGCTCCTCATTTGTTATAGCACAATAGTATTCCATTGCCTTCATATACCACAACTTATTTAGCCATTCCCCAATTGATGGAAATTCCCTTGATTTCAAAAAAAGAGCTACTATAAATATTTTTGTAAATACAGGTCCTTATCTGTGTGGTAGGTTCTTGATGCGGGATAGATTCCCCCTGCTTTAACATGTAGTAGAATATGGTAAGGGGAGGAGAGGCAGTCTACCCTGTCACAGTGAAAATGTGGGTCCAGGAAGATGACTATGAATGCCATATAGTGTTTGCTACAGAAGATGGGCACATGTGCCACAGGGCTCTGAGAATGGGAGTAGTCCTTTTGGATGTGAGAAGGAATAATTTCCTCTGAGATTTTAGTGTCTGGAGCAAAGTTCTGGCTTTGCTGGGTCTTGATCCTCTTCTCAGTTGTGGCTCCTCTTTTATTTGAGATCTTTAAGCAAGGGTTGAATGATCAGATGTCAGATAAACTATGTGAGGAGACAATTGTTTGGATAGTCATTCAATTAAACAATTACTTAGTTGATAAGCATTTATTAAGCACCTGCCATGACCTTAGCACTATACTATATGCTAGAAATAAAAAGATAAAACTTAAACCATCCTTACCTTCAAGGAGTTTACAACTTTCTGGACTAGATGGATCCTGAAATTGCTTTCAGATTTGAGATGCAATGGTACTATATCTAAGGAAAAATACTTCACATTTAAATGATAGTGTGAAATTTATTGGATTTAACCTTTTAATCTAATTAAATTATCAAATTAATTAATAAAAATAATATTATAATAAATGACCAAATTGATAATAAGTTATCAAATCAAATTAAATCATCATGTTAGAACCCTGACCATCTCCCTTCACACCCCTTACCATAACGTTAGCTGTAATTATACCACAGAAGATATTATAGACAAAATAATAATGCTAAAGAACTTTCCTCTTGAGGATCTTGATGTTGAGAAGGAAATTGAATAGAACTGAAAGCTTCTGTATAGCCAGGTAGATTTATATGTATGAAAATATTTTATGTAGGGAAAATAAAGGAACTATTAAAATTACAGTGCATTTGATAAGCTTATCATTCTTCAGGTAACTAGTACTCACAGACAATAATCTTATCATTGCAGTGGCCCTGGTAAGTGTTCATGTAGTTAACTGAATGACAGATGAACTGTCCAGATGATTCACTAGTTAAATTGAGCGGTTGCTATTAATGATCCTAGCAAAGAATTCTACAGTTCACTGATGTGTGGTTTGATCAAATTGACAGAATCCAAAGACTGGCTATCAGATAGATGAAATCTTGGGGTTTTTATATAAGCATAAAACAAAATAATTCATATTCTTTTTCATAAACCCCATAAAGTGCTAAGAAATACTTAATAAGTCAAAGCTTTTGCTTGTCTCCCTTGGATAGTGCTGTCTTCTAAAACAGTAATTTCATTCATACTTTCAGCCCTGATGCAGCCCATTGCTCTCTCTACATAGTATAGACTTCATAAATGCTGAATGGCACTACTGTTATTACTCCTGTGATTTTTATTATGTCTTGGGACCAATTTTTTTCACAAAAGAAAGTATCTTTAATTTGATATTAGAGAGACTAGCATATGTTATTTCTAACATAGATTTTTCTTTAAAACCAATGCATTAGCTACAGTTGAATGCTAAATTGTAAAGATTAATGAACATTTTGGCAATCAGAATGATAATGTCAACATCAGACATTAACAAACATGTGCATGTGTGTAAAATAATTAATTTTAAAAAGTAAAATTCATTATCAGGAAAAAAAAATTTAAGTATTGTATAGTTATAATTCTGTAGTTATAATATATAACTACATTGATAGTTATAATTAATCAATAATGATAATAGATGAGTGTGGTAATTCAGTGCAGTGACTTTTATTTAAAATTGGTTTCCTTGAATAAAAAATATTGCAGTTTTAATATTTAGAAAGAATTTAAAGCATTTTTTTAAAAAGTACATTATAGAGGGTGGCTAGGTGGCGCAGTGAATCGAGCACCGGCCCTGGAGTCAGGAGGACCTGAGTTCAAATCCGGCCTCAGGCACTTAACA
>CM053601.1:96282071-96303038 GCA_028646575.1 Pseudocheirus occidentalis | reverse complement strand
GGAAAAGGACCCATATGTACAAAAATATTTATTGCAGCTCTCTTTGTGTTAGCAAAAAAACCTGGAAATTTAGGGGATGCCCATCAATTGGGGAATGGCTGAACAAGTTATGGTATATGAATGTAATGGAATACTATTGTGCTATAAGAAATGGGAAGGAGATGGACTTCATAATTACCTGGAGAGGCTTATACAAATTGATGCTAAGTGAGAAGAGCAGAACCAGGAAAAATTTATACACAGTCACAGATACATAATATGTGTGATGACCAACCTTGATAAACTGGACTCTTCTCAGCAACTCTACAAGTCTCAGGATGGAAGGAGATGTTTACATTCAGAGAAAGATCTAGAAAGATCAGAGTTTAAATGGAGACTGAAGCAACATATGCTATTGTTCTTTTCTGTGTTTGGTTTTGTTTCTTTTTTCCCGTTGTTCACTCCATTGGTTACAACGCTTCTATACAACCAGACTATTGTACAACATGAAAAAGTTTGCAGATCCTATACATGATTGTATGCCACCATGGGGGGGGGGGAAGGAAGGGGAGAAAATCTGAAACTCAAGTGATTGTGGAAATGAATCTTGTAAACTAAAAGTAAACAAACAAGTCAATAAAAAAATTAAAGTAGACAAACATCTTGTAAAGACCCTGCATACTACTAAGGTATGCTATTTGAAAATATAATGGTGGTTTGCAGCAGGGGGCCATGACAATAATATAAATTTGTTGACTTTCACTGTATGTGCAGAAAGGGTTAAACCAGAAGTGGGGAACTTGCAGGCCCCAGGCCACATGTGACCCTTTAGGGCCTCTGGTGTAGCCCTTTGACTGAGTCCGGACTTCACTGAAAAAATTCCCTTAATAAAGGAACTTATTTTGTGGGACTTGGACCCAGTCAAAGGGTTGCACCCAGGAACATAGGGGGCCACATGTGGCCTCGAGGTTGCAGGTCCCTCAAGGGTGGGTGGGGGAGGGCACTAAACTAAGGGGTGGGATCTTACCTAATAGTAATTAGTGAACCAATTATAAGCACCCTCGTGGTCATATTGCATCAGTGCAAAGAATACATTTATAAACATTTATAACAGAATGGAATAAGAAACACCATTACAAATTTTCCCATGAGCTTTTCAATTAATTTTACTTGGTCTGCATATCAATAAATAGAAATGGAAATCATATTGTTGAGCGCACACTGGAATGTGACTATTTCCATTCACATATGAATAATACTGGGATGATCTGAGATAAAGGTGTGATTCTTTGAACCAAACATTAGTAATATTAACTGTGAAAGTCAGAGAAGAAGAAAGGGGAGTGAAAACCAAGAATTAATAGAAGGTAAATAATAATCAGTGTAGTACATACATGGATGCTATTCCTCTTCCTTTCAAATGGAGCTGGAATGATATAGCTTAGGATAGAAAGCTGGTCCAGGGTATCTTCCAGAACTGCAGAAATCCTCAGCATATCCAGAAGAGGGAGAGTATTGATTACTTCCTGGATGACAAGTAACTCTCTAGGTGAGAATATGCCTTCAGGTTCTTCATACTCAAGAACACTTGGAGGAGCTCCTGTCACAGCTACCACTTGAGGATGTGAAATCTTTGAAGGATTCTGTTCTTCCTCAGCCTTCTCCTTCTCCCTAATAGGAATAAGAAAAGTACATGAATTAGTCTGAGGAATGCTTGAAGTAATATATGTATGTTGAAAAATCTCTTAATTTGTACAGACTTAAAGAAACATTTTAAAATTTCCCAAATTTTAGACTTGGTTCAAACTCTAAAGGCAGACAGGATAGGACGAAACTCAAATTTGACCCAAATGGGGACCATGTTAGTCATTGATTAGTATATAGAAGAGAACTAATTTACTGTGAGCTAGAGGTCCATCTAAGACTTTGTTTGCATATCCTAGAGCAATATTTGGGACAACCGTACCTGGAAATACAAATACCTCACTTTTTTAAAAAAACGAATTTTATTTGTATCTTTTGTATCCCTTCTCCTCCACCACCTTAAAAAGCTGTCCTTTCTAACAAAAGATTTTTAAAAGGATATTAATAAGTTTCTTTATTTTTCTTAGTGTTTTTTATTGTATTTTTTTTTTTACAAAATGACTAACATGGAAATATACAAAAGTATAAACTACATCAAATTGCTTGCCCTCTCAATGAGGAGGGTGGGAAAGGAGAGAATGTGGAACTCAAAATTTTAAAAAATGAATGTTAAAAATCATTTTTACATGTAATTGGGGAAAAATAAAATACTAAATAATTTAGAAAAAAAGCTTTCAAATCAGTAAAAGCAATCAATAAATTAAACAAAATTGACTATATATATATAAATGTTCCATGCCCATGAACCCTTCCCCCACCTTTGTAAAAGAGTTGGGAAGAAAAAAAACTTAAGTCTTGAGACAGATATATAAGTTCATGGCATTTAAAAATCTCTGTCGGTCTTACCATGTATTTGAGCCAAACTACATAAACTTTATGCTATCCTACCAAATATATCTGTTAAGTATATGTATCAGTGGCACAAAAATGCTTATCAATGTATTACATAAAAGCACCTACAAGATTTTAAGACTTGGAATTAGAACTTATTCCTTTATCACTGAGATATAGATAGTGTTTTCCATTGGGGCTTAAACACTTCATAAAAATGTAATAATCTGAAATAGAAAAGTAAAATTAGGTTTAGTTTACTAGAGGGATTAAAAGAGTCTAAAATTGATGTTGGCAGCTGAGGAAGATACTATGGTGTCATCACAAAAACTTCAGATTTACTCCAGAATTAACATATTGTTTTCCTAATTTCTCTCCTTTCACACTAGATAGTGAAATTCCAGAATGGAAAGAATAACGAGAACTGTTTGGTCTATAACAATTCAACCTAATAAATAAGAAGGCTAAAGGCAAATCCAAATATTCTATAGTTTGTTCCAATATAACAATTTTGTTGTTTAGAAGGTTTGTTATGAAGCCATAATAAGCCTGTAAGATATACATATATATGTATATATATGTATATATATATATAATTATTATTATTTACATGCAACTGGGAAATGGGTTATGCAGGCACTGGGGTAGAGAGATCCATCCTGCCCTACTGGAAAGTCAGAGGGGTATAGGATATAGGAGAGAGCAGACTAGGGAAGGGGGTATACAGTGGGATCAGTATTTTGGGGTGGTGGGTAGGGGAAGGATGGTGAGAACATTTGTAACTCAAAATTTCATGGAAATGAATGTTGTAAACTAAAAATAAACAAAAGTTAATTAAAAATAAAAATAAATGAGAGTAAGATTTCATTGGAAATAGAGACAATTTTTAAACACCTACTATATCCATCCATCCATATGCACTTATATACTTATACATTAATACAGAAACATGTATATATATATATATATATATATATATATATATATGTATATGGGTATATATGTGGGTATGCATGTATATGTATATATCTGTAGGTGAGTATGTGGATGTATAATGTGTGTATAGTGATATATATATATATATATACACATATGTATTTAAGATGGCAGAGAAGTGTTATATGTATTTGAGAGACATTAATATTTGAAAATCTTAAAATTTTACTACAAAGAAAATTATATAATTTAAATTGATATCTTTCAGTTATCAAGGAAATTAACTCATTTGTCCCCAAATACCATACAAATCAAATATTAGTTTTTTGCCTTCCATGAGAGAAATTGTCTCTACATAAACTCATTCAGTTTAGGCTTATGTTTTTATATAGATCTGAGTACAACAAAACATTGAGGAAAGAGATTGAAGTGTTTTTAAAATCACTAGCTAAGAACAGTGATATTTTCCATTTTGGTAACTTTTTCTTTTGATAAGTTTGATCATATATCATGAACATTCCATAGTGAATTTTCTGATGCTAGTCTAAAAAAATGTTGTGTTGATGATTTACCATATAATTAATTATCTGCTAAGATTTATCTTTTCTTTATTGATAAGAATGTTGTAACTCTCACTTCTAAATTTGAAATATTTTAATTTTTATAATCATCCAAGGTATAAAAACAAATTCACTAACCACAAAAGGCCTTAGAAGGTCACTAAAAAATGCACGAAGCTAAGGATTATCAGAGATTAATAAAATAATAATAGAGTTTCAAATGATGTGTTCATTAATTTAATTATATTTCAAATATATTTGTGTTTTCATTATAGGGATGTGCCTTTTACTGGGGATTCACTTCCTGGATTGCATACTACATTAATCACCCTCAGTACACACCACCATGTATGTAGTATTGAATAAAAATCTGAAATTTCTTTTCCAGTAAATTTGCAGTTATGCTTACTAATGGCAAATAATATTGACAAATAATCCAAAGTATCATTTCAATCAATTGATTTCACATGGTACACCAATGAAAGTTTTACCAGATCTGCTAATAATTGAGTTACTAAATAACAGGAAAAAGGAGAAATTTCTACTCTTTTGTCCTTCTTTTCCTCTTCCTCTTGATACAAGTAGAAAGGAGACTAAATGTGATGAAATGTCCAACAGTATTAGAGTAAAGGAGTATACAAAGAGAAAAGAGCCTGAATACCTCACTCCCTTCTCTCTACCAATGGCATATCACATTAATTACCCTCAATGTACACCAACATGTTCAACCCTTGTGCTGTTGATAGGTATGAATATAGACATAGATTTAGAGCTATGCTGACACAATGATACATGTGTGTGTATATGATATATCTAAACATATACACATATGTATATACACATACATACAAATACACTGAAGTATACAGGAATTTTGAATTAATAACACAAGAACTCCTGGTATGGGAATTCCTTTTACTAATCCTGGTTCCAGCTTATTATCTATAGTTGATAGTCTTAGAGAGTTGTTCGAAATCTAGTACCATTGCTTCAGTCTTTCTAATTCCAGTTCAAGTACTCTCTCAGCTATGCAGTACTAAGTACTCTCTCTCTCTTTTTTTCTTTCATCAAGCTTGTCTGTATGCCAGTGTGTGCATGCATATGTGTATGTATGTATGTATAGAGCGGCAGTCTTGAAGACAGGAATATCTGGTTTCAAGACGACTCTCTTCTGCATGGCTACGTCAGCATGGAGCAAGTTGTGCCTGTGCCTGGGTGAAGTCTCTAAACCTGTACCTTGAAAGTTATAAGCAAGTTACCAATCGTATCAATGAAGGGGATATTCACAATGAGAATTGTTCCCCATAATGATGACTGTAGAGATCATGTAGGCATATCCTGAATCAAATATTCAGTGACAAATGGTATTTTCACTTCTTTATAAGTACCATGTACATAAAATAATTTAGCAATGATATATTTATTAATGCATTACTGTACATTGCACAGTGTTTTATATAAACCTGTGGGTTTAAACCTCTAAAAAAACTTGTTTTGTTGTTGCTGCTGCTACTGTTGCTGCTATTGTTGCTGCTGTGGCTGCAGCCTACTCTATTCTTAGATAATAACAGATTTGGACTTTATATCCAAGGTGTTTAGATTCAACTAGAATGGAAATCAACAAATTCCCATTCCTCATCATAGCACCTGTAGGAATCATGCAACACATCAAGAGTCAGTCTGCATCTAAAGCATTAATACTATTTCTCCTGTGCGTTGAAAAGCTTGGCACATCCAAATACATTCTTTTGTTTTAAAATAAACTAAAAATAGGGGAAAATCTACCTTTCTTATTTGGGTAATGAGGTCAATGTAATACATTTAATTAGGACTTTCAATTTAACTAAATTGAAACTTTCTCTTTGGAATGTCAACTGCCCTTGACTTTCTAGCTCTTCCAGGATACCTAATGAAGAGTTTATCAATGTTGCCCTGGCATTTGCTATTATTCATTCCCACAGCCTCATATTCTTGGATAAAGGAATGTGGCATTGGGTCTTTTAGGCTTTTCATTTTCTTCTTTCTCTCTTTTCCTCCAATATTAATACAAATATTTATCTTGATATTGTGGGTTGGGACAGGATAGTGAAGGGGAAGATGCTGAGGAAAGCCAGAGATTTCCTTCCTTTTTTTCTTCTCTTGATAGTATATGATACAAAGCAAAAGTAATATATTTTGTGTTTGGCCAACTCATTTTACAACAAAATAAAAAAAACTTCAAACTCCAAAGGGTCAGTTCACATGCTAGGGAAGTAGATGTGTATCCCAAGGGCCTACCATCTTATGGTCAATTTCAAGGCAAAGAAATTTAAGAAAATGTGTATTGATAGATAAACTGGTGTATACAGAGAAAGTCTGTTGTAAAATATACATGTTCAGAGGCATTTAAATCTGAGCAGATAAAATAGACTTCACTGGTCTTTACATAATATTATTCAAAATTAGGCTTAAGGAAGTAGTAATGAAACAAAATAAAAGTCTAGTCTTGAACAACAAAGGTACTGGTGCTATAATGATATCCATTGAGTCAGGAAGACATGGGTTTATGCCTCATTTCTGACAAATACTAACTTTGTGACCTTGAGCAGTTAACCTATCTGAGTGCCAGGTCAACCTGTACGTTCCAGACAAGTTACCATCAGGAGAAGCTTACTACCAGAAGCTCCCTGCAGTGAAGAATTCATAGGGTCCTTCTGTTGGTGATAATGATCATATAACTAAATACACTGAGCATTTTTGAGTAACTGTACTCTGCATGTAATGGAATTTCTAGCTACTGTTGATCATCCAGAGAGATGATGATGAAGAGGTGGCAATTCTGAATCTATGGTTTCAGTGCTATCAAGAACTAGTGGTGGTGAAATTCCTCCAATCAACCAAGATCAAAAATTGATCCATAATCTATAGTGTAGGAAAGGGACACTGAGTGGTTAAGCAACTTGTCCAGGATCACATAACTGGTACATGTCAGAGATGCAATTTGAACTCAGGTCTTCCTGACTTTAATGCTGCTTCTCTGCTTCTCTGATTAATGTTCATATTAACATGAAGATTCCTAATTGTTTCCTGTTTTATAGCATTTGGAAACAGGCAAGTCACAGTTTCTGTCCTCAATTTTCTGGTATGTATTAAAATGTCTTTTGAATCTTACTTATTTAAGCTTTATTAATTTTGAAGAATTTATTTTATTTGAAGGATATTAGTAAGCAATTAAGTAATTAACAGGGACTTATAATTAAATTGATGGGAATGAAAAGTAGTACAAAATCATGGTTCCTAAATCATATTCTAACCAATACTGTTTTCTCTCTAATCATACATAAGATAACTACAATAACTGTATGAAAACAATTGTGGTACTCTAAAATAGGATAAATGACATTAAATTTCACAAGCATTTATTAAGTGTGTACTGTGTACTGAGTGAGGAGGCTCCTAATACAGATTATTTACATTCTAGTAAGAGAGTATGATACCCAAATGGTTTTAGTATTTCAGAAAAAAAATATGTGATCATTGCTTGAGAAATAAAATGATAGCTATTTGAAATGAAGGTGTTCACTCTTTTCAATACCAGTACTATCCAGTAACTAGCTTTTTGCCAATTTACAAACCACAGTATTTTAAAAGGTCCATTACTATAGATGGGAATAACTTTAGATCACTTGAAACTCTCCTAATTCAAGAGGAATTCCTGATTCATCTTGCCAGCAGCAGAATTTGCCTCTCTCCCTGAATCCATAGTTCACTTATACCCAAAGTATATTTTGTTACCTTTCTGGTGGAAGTTGTAGCTTGTTCTTTCCTTTGGTCATGGATCATACTATATGCGTGCTTTCCCCAGTTACAGGCATTTGAACCAGGACCAAGGAAATCTGTTGTTTATTAGATTTGAGCTTTTGTCTCTTTATTCCTATTCCCAATAGTGCCCAGATTGTTTTACAAGGATATACTTTAGTCTCTCCAGAAAACTTGTAGAATTCTTGGATGAATCAATGGTTAGAAAATTGTAGATTTGTTTTGTTACATGGTATGGATTTCTTTGAGCCAAATGCATTAAATATTTTAAAATGTATCAAATATATTTGTATAATAATAAGATAGAATAATAATATTATACATATAATTTTATATTTAATATAATAATATATATGTATAATGATCTTTGATCATTAAGACATTTTAAGTGGAAGAATTTACATAAGAACTTAATATTTAATCTAAAAACATGAACCATAATTACAGGAGTCTTTTTACTTTTTTCCATCTCTAGGACTTAAGAAAACATTGAGCACAAAAGAATTACATATTAACTCATGTTGATTCATTGATTAAATTATATTGTTTCTTAACTACATTTTGGAAAGTAGTTTTTTTTTTCTTTTTTTAACATGCCAATTGTGGAATATCCACCTACAAGTTGTAGTTATTCAGCCATGACTAGTTTTACCTAATGCTGAAGATGTGGCCACATCTCTAACTGCTTCAAGAAGTGATCAAATGTACACCTAGTCCACCTTGCAACACTGCACATCCATTTAATAGAGAAATAATGGCAGCTAAAAGCTTTAAGGACTTGTTGAAAGTGTGTAACTACTTTAAATATGCTGTTTTCCCCCTGCACTTTATGTTCTCCATAAATGTTGTCAGCTTTTTAAACGTTGCCATTGCTTTAATTAAGAAAAATACCCTTTCTCAAGTATAATAACTTCTATTTTTTTCCCAGTGCTTTGGCTGAATATGCATGCTTCTAATTGGAAGGGATGTATTTCAATAAAATGTATCCGAATTAAAATCTGAAAACATAAAATTGTATTACACTGTAATTTACAAAATGCATATGAAGTATAAGACTAAATTTTAAATAGACTATGTATATAGATATATTATGAAAACTATGTGTATGTGTAATTTAACACAACTAGAAGTAAAAAATAAATGTTTTAGAAGGCATGTTAGTATTTCCCAAATCAAATGTTTTAAGCATACTTAATATAATATTTAAAGAAATAAATGGGGCCCATTTTCTATGTAACATAAATGTGGAAAATATATAAGAATTAGTTTCAGTTTATGAAAGCTTAATATAAAAAGCCTCCTGTTATAATCTTAATTGTTGATTATTGATGTTATACATTTAAACAAAAAAAGTTATTAGTCATTACTGTAACATAAAAGGCAAAAAAGTTTTTTAACTCAAAAACATTTCCTCTGCAGAATCTTTTTTTTAACTACGATATCTGCTTCCATAAGAGTATAGTTAACTCTTGATTATCTACACTGAGCATGTTTCAAAACAAGTGAGCCCTGAGACCTCAGAAAACAATTTCTTGCCAGATGTTTCAAACTCTGCTCCAACTCAGTCCTAATCTTCCCTTATCTCCTTTTGTTTATCTGTCTTGATTACAGATTTAATGATTTTGGATTGACTACCAACAACTTCCTTGTTTAGATCCACTGACTGTTAGGTTAAGCCTCCAGATTACCCCTCTATGTGGTCTCTGTGTCACTCAAACATTCAGGCACTCTATGTGGTTTTGACTGCTTTTCCCTTACTAGTAGGTGTGTGTGTGTGTGTGTGTGTGTGTGTGTGTGTGCAAGCGTGCATGCATGCAAATGAAATATTAATTTAAACTAAACAAAACATAAATGGAAAATTTCATTGAATATTAGTATATAAGTGTCCATACCCAGACATATATATGTATGTCTGTGTGTATATACGTGTATATATATCTACATACATATATATCTACATACATATATATCTACATACATATATATCTACATATATATATATATATGTATATATGTATGTGTGTGTGTGTTTATACACACACACATAAACATCCTGAAACCAAGTAAAATAACAATTCAACATTTGGATTAGCCTCAGTATTGATTTCTTTATCCTGTTTCCCTCCTCTTTTGTTATGAATACTTACATCTATCTTCTCCAGTTTCCTGTAGGACATAGCTTCAATAAGCATACATCTGTCTGTAATGTCTTCAACCTGTCCTTGCCCATTAAATACTTCCTCTTCTGCCAGTAATTTTATTCAGGTCTCGTTTAGCCTAAAGAAACTTTCTTAGTCTTCCTACACCCTCAATTTATTATTTTCTCTCTTTACCTTATTTTATCAAAGAGTCTTCTTAAAATTGTGATTTCTGTTTCTTTACATATCATTCACTCCTCAATCCATTATGATTTGGCTTCTGCTAGCACTATTGAATTGAACATTACATTATCAGTTTTAAACACCAGATTTTTTTTGCACTATACATCACTGTTGACCATCCTCTCCTTAAACCTCTACCTTCTGGTTCTAATCCTTGTTCAGTGAACTACCCTTCTCTTTCTCCTTTTCTGCCTCCTCTGCATCCTCTTACTTCATGTATTTATTCATTCCCTAATATTGTAGTCAATACTCTTCCTTCTCTCTCTCTCTGTCCCTCTCTCTCTCTCTCTCGCTCTAATCTAACTTTTTCATCTCTTGTTTGTTGGTGCTGACAATTTCAAAATTTTCATCTCTAGTCCTTACCTCTCTCCCAAGGTTCAGTCCCATAATTCCAGAGGCTAACATACATCTTTAGCTAGATATCTTTGCAAAAATTTAACCTAATATCAGTACCCTAAATGGAACTTATCATTGAGCCCCAAAAAATTTCAAATAAAAAACAGTTCATACTATTCATTTCTTTATTATGGCCAAAGACCTTCAAACATCCATTCAAGTGAAAAACTTGAAAATTATCTTTGTACAAAAAAACGTATCTAACATTTAGCTTCCAATGCCAGTGCCAGTCCATGCCAATGAATAGAAAAGTATGCACTCCCCCTAACTCTTCTGTTTCACTCACACAGTCACTCAGATCTGACACTTCTTATTCTCATTTGCTATCTTGTATGTGTTTCCTTCTAACTGTTGCCATAGTCACTGTCCTAGTTCAGGACCCCAGGATCTCTAGTAACCTAAAAATACCCATCTAACTGGCAAAATTCCTCCTCTATATACACTTATCAGATTAGTCTTGTGCTACTCTAATCATGTCACTTTCCATGTTACAAAAGCAATAACTTAACTTTGCCTTTTGAATAAAATCTAAGCCCTTTGCCTGACATTTAATGCTCTCCAAAGTTTGGTTCTATCTATTATTTCCAATCTCATTTCCTTCTACTTCCCCACAGATAACATTAGCTCCTGACAAATCAGATTAATGTACTGACTTCCACAAATGTGCCTTCTTCTTTACCATCATGAATATTTGCTCATGCTATTCCCTCCTTCTCTCATCTTGTCAAAATTCTACATCACCTCTACAACATAACATTAGGTGTGTAGCACATACAGATAGCGCAAATATGTAAGTTATTCTGTTGTAGTAAAACTTACATATGCTCAGTGTTAAAAATCTAGTCAAGGGATTTGACTTGACTCTGAGTACAATATATGATTTACCAGGTGGTGCTCGGAACTCAAGCTACTGTACCAAGTTTCTTTTAGTCCTTTGTTACACTTACACAGGCAGATAATAAACTAGATCTTTGTCCTTGAGTCAAGGAACAAACAGCCTTCCAGATGATGGCATAGGTTTGTCATTCAGCTCAAAGTTCATTTCCCCTTGTTTTTCTAACTCCCCATATATGGGATAAAATATTGAGAAATATGAAAGTATTAAATATTATACTATTATATTTTTCCTCTGACCATCTGCCCTTTGTGGATAATTTAGACATAGTATAATAATCAGACACTTATTAGTTGTGTGACCCTGGACAAGCCACTTAATCTCAGTTTGCTTTAGTTTCCTCAACTATAAAATGGGAATAACAAAACCTATGTCCAGAATTGTTAAGAGGATTCTGGGAGGTACTATATAAATGTTTATTCCCTTCCTTCTTTCTATTAATCAGTGCAGTGTTTTTAATACACATAAAAGTTAATGAAAAGGAATACTGTAAGCTCTTATATTCCTATGCAGAGCTAATCATCATTAAATTCTCCTACATGCCCATTTTCTCCTCAGATCTTTTAAGTAGGAAGGAAATTCCCCTTCCCCTTCCATTTTAGGAGTTAAAAGAAAGGCCTTCTGGTACATGAGGCTTCCTCCTGGCTCGCCAATATGGTGACACATAGGAGTCAGAGAAGATGGTGTACCTCCAAAAATTCAGGATTTCAAAGGATTTCTTTTTCCACAAAGCTTTGTAAGTTTAACTATTTGCAATGGCTCCTTGTCTTTTGACTTTTAAAAGTCAGAATGGAAGAAGAGATCATTAAAACAGATAGAGTTCCCACTGTCTTCTTACACTGAGGACAAGTTCTGCTCTGCTTCTATTCCTTGCAGCAAAGAGGTCATCAGAACTCCCAAAGGAATGGGAGCAATATCATTCCCCTTAATAGAATTTGATCATTTGCTTTGCCTAGAATCCTATGTTAATCCCCCTAGCCCCATGGGCAATTTAGAGAGGGAGCCAAACAAACAGAATCTCCCCAGGATACAATGACAAAGTCAGAATGCTAGCTACTCCAAAACATTTTTTTCCCTCAATTTAAGTTCCCTCAGCAAAGATGTTGATTTACAGATATGAAAAACTGTTGAGCATAGAGTGATTTTTTTTTCCCTTCACAAATCTCCAGTGGTTTTTAGATTGAGCAAATGAGACCCTTCTTTACATCCAGAATAAATAAGATCACAATTAGTTAATGAAAGTCTAGCTTGGGAAGAACAAACATTTATAAGTGATTGCCTCATTTGCAGAATATAATAAGACAGGAAATCTAACGACATCATGGATGTCATATATACCTAAGCAGGGAACATATGAATATATGGATACATTAACAACAGCTGCAATAATGCAAATGTTAAGCCCCTTTGCTGTTCTTCCTTACTTTCAGTCAGCTTAGTCTATAAACATGAACCCCTACACCCCCCCACACAAAAAAAAAAACACTTACGTCACTCCTGTGTCTCAGGGACTTTGCTAAGTAATGGCAACACAAAGGAAGAATGAAACATTTCTTGCTCTCAGGAAGCATGCATTCTCTTGAAGGAAATAGCCTGTATGAATGTAAGTATATTATATACATAGTGTATGCTATATTCAAAATATGTCATTTCAGAGGGTAGATATTAGCACTTGGGGCCATCTGGAGGGTACTTATATAGAAAATGAGGTTTAATTGAGATTTGAAGGAAACTAGCACTTCTAAGATGCAGAAGTGAGGAAGGAATGCCTTCCCAAATGGAGACACTGAGAGTGAAAGATGCAGTACCGTGTATGAGAAATAGCAAGGAGGTCAGTACGGTTATATTTCAGAATATATAGAATGTATAGTAGAGTGAAAGAATATTGGAAAGATAGAGTACAAATGAAAAAAACTTTAAGTGGCAAAGGATTTTATGTTTGATCTTAAAGGTAAACAGATATAGAAGAAGGCAAACTCTTATTTCAGGGATTAGGAACCTGGGGTCATATGGAAGTCACCACTTCACCATTCATTTGGAAAACTAAACTGCTTTTGCCTAAAAAATTTCTCTGTATCCATAAAGTTAAGGCACCCCAAATGCCTCAGAGGTCCCAGTTCATCCTTCATTAGAAAAGAAAAACAGGCTCAGTTCAAAAAGAAAGAAAACATGGTTAGGTAAAGTCTACAAGAGATTAAGCACTGAGGATTATTATTCACTGTCTCTAAACCTATAGGCAAACTATTCTGTGGACCTTCATTGTATAATGATCTCACTATAACATAAATCATTTAGGCCTGCTTGAAAACAAAATGAAAAAAAAATGGAAAATTCCTGAACTAGTATAGTGTGTTTTAGTCAAACTAAGGCTGTAGTACTTTAGGGATTCAAAACCTCACTGCTGAAATCAGCCACAGGGCACAGCAATTCAGCAGCTAAAAGAGTACAAGGATTCCAACAAGTGAAGATTATCTCAGAAAGATCAGATCTGATTTGTGAAGCAAACACACTGGAAAATGGATAATCCACTTAAACTCTACTACAGAAGAGATTCCCCCTACTCCTTCCAGGTATATCTCCTTAAAACTAGGGTATCCAAGAATTTGAGTCCTGGATAGAGAATCTCTTTAATGTGATTTTGACAAGGCAAAAGATGCCTGAATTTTCCTGAACTAAGCCCTGTCAGTGCTTACATGCTGAAATATGGCTGATTAAACCAATAGACTTTAATACTTCCATAGATGCATGATATTGATGTGGGCAATCCCTCGGCTAGCAGTGATCACAAGCCTTCCTTGTCTTCTACTCTTCTGTGATCCTGCTTCTTGTCCTGATATAAATATTTGATAGATGATTTATACATTGCTCTGGAGGATTTCTCCAAGGTTTTTTTTTCAATATTTTATGAATAGCTGTGTGACACTCTGGCCATTAATTTGTTATTCTTTCATCTCGCAACATGACTGATCCACCTCCTTTTATGATCTCACATATCCTGGATGATGGCTTTTATGCCAGTTTTCCCAGAGAAGGCATTACTGACAATATATTACAGCCTACAGACAGCTCCCATAAGTTTTCCTATACACCACTGGATCATATGCAATTTTGATTCTTTTGAGATCATTGAGTGCCATGAGCACAACCATGTGACAACATCAAGAAAATATTGTTCATCATTAGGTAGCATTTATAATGATGTTGGCTAAAATCCATATTAACTCAATAAATCCTCACACTTTTGCAAATTAAATGCCATTCTCATCCCCATTTTTCAGATAAAGAAGCTGAGGCAGATGCTGCTGAAGTATCATTCAGCTAGTCATTGCCTAAGGTAGGATTTGAATTGTCTTCCAGATACAAAAATCTATGCTCTTTCTGGAGACTTTCATGTCATAGAGAAGCCTTAGATCACTGAAAATGCGGGATAATTTATCAAATGTCATCTAACCCAGGCTCCTACACATTTATGAGTACAACTCACTGATCATATGCTATGCTTTTTAAGTAGATTGAAAAATAGAGATATATTATATATAGATAGATAGATATAGGTGTATTTGTGTGTATACATGTATGTGTATGCTTATATGTATAAACATGTTTTTATATATTTATGTATAGACTACATAGTATAAATATATACATATACTTATGTATTATATCATTCATGCATTGTGTATTGTGTATGCAAGTACCTATGCATATATAAGTATATATAGGCTATATAGATATACATATATATGTAAATATATAAAAAAGAGAGACAAATGGAGAGAAAGGTTCTGGTGAAAAGGGATTCTCTTCAGTTAGCATGGTGCTAGCATATAGTAAGCACTTAATAAATGTCTATTGATTAATTGGCCTATGTGTACCTGTATCCATATTTAAATATTTATCCATATTGAGGGAACTATATTGATGTATCCAACTAAGTGTGCATATACCACCTCTCCCCTACATACAAACATAAATAATGCTAGATTGTTTTTGGTTTATATATTAAATTGTTTGTCATCTGGGTAGCTTGAATTATTCATATCTCAACCTTTCTTATGCTAATTTCTATGTCAAACTTTTTTTTAGTATAAATTGGTGAAGTAGATATAGACTAGGGTCTAGAGTCAGAAAGACCTGAGTTCAAATCCAGCTACAGATATTTAGTGTCTGTGTGACCTTGAAAAATTCATTTAACGTCTTTTTTCCCCTCAGTTTCATCATCTATAATATGGGAATAATAATAGTATCTACCTCCAAGTGTTATGAGTATCAAATGAGATAATATTTGTAAAGCACTTAGTATTGTGACTGACATATAATAGGAGTTTTATAAATGCTAGTTATTATTTTATTGACAAGACTTTTATTGTTCTGAAACTTGATACAAAGAGCAAAGTGTCAGAGAATTTCTGCCATGTACAAGATCTCAACAGATGTCCTATTTTAAAGCCTCATCATTTTGCAGAGGTGGCCCTGCAGTTTAATGGCTAGAACAGCAAAGTACAAGCTCCCCCACTGAGCATCAAGGCCTCAGGCCTCTTCCAGGGACATACCACAACTGCTGTTGAAGGACATGCTAATAAACTACAAAGAGACTCAGTAGTAGCAGGGGGGCAATTAAATGATTAATTACTTGGTATAAAGGTAGAAAAGAAAGTAGGGGGTACAGAGATAGCTTTTCAGCTGTCTTTAAGCATTAATATAAACATCTATACTCCCAATCTAAATTTTTGATCTATGTCAAGTGAGAAATAAATTGATACGCTTCTAGAAGGCCTTAATTACATTAATGTTGACATTATCACTAAATAAAACATAAAGAAACACAGTAAAATGGAAATAAAGTACAAAGATTCCCCTTGGAGAGGTCAGTTTAAGGACTGATTTCATCATGTGCCCAAAAGTAATAAGCAAATTGAGTCTGTGGGATACTTGGTTATCCCACTTGGGAGTGTTCATTATGAGTATAGGCAAAAAGAGTCCCTGAAGATAATTGTGTTTTATGTGTTAACATCTGTTAAAAAGACTTAAGCAAAAGAAAGAACTCTGTGAAAAATTTTACGTCTCCAAACCAAGCCAATATGTACTAAATGGCTTCAGTTTCTAAAGTGGACAAACAGAAACCATGTACTGACTTTAGAATCAAATGTGTCTTACTGCTTTATATAGTCACATTTGCTATTCTTATTTTTTTAACTTACAGTAAAATTACCCACTTTTATCAGTCATTTAATTTTTATCAAATAGTTAAAATGGCTTCCAATTGTTTCCAGAAGTCAAATCACCTCAAAAGCATGGGTATTTGAAGCTATTTGAAATGTGTCACATGTTCTGAAGGTGATTTAAAAAAAAAGAAGTCTCCTTAAGAGTGTAGACTCATTACTGGAATGAAGACATGGCCTCCAAGTAACTCCTTAAAAGGAGAATACCAGTTTCGATGTATTAGTACTGGTGTTTTTTTTTTACAAATTATGTTATAAAGATTTTGAAAGGCAGTATTTATAGTAGAGAAAATATTGGACTTAGTGAGGAGATGACTAGTGTCAAACAGCTCTTCTGACACTAGTTATCTGACAATTCGTTGTCATTTATGAACTTTAGTTTCTTCATCTATAAAATGGGGTTATTTATACTTTTATAACTTATTCTCATGGTGTTCCTGTAAAGGAGCATGTGAGAAAATTAGTTTAAAATTCTTTGCAAATTTTAACAGGATATATAAATATCAGTTATTGTTAAGTCATCAAAGGCAACAGGACCTGGTACACTGAAATTTGACTTTGGAGTCAAGAAAAGTTCTGTTCAAGTCTCTGTAATGATAATGGGATTTGAAGATCTTCCATGCCCCATGAACTTGTTGACATAGCAGGAAGGAGTGGAGCAAGAGGAAGCCAAGCCAAGCTAGAGTCCATTAGGTGGTGACTGGAAGCAGTAGCAGCAGCGGTTGTGGCAAGAACTCCTTTATCTTTGAGCCTGACAGAATCTCTGCTAAGGACTCCTGCTGAGGACTGCCAGGGACAGGAACTGGGTGGGGTGGAGAAGGGGGAGGGGAGCTTCTGGGAGCAAGCTGCCTGGACAATATGCAGTTGCATGAGTGAGGAGAGGAGGGTCTTTGCCTGAGGTAGCCTGTCCTGTTTTGAAGGTTTGAGAACGTGGGTGTTTACTACATTAATTACATGTGCCAAATACTGTGTTGGCTTTGACTTTCTGCTTTTGGGACTCAGTTTTCTGGTATCTGAACAAATGCTATAGCTATATTTCCCATGTAGATAGCCTGTTACATTTTGTGATTAATAACCATATCAGCATACTTATATATAGTTACTGTAGGCATTGTGAATACCACATTGTTGATACAGCCCCAGTTGATATATTGTTGATGTAGGATTCCCAACAAGTCATATAAGCCATTAGTGCTCTGAATAAATGTAAGACTATAATTAATGGAGAAGTTTACTAGCCTGCATTGAGACAGAAATTCCTCTCTGGGAACTCCATATACCAAAGAAGTTTCAGTTCTGATTGCCATTTCTAAATGTCCACATACCTGTAACATATGTTATATGTTTTGTCCCAAGTATCATACAGGAAATTTTTTTTAAATGATAAAGTAATCTCTGGCTAGTAATTTCAAAATTCAGAGTAACTATGAATGGATGAATGAATTTCTTGTTAGAAAGAAGATTGTTGCAAGTGATAACAAAAGAAGATATTACTAAATTTATTCCAGTCCATTGTATATCTGATTTGTACATATTTGTTGCACATTGTCTTTCCTAATTAGACTCTGTCCTTCTTGAGATCTATGTATATGTGTTTTAAGGAGAAGACATCTTCTTTTTTTTGAGAGTCAAACAAGAGACCTGATTTTATTTTAGTGTGGTAGAGCCTAGTATACATTTACTCCTTGCTTTTCCTCCAGACTCATTTCACTTGAGGGTACCATTGTGCCAGTTGTCTAGATTTTTCCCCCTCACCCCTCACATCCATTCATTTCCCAGATCATAGAATTTCTACCTCCAAAACATCTTTCATTTATTGTTTCTCCACACATATCAATAAGTCTTTATTAAATGTCTAGTACTGTGATACGCTCTGGGGATGCAAAGAGAGTAACATCAAGAATCTCGCAATCAAATGAGGGAGACAGTATGCAAACAACTTGGTTACAAATAAGATATATATGTGATGAATTGGAGGTAAAGAGAGAAGGCATAGCACTAAGAGGGATTGTGGAAGGCTTCTTGTAGGGATGTATAATACCTTGGTTTTTAGCTGAGACTGGAAGGAAGCCAGAAGGGCAGGAGGTAGAATTGACAAGGGAAATAGTTCTAGGCATGGGGAGAGCCAGTGAAAAGGCATAGTCAAGATGGGATATCTCAGCCACAGTAGAACACCCAGGAGGCCATGTCACTTGATCTTAGAATATATGAAGAGGAGTAAAGTATAAGAAGACTGAAAAGGTAGGAAGGTGCCAGGTGTATAGAGGGCTTTAAAAGACAAATATAATTTTGTATTTTATCATAAAGATAATAGTGAGCCACTGGAGTTGATTGAAAAGGGGATTCTATGGTTAGACCTGTGCTTTAGGACTATCACTGACATCTGAGTAGAAGGGATAGACTGGAGGGAGGAGAGACTTGTGGCAGGCAGACCCACCAGCAGCCACTGCACTAGTCCAGATGTGAAACAATGAGAAACTACTAGGATGATGACAGTTTGATAGGAGAGAATAAGCACATATGAGAGATGTTATGTATGTAAAGTCAACAGGCCTTCACAAAACAGACTGAGTATGGAGATGAGGGCATGAGAGAGTGAGGAGTTGAAAATGAATTAATGTCTCTGTTTTCAATCCCAAACTGTTCTTCACTCTGCTTCCAAAATAATCTCTATAAGGCATGAGTGTAGACATTATCCTTCCGTTCAGTAACCTTGAAAGGCTTCTCATTGCCTTGGGGAAAAACATGAACCCTCAACTTGGTATTTAATAAGACCTTCCATAGTCTGCCTCCTAGCTGCCTTTCCTTTTCTTTTAAGTAAACTAATTTATTTATTTTCTTGTTTACAATCATTCATTTTCAGGAGATTTTGAATTGCACATTTTCTCCCCATCTTTCCCCTAACCAACACCTCAAAACAGCCATCCCACTGTGTAGCCCCTCCACCAATTTGCTCTCTCCTATCTCCTCCCCCTCATCCCTCTAACGTTCCAGTAGAGCAGAATGTGCCTGTATATCTTAATTCCCAGTTGGATGTAGTTAATGATAATGGTAATGATAATAATGATAATAATAATAAATAATACATGAACATATGTATTTTAAACATTTGATTATAGAAAGTTGAATTCTAGATTCTTTCCCTTCCTCCCTCATCACACACTCCCACTGGAAGGACAAGCAATTAAATACAGGCTGTACATGTATAATTATGCAGAACATCTCCACAGTGGGCATATTGTGAGAGACTGATTATAAGTTCTTCCTTCCTATCTCGCCCCACCCCCCTGTTCTGTTTTCTACCCTGTCCCTGTCCCTTTACAAAAGCGTGTACTTCCAGCAAACCTCCCCTCCACCCTGCCCTCCCCTCCATCATCCCACCTCTTATCCCCATTCCCTGTATTCTCCTGTGTAGCAAGATACCCAGTTTAGAGTTTATATCATTTCTTCCCTAAGCCAAATTCAGTGAAAGTAAAGTTGACGCTTTCCCTTTTGCCTTCCTGTTCTTCACCTCCATTATAACAATTATCCCTTGCCTCTTCTATATGAGATGATTAACCCCATTCTGTCTCTCCCTGTCTCCTCTCAATTTAATCCTCTCCCACCTCAGAATTTCACCTTTTAGAGTATCATCCCTTCCTATTCAATTGGTCCTGTGCCCCCTATGTATATATACATGTATACATGTATACATATATACACAGTCAGATATGTGTTCGTACTCATATGTAAACCCTCCTATATAGACATATGTGTATGTATATGTATATATACATTTGTATTCCCTTCACTTATACTGAGAAAAGTTTCTTAAGTAACAATGATTGTTTTTCCATGTTGGCATGTAAATAGTTCAACTTTGATAAGTTCCTTATGATTTCTTTTCCATGTTTACATTCTCATGCTTCTTGTATTTGAATGTCAAATTTTCTTTTCAGTTCTGGTTTTTCAGTGAGAATGTTTGAAAGTCCTCCACCTCAACAAATGACCATATTTTCCCCTGGAACACCATACTCAGTTTTGCTGGATAGGTGATTCTTGCTTTTAATCCTAGCTCCCTTGATCTCCAGAATGTCATGTTCCAGGCCCTTTGATACCTTCATATAGAAGCTGCTAGGTTATCCTAATTGTGTTTCCACAGTGTTCAAATTATTTCTTCTTGGCAGCTTGTAATATTTTCTCCTTGATCTGGGGACTCTTGAACATAGCTATAACATTCCTAGGAGTTTTCTTTTGGGGATCTTTTCCAAGAGGTGATTGGTAAATTCTTTCAAGTTCTATTTTGCCCTCTGATTCTGACATATCAGGGAAATTTTCTCTGAGAA
>CM053601.1:96254733-96281571 GCA_028646575.1 Pseudocheirus occidentalis | reverse complement strand
TTTTTTTTTTTTGATCATGGCTTTCAGGTAGTTAAATAATTTTTAAATTGTCTCTCCTGGATTTGTTTTCTAGGTCACTGGTTTTTTCAGGGAGATATTTCACATTTCCTTCTATTTTTTCATTTGTTTGGATCTCTTTAATAGTGTCTTGATTTCTCATAAAGTCATTTTCTTAAATTTTCTCCACTCTAATTCTGAAAGAATTTTTCTCTTCAGAAAGCTTTTGAGATTCTTTTTCCATTGGGCAAATTCAACTTTTTAAGTCATTCTTCTCCTCATTGGCTTTTTGGGCCTCTTTTGCCATTTGAGTTAATCTATTTTTAAGGCGTTATTGTTGTTGACTCTCTTTTCATAATTTTCTTGCATCATTCTCATTTCTCTTCCCAATTTTTCCTCCACTTCTCTGTTTGGTTTTCAAAATCCTTTCTAAGATGACCTATGGCTTGTAGGCAGTCTTCATGTTTCTTGGAAACTTTTGATGTAGGATTTCTGACTGTGATGTCTTTCTCCTCTTCCATGCTTTGATCCTTTTTGTCCCCAAAGAAGGAATCTAAAGTTCAGTTGTTGTTCTTACTTTGCTTCCTTTGCCTGCTCATATTGCCAGTCAATTAACTTGATTTTTAAGCCACGGTAGATCTCTGCTTCTTGGGGGGAGAGTTTTGTCCCATATCACTGGGGTTTTCTCAGCTGCCAGAGTTATCTGGAAGTCACTGTTTTTTGCTGCCCCCACCAGCTTTGGCTCACTGAAAATAAACCCCAGGACTATCACCCAAGACCGTGATCCAGATCCAGGCTACTCAACCCAAGAGCACTTAGCCTCTGAACAATCTCTTGCTCCCCCTGCAGTCTGCAGGCTAGGAGCTCTGAAGCAACCATGTGTAGGTGGCTGTTGGGCTGCCACTTCTGCTGCTTTTTCTGCTTCCTTGCCCTGGAGGCAGTTTGGCCTGACTGCTTTTCTCCCCCAAATTTAGCTAAGTCCCACTGACCTTTCCCTTTTTTCTTGTTTCTTATTGCTTGATAATTCTGGAAACCGCCACAGCTGCTGCCGATCCACTCTCCTGAAGGCTCCAGCTATGGCTTGTCCTGGCTGCCCCCATGGCTAGGCTATGGTTAGGGTGGGCTTGTCTTGGCCTCCCAGCATGCTTCCTGCCATGCTGCCTTCAGTGGGAGATGCGTTTTTATGTATTTTTCTGTGAGTTTTGGAGCCCTAAAATTTGTTTAGAGTCATATTTTATGGGTATTTGAAGTGGCTATGCAGGAGCTGCAGAACCTTGTTGCTTCTACATTGCCATCTTGTTTCCACCCCCAGAAGATATCTTTTAATTAAATAATGGAAGTATTTTCTAAAGGTATTTACGTATCTACGTCCATGTAAAAGAATCTGTCCTTAAAAAGGAGATGAAATTAGGGGAACAAGTTAACACACATTCAGAAATCAAATTAAATGTCAACACACTGTTAGTAATTCAATTCTGAATTAATCTGAACTTTTGATAAACATAATAAACAGAAGAAAAAATCAAACCAATTAGAAAACACTTTAGATTATAAATAGTTTGTCTCTTGATGTTTTACAAAAGCAGAAAGAAGCAGAATTAATTCCCAATTTGACTGTATTAGTTTGATTATCTAAATCTAGACACAAGAATCCTAACATTTATTAATGTCTTTGAAAGAAGGGAAGGGCAACTGGACAATTTATACATAGCAGATATCCCTTTTTTGAATCATGGGAAAAGTGAAAGGATTTCCCTACCACTGGATCTGGGTAAAGAAAACAAAAAAAACAAACAAAAAACACAGAGAACTCAGAGAACATTTATCCAACCTCATATGTTTAACTGATGATGAAACTGATGGGCAGAGAATTGAAATGGCATGCCTAAAGATAAACAGTGGTAAAACAAAGATTGAACCAGGATCTCAGAAGTTCCCATTTATGTAACCTCAGAAATGAACCAGTTTCTAGTATGGATTACAATACATAAATAAAGACACTCAGTGGTTTAATAAATATGTTATAGGACATTCTTAAATTTGCTGATTTTCCACACTTCTTGTCTAGTGTTTTACCTATATGGCCGTAGTTAAACTGTTTTATATTATTTAGTATTTCAGAAGGGCAAACAATGCTACTACCATAATAAAATTATGACCCTTTTAATAAATATTTGCTCAATAGGACTGAGTGTTGGAAGAGGCCTGATGGGACCACCGTTCAGTCACAGTTATTTATTGTGTGCCAGTCACTATGCTAGATTCTGGGAATACAAGAATAAATGTTATTTTTAATTCCTGCTCTTAAGCATTTTGAGATATGTGTTGTTTTCCCAGTGTATATGTCTGAAACAAGGACATGTCAAGATTTTCTTAAGTTCACTGACAGGGGACAAATGATACAGTCAGAAGACTCCTGTAAGTATAGATTTCTACTGACTTGAATGTTCTCATGATGGCCATTCACTGTGCTAGGCAACGGAAATACAAAGACCAAAAAAAAAGCTAAATTGTTATAGCTTTTTGATACTGAGACAAAGTAGACAGGTGACCAACCACCAATGACCAATTTATGGCAAGATATGGGCAAGATTCTTCTACCTAAAACTTGTCCTTCCTCTCAAAACAACTATTTGCTAATGGCACTAGAATTAGTCACCAATGTTCAAAACCTCAAATCATTCTTTACTCTCCCCTCTCCCTTACTCCCTTGCATCTAATCTTGTCAAGTCCTGATGATTCTATCTTCACACTGTTTCTTGAATGTGTAGTTTCTCCTCTTTTCCTAGCTCCACACTCAAAAGAATATAGACTTCATGAACATTTGGCCTAGAAGTCTGTATTTCACCTTTTAATGCCTGGGAACTAGCAAAGTGCCCTTCTCATACGTGTTTTATTTATCATTGTTAGTTGGATGAAACGGTGGCTAGATGGATGAATGAATTGGACAGTATGATCTCTAAAGTTGCATTCAATTTTAAATTCCTTGTAAAGACATTGCTGACTAGACACAGAACTAGAGATTAACTACTCTAATTGTATATTGTATATAAAAGGCAAGGGACTTCTAAGGTAGCAGTGAGGTAAGTAATGTGCTTAAGATGGCCCTTCTACCTTGAGGTAGCAAAAGAGTGAGAACTCAGCAGAAGATGGAAATGACAGGATGGCAAAGTAAATATTGAGATGCCCTTGGGGGAAGGAAAACTGGATTATAGACTTTGCATTTAACCCACATTAGCTTTGAGATCATTCGTAAGTCATTCAACTTTATAGTTCTCTGAGAAAAGCCTCCTAAGACTAGATAAATAACTTCCAGATCTGTGTTGCTAAAGGGAATTCCTATATTAAAAATTTTCCATACTTATAGTCATAAGCCTAGATCAGGGAAAAAAGAAACCCTGCCATTTATATATTTATATATATATGTGTGTGTGTGTGTGTGTGTGTGTGTATATATGTGTGTGTGTACATATATATACATATATGTGTATGTATATGCATATATGTATACATATATATTACCTTTTGAAATTTTATTATATAACATTATTTTCCCCAATTTTGAATGACAAATTTTCTCCCTCCAGCCCTTCCCCTTACCATCATGAAGGGAAGCAATATGATACCAATTAGATATATGATAAAATCATGCAAAACATATTTCCATATTAGCTGTGTCAGAAAAAAGAGAAAAATAAAAGAAAAATAATTATTTAATGTGCGTGCAGAGTTTGACATTTTTTAAAATTATGAGACCTTCAGAATTATCTTGGATCATTGTATTTATCAAAGATTTAAAATCACAGTTGTTCACTGTCATAATGTTGTTAGAATATTGCTATTACATTGATGTGCAATGGTGTAGAACAATCTAGTTCTCACTTCACTCAGTATCAATTCAAATAGGTCTTTCCAGGTTTTCCTCTGGATCATTTTTTATAGCACAACTCACCATAATCATATAATACAATTTGTTCAGTCGTTACCCAATTCATGAGCATTTCTTCAACTTCCAATTCTTTGCCACCACAAAAAGAGCTATTATATTTTTGCACATATAGAGTCTTTCTTTTACCTTTCTTTTTATCTCTTTGGAATACACACATAGTAGTATGTCAAAGGGTATGCATTTTTATAGCCATTTAGTCATAGTTCAAATTTGTTCTCCAGAATGGTTGGACCACTTCACAACTCAAACAGCAATGCATTAGTGTCCTTACTTTTCCACATCCCCCTAAGCATTTGTCCTTTTTTTCTGTCATCTTCTTAGGCATAAGGTGGTCCTCAGAATTATTTTAATTCATATTTCACTAACCAATAGTGATTTAGAGCAGTTTTTCATAAGACCCTTTATAGCTTTGATTTCTTCTTCTGGAAATTCCCTGTTCATATCCCATATCCTTATCAACTGGCAAATGACATTTTATATATTCATATATATATAGGTGTGTGTATGTATGTATGGATGGATGGATATAATGTGTGTATACATACATACACATATATACATATAGATATAGATATATTCAAATTTTGTTCAGTTCCATATAACTTGCTGCATTTTTGTATTACTTCATTGTCTATGATACCTTTCATCAAAAGGTAGTTTGCCTTATTTCTTTTAATGGAGTATATTTTTGCTTTTGCTTTGTTTGAAATCATGAGTATTAAAATTGCTATATTTTACTTCAACTGAAGCATAATAGATTTTCATCTAGTCCCTTATTTTAACTCGCTTTTTCTTTCAAGTTTATTTCTTGTTAACAACATACTGCTAGATTCTCATCTCTAATAGATTCTGCTCTCTGCTTCCTTTTTTGGGTAAATTCATCTACATCACATTCACAATAACGATTATTGTGTATTTCTCTTCATCCTATTTTCTTCTGTTTATTCTTCTCTCTCTTTTTCACTCTGTCACTCCTCAAAAGTCTGTTTTGCTTCTGACCACTACCCCCATTAATCCACCCTTCATTTTGTTACCACCTCTCACCCCCACCTCCTTTTCCTCATCCTCTTCACCTCCTACTTCCTTATTGGGTAAGATATTATTCAGATATATGCAACTGAGTGTGTATTTATAGTCTTCCCTCTTTGAACCAATTCAGGTGAAATTAGGTTAAAGTATTGGCCTCTGTCTTTGTCATTTCCCCGTCCACTGTAAAAGTTGATCCTTGTGCCACTCTTTTATGTAAGATAATCTTCCCCATTCTTACTTCTCCCCTTCTGCCTTTCCTCTTTCTCCCAGGGCACCACTCTGGACTCTTATGCTTTTGAGATCATCCCAACATAATAAATGTATACCCACGTCCTCTATGTAGACTCCTTTTGACTACACTAATAATGATATATCTTTTAGGAGCTACATGTAACATCCAGTGTAAGAAGGTAAACAGTTTAACTGTATTAATTCCCTTAGGAGTTTCATTCATATTTTCTTTTTATGCTTTTTAAAAATCTTTTGTTTAAATGTCAAATTTTCTATTCAGCTCTAATATTTTCATCATGAGTGCTTGCTAGTCTTCTGTTACATCAATGTCTACTTTGTCCCTTGAAGATTATACTCAGTTTTTCTGGGTATGTTGTTCTTTGTTGTAATCTTAGCTTCTTTGCCTTCTAAAATATCATATTCTAACACTTCCATTTCTTTAACATGGAATAAGCTAAATCTTGTGTGATGCTGACTGTCACTCTATCATATTTGAGTGTTGTTTTTTTTCTGCCTTTCCTATTTGAAATATTTTTACCTTCAACTTTGAGCTCTGGAATTTGGTTATAATAGCATAATATTATATTTCAATATAATACAATACAATATGATATAACATGGCATAACACAGTATAGTATAATATAATAAAACATAACATCATAACTTAACATATAACATAACAATAAATATAACAGAGCATAACTTAATATAATGCAATACAATGTAGTGTAATATGACCTAATATATCACATCACATAAAAATCACATCACATCACATCATCATATCTGGTATTATCTGATCTGATCTGATCTGATCTGATACGATATACAACATTTTGGCTGTAATAGTTTTCATTTGGGAATTTTTTCAGGAGATTATTTGTGGATTCTTTTTATTTTCTCTTCTGCATCTAAGTTTTCAAAGCAGCTTTCCTTTGTGATTTTAAAAAATGTGATACGTAGGATCTTTTTTGTTTTGAAGTAGCTTTATAATTCTTAAATTATCTCTCCTCAATCTGTTTTCCAGATCAGTTGCTTTTTCCAATGAAATATTTAACATTTTTTCTTATTTTTTCATTCTTTTGATTTTGTTTTATCGTTTCTTGATATCTCATAGAGTGATTAGCTTCTACTTAATGAATTCTAATTTTTAAGGAATTATTTTCTTCAATGAAGTTTTGTACCTCTTTTTCCATTTAGATGTTTTGCTTTTTAAGGCGTTCTTTTCTTCAGTGATTTTTGTGCCTTTTTAAAACCATTTGGCCAATTCTGTTTGGTTTCTTTTGTGTTATTTTCTTCTGTATTTGTATGCCTCTCTTTACAAGGTGGTAATTATTTTTTCATGATTTTCCTATGTCACTAATTTCTTTCCCCAGTTTTTCCTTAACCACGCATATCTTTTTTTTTAATTCTTTCAGGAATTCTTGTTGGGCTTATGCCCAATTCACATTTTTCCTTACTTGCTTTGCTTGTCACCATTTTTACATTATTGCTGCTTCTGAGTTTGTTTGATCTTCCCTGCTACCATAATAACTTTATGTTCAAGTTCTTATGTTCTTGGTTCATTTTTTCCAGACTATTTCTTTATTTTGAATTTCATGTTAAAGTTAGGTTCTGTTTACCTCAGGTGGGAAGTCACTGTCCCAAGCTTTAGTCTTTTTTTGCTGATGTTTTCAGAGCTAGTTCTGAGGCCTGGAATTTTCCTGAGCTGTGGTCACTGCTCTCATAGTCTATGCTGTGTTATTTACTCAGGAAAGGCAGAATGCTTCTCTGCAGCAACAATTACTAGTGATGTTCATGATCTCAGAACTATGATCAGGTCCCTTGCTTTCATGTGGCCGCAAGTATTATTAAGTGAATCTCTCTGCCCTGTAACTTCAACCAGGGTGCCTGCTCCCTTGTCATCCACCACAAACCTTCTTCTTCACTCTGGAACTGAAACTCATAAATGAGTATGAGCAGTGGAGTTTCTAAACAGAATCCAGTGCCAGGACTGTGTCCCCTGTAATCCTTTTTTGACCAGTTGCGTGATCAACTTACTGTCTCTGGGTTAACAACTAGTGAAACTTCTCCTGTTCTTCCAGTTGCCCTCAAGCCCTTCCCCTCATTTTACTGCTGTATGAATTCTAGGATAGCCCACACCCTGGTGTCATAGTCCTCTCCTGTTGGGCTTCTGAGGCTTATTGGAAAAATCTCAGAATCACCTTGTTTGCCCTGCTGCTCCAGAATTCAGTTTGACACATTATTTTAAATTTGTTTAGATGGGAATGTCTACATATGCTTCCTCAAATATATGTCTAATAAAGTGTATGTGTGTGTGTATATGTATGTATGTATGTGTGTGTGTGTTTTACAAAGTGCTTCCTAACAGTCTTGTAAAGGAGTTGATATAAATATTATTGTCCTCATTTTGCAAATTAGTATCTTTTATATGAAAAATGATTTTTCTTAAAATCTGTTGTTCTGCTGTTATTCAATTGCATGTTAGCTTTAAGAAGAAAATATTCACCACTCATCCCCTTGCCCCTAACAAATCTCCTACCTATCATGAACCTCCTAAATTTTCTAAAATTGAACACTGGCAACTTATTTTTTAATATATTTTTCTATGTCTAGACTGCTTTTTCCATGTCAAATAAAATAATTATATGATACTATTATATAGTACTAGATATACTAGATATATAGATAGCTATTATCCTAAGGGAATATAAACACATGTTTAATATTATATTGAGGTAAACCACATGAAGAAAGGTAAATCAGTTAAAAGAAAAATGAACAAATTCCAGTATTCTGAAACCAAACACAAATTATTTTTCCTTTATCCCACCTGACATTTATACCAGATGATGTCTTTACTTTTATGTGTAATGCTTAGAAAAGAAATTGAAACTATACTTTGGATTGGTATTGTGAAAACATAGGTTGAATCTTGACTCCACCACTCACTAGCCAAGTTCAGTAATAAGTAATTTTATTTTTCTAAGCCTCAACTATTTCATTTGTGAAACAGAGGCAAGGTAACAAAAATAAAATCTTCAGGTGTCTATGATCAACAGTTTGGTATCCTTAGAAGAGCACTAGATCTGCAATCCAGAGATAAATTTGACTCAGCCCTACTATTAACCAGCTAAATGACTTGAGTTATAAATTCTCTTAGCCCCAGTTTCCAAATTATAGGATGAAGATAACAGTTTTATGCTAACCTGTAGAGTTATGGTGGTGCAAGTACTTTGAGAATGTTAAAATGGTCTCTCTCAGTCACAATACACCAGGAACCCAGGACCTACTTAGGTATCTTGCTATTTGTTCTTCTGCTCCCCTGGTTCTACTCACCTGGCCCAGCTGTCTTCTGATTACCTGGGGGAGATTGTCTACTAAGTTTTGGATTTTTCCATTCTGTTCTAATTAGGGGATGAATTAATGCAAGTTTATCTAATTAATTATATTTTGCCTGTTCTAGATCAAATTTCAAATTCCATTCAATAATAATGGGGTTTATCAGGGCATCTTGCCATCTCTCTTGTCATAGATAGCACAGGTGCTTCTGGCTTTCACCCTTTCTTCCCTTCCTTTTTTCTACCTCTTGTTAAGGGAATAGTATCAAAGAAATACTAATATTCCTACTTGAGAGATTATGACAGTCAACTCCTATATCTGCACACACTGTCCATGTGTTATACCCAAATTTCCATTATGGTCACCAATCCCCTATTTGCTGTACATACCTCCTTGAGAGAGAGACTATCTCACTTTTTTGTTTATATACATAGCATCTAGCACATCTGACAAATAGTAATACAATTTCACTAATCGATTCTTTTTTATTTATTAATTCATATATTCAAATGATGATGATCAGATAATGATGTGGAATTTATTTTGTTAGTGTTGTTTTGAAAGTAGTTAATAAATATTGAGCATCTACTGTGTGTAACAGGCATCGTGTTAAGTGATGGGGATTCAGAGAAGACAAAAGACAGTTTCTGTTCTCAAAGATCTTATGGTCAAAGATAGCAAACAATATACAAACACCTATGTACAAACAAGACACACACAGGATAAATCAGAAATAATCAGAGAGAAGGCAGTAGAATTAAGCAGGATGAGGAAAGGTTTCCTATAGATGATTTTAGAAAAGATTTAAAGGAAACTAGTAAAGTAATGAGAAATATGAGGTGGTTATGAAATCCAGGGATAGGGAACTGCAAGGAAAAATGTTCAGTCTGAAGACATAGTGTTTGGTGTTTTTGTTTGTTTGTTTTTGTAACAACAGGGAGGCCAGTGTCACTGATTCACCAAGAACATGGTATGAGAAGAAAGGAAAGGAAGACAGGGGGCAGTCATGTAGGGTTTTGATTAACAGACAGAATATGTTATTTGACCTTGGAGATGATAAGGAGATATTGGAGTTAATGAAATGGGGTGGGGCAGAGTTGCACAATCATTATTGACCTTTAAGAACACAACTCTGACAGCTAAGTGGAGCATGGACTACAGAGGGGAGAGACTTGTGTTAGGAAGAAGAGTCAGAAGGCTATTGAAGTAGTACAGATATCAGATGATGATGGGTCATACCAGGGTGGTGGCATTGTCAGACATACACAAGAGATATAATGAAAGTTTTAAAAAGCAGGTAATGGAAACAGATTAATTGGAGGGTGAGAGAAAGTGAGGAGTAAAAGATAACCCCTAGGTTGTGAGCCTGGTTGACTGGAAGGATGGCTGTACCTGGGCAGCAGTACTGAAATAGGGAAAGTAGAGGATTTAGGTGGGGAAAAAAGGATTCAGTTTTAGAAATATTGTATTTTTGCAGTTTTGGAGATATCCAGTTCTAAAGATTCAAAAGGCAGCTGAAGCAGAGCTTCAGGTGAATAGATACTTTTGATAATAATCAGTGGAGATATAATCATTGAATTCATGGGAGCTAATTATTTCACCAAATTAAGTGAGAAGAGAAAGGACTACATAACTGTTATTGTTAGAATGTCGTTTTCTTATTGGTGTTCTTGCTCAAGATTTATTCATATAGTATCTTGCAGAAAACCCCAAATCATAGAAGGGGATCTCCAGGAGTGTTGGCCCAAGATTAAGTTATTTAATGGTTCCTTGCTTACTGAAACCATAGCTGCCACTAACATGTTTATTTTAAACAGTAAACCAAAGAACAGAGTTCTCTCAAAAAAGAGGTATTTAATAAAATGGCATAGTATGATAAACAACAGTTTGCCCACCATACCCCTAGGGCAAATACATCCACAAATACACAGAGAGCAGTGACGGAATATCAGACTCCCTCCCCCTATATCCTTCTTGTGTGTCCATGTCCATGTTCTTTTTTGTGTGTAAACAAACAGAAAGGGAATTATGGGTATTTTGGAGAGGCTCATGCCCCTATATACTTAGAAAATAATTTGAGACAACTTAGAAGTTTAATATAATGTAAAAGAGGACAATTAGAGGTAAAAATCTAAATAGAAAATATCTATTAATTGACTTTGTTATGCCACATAACTACCATTTGTAGGCCAGAATGATAATTTGAGTCAGATAATGAAAATGACATAATGGAAGGAAGTACTTGCCATCGCATCTATAGTGAGTGAAAATTTATTCCATTGATTTTTTGTTGTGATTTGCTATTTTATCATATCATAAATTAATCATACCATATGATAAAAACTTAAAATAATAGTCTACTACCATTTTAACTGTGAGCTTTATACCACAGGGAGAATACTTTAATATTGTTTTGTTCTTTAAGTAAAGAAGAAAAAGTAAATCCTGGTATACCAGAAGACCAAGAGTAGTTATTGAGATTTTTGACACTACAGAATCTGTGCATCATTCTGACACAAGGAAAAATAAAATAAAGTTTAAAAATGATAAGAAAATAAATCACTGATATGGCCTTAGTAAACTGTTATCTAGAATTTTTTTTAAATTCAAAATCTCTAATATCTAGTACTTTTCTTAAACATTAAAAGATCTAGATGCTCCTTCTAGATTATGATAGAAAAATTACATAGTTTTCTGTTGTATATTTCACTGTATTCCAATTCTTTGAAAACTAATAGTACAGGTTATCTTGAATGTTTTATTATTTTAAACAATCTATTCTTTCATCGTCATGGATAACGGTAAACATATTAGGTAATAGCATAACCAATATTCACTTCTCAATATTTCATGTTCTTACAAATAAATTATAAGTGATTATCAATAACTGTGAAGAATTGTTTAGCGTTTGTTACTGGAGGCATGGCCATTTTGGTTTTTATGTTTATGAATTCTCTTAAATGTTTGAAATTATTTTTTCCTGTTAAAGTTGGCACATAAATATATTTATTCTGTTACTTAAATGTATATATTTATGGATATATGTTCCTTTGTACATATGGAATAATTTAGTGAAGATTACAAAGAAATCATATTGATACTGTTTAAAATGTTTTCAGATTTGTGAAGCTGGGAATCACTTTATCAATGTAGTATTAGCTCATCCAAATCACACAGGTATGTTTCATTCTTTTTTCTTATGATGAGGTAAAGTGAATTGTGTTGATTGCCACGTTAATATGACTGAAGTTGTTTCCTTTGTCTTCATCTGTCTTGAAAAAGCATTGTTCTAACCCTCATGCTAAATATTATATAGTATATATTTATCCTGCCTCCTCCACCCCTTTCTGTGCCTAGGAGCTACTAATGTTTGAGTTCCAAAGGGGCCTATAATTCAGTAATAAATTCTTTGAAAGAAAAGCAAAACAAAAACAAAATAGCAAAAACTATTTAGTGTCCCACCTCTGACTATTCAAGTGCAAGTGAGTAAGTAGTCTAAATGGCTTAGCACTGGTAAACACTGACTGAAATGATCAGTCATAGTTATTCAATTTATTTCAGTAACACACATGATGGTCAAATCCCAACTTTACTTCATGTGACAAAATGAGGAAAGTTTCTTTCTAATTAAGGGGGGAGGTGTCATATTAGAGATACGTAGTAGAACTGTCATTAACATTCTCTTCAGTCAGTGTGCATTGAATGATTCCTTACATAAATCTCATGCCCAAATCCTAGGAGACAGAGTAGAAATAAAATTGACTCTTAAGGTAGAGGACTTGGGTTCATATCTTACTTTTAACCTGCCTGTGACCTCAGGAAGGTGAAAACTATATTCTGGCCTCACATACTTTTTTGTAAACTTAGGGGTTTAGAGTACATAAATCACTAAGGACCATTTCAATTGTAGACACTGGATATAGATGTAGGTTTCTAAACAACCAGTTAATTGACCATTTCACCCACTATAGCTAATAATTCCCTAACTACAATAATGAACTAACCCAAGTAGTCAGAATTCAGACAGAATTTTATTACACAGCACTGACAAAACAGAACAGCTGGTGATCACAGTAGGTCTATAATCTGGATATCTGTGTCCTTTCAATGATATAGGTCATAAGTCATCCATGACTGCCCCTATTTCTTCTTTGTACTACCCATGATCTCTTGATATCCTAAAGATATTGCCATAACCAAATCTTGACAAATTAGATGAATAATTAATTATATCCCAAATAAGGTCCCCATAGGTTGTCTCTTATTCTTGCTACATGACAGAACCATCATCACTTCATTTATACATTTCATGGTAACCCATTTTTCTCAGCAAGTATAAAGTATAAGAATATTATATCTATATCTGTACATATATGTGTATATATTTCATTCAAAATGTATAATTTATGTACTAGCTTTATTTTATTTATCTTTATTTTACTAGTTGTTTTTGCAAACTTTGTGATCCTCAGCAAGTAGGCACCCTAAATAATAGTTACATCATACATGTACTTGTCATGGAATGAAATAGTACAAGATATTTGCTGTAATTTATTTTTCAACTTTCCTTTTTCAGTAATTACTATAATTTTGTCATCAATGTACTGATATTTTATACTGACCTTACAGCTTTAAGCAAGTATGTATTCTTTATTTTTCACGGGATTAAATCCTTCATCTGAGGGAAAAAGTGGTAATTTTGTGATTTACATTTTCATTTACAAATGTCATAGTGAAGAGTTCAACTTGAAATCATTATATAGTAATTATTATCATCTAAACTGTTTTTGATAAAATTACAAAAAGGAAGAAATCATTACGTGTACTTGAGTGGTATATTATTAAGTATTATGAAAGCTAGAGATAACTTTTTTATTATTTTAAATTGTTATTCTGAGGAAAAATGCTGTGGGGATATATGTGGGAGTTTAATATATCAGCAATTATGATAAACTCAGTAGATAAAAAACTAAGTGATATTTCATAGCTCCTTTTGCATGCTTCTCTATTTACATTTCCCCCAATATTACTATAGTGTTATAGTTCATTTTATTCTATAAAATGTTATTGTTTTAACCAATACTGATTAAAAGTACCTGGCATTTGTGCAACTTAAAAAATGTAGAAAACTAGAAAAAAATTGCAGCTGGAAAATACAGTATTTTTGTGATATCAAATTAAGAGAACTGGAATTTTTTTAGTATAGTTGAGATAAAAGAAAATTTGAGTATGATAAAAAGCCCTTTAGATATACACAAAATAAGATGAGCAACAGCTGTCTACTAATGTGGTAAAATGATGAAAATTAATATAAAATAAATCCAGAAAAATTCATATTATATTAGTGAATTGTATTTCCTTATGCTCTTTGGGGATTGTTTAATGGTGAAACACTTTAACCCATAGGCAAAGGGAAAACTTCCTCACAAGATGTGTTTGTATGTTTTCAACATACTGTTCTCTCAAAGAAAAATAACTAAAATACTTCCTTCTATGTTTAAATATTTGATGTGATTTGTAATATTTTAAAAATACTAGATACAAAGAAAAAAATTATTTCCCTACTTCCTCTAAATATCACTGAGAATATTTTGGGGAAATGCTTTGATTCTTTCTTCAAAACATACATTAAATAAATCTAATGGATTGGCCCTCACAATAATAATAACCATTAATATGCCTATTTACAAACCTAATACCAGTTTTGTTAATTCCACAAATGACTGGATGCAAATGCTACTTATTTCTGTACTCTAGAGATCTGTGGTTGCATCAGTAGGGGTTTACTTCCCTTGCCTATGTACAATTAGAAGGTTTCCATGACCTGCTTTGGCCAGAAACAATCCATCTTTTGTCCAAGAATGTGGTCTCTTTGTCTCAGTCTCGCTCTGTGCTTCTCTCTGCCTCTCTCTGTCTCTATCTCTGTCTCTCTCATATTAGCTAGTTTGTTTTCTTAACATAACAGATACATATAAATGATTTTCTCAGTCTGAACATAAGGACTTTCTGGTTTTGTAAAGACAACCAAAACTTATCTTTCATATATATAGCCTTTGAAAACACTGTATTACTTCACTTAAGTAATAATGGAAACTAGGCATTATGAGATGGTCCCTCATATTATATAGTCTCTCACATAACAAGAATTTCAGAAGTAGGTAATAATAAATAAAAATGTCCTGTCATAAGATATTTTGATAAATAAAAAAAAATCTCACAGCAGGCAGGGACAATCTTTTTTGTCTTTGTGTCCCCATTGCTCATCTTTGTGACTCATATTACAGTAGTAGCTTAATAAATGCTTTTTCAATTTAATAAAAAGATAATAATGTCACTTATTTCTTCCTCTCCCAAAGGAAATAATGCCTGCTTCCCAAGTCCAACTTACAACCCTTTCACATGGTTGTTTATATTGGTTTCCTGTCCTAATTACACCTACGAGGTAGGTTATCTAATTCCTCTTTCATTTTGTAGTTGAACTTTCACTACACATAAATACAAGTGTCTAGTTAGATATACACAATGAGAATTTTATAATATTATCTGCAAAATATATTGCTTTGTAAAATGTTTTGCATAGTTCTTCAAGTTTTCTTGTTTTGGTGGCTTCATGAGGCAATAAGTTATTTGTAAGTGGCTTTACTTAAAATAGGGTTTAATTTATATAGAAGTTATATAAAATATCTCATAAAAACTATCTATAATTAGTAAATAAGGTAAATAAATGTCATATCATGTATTACAGAAAAGACTCTGATCATATTTCTTAGGGATAAAACTTTTTTGAATGTTTGCCATTATTTAATTAATTTGTTTCCAAAGTAAATCTTTAGTCTTAAAGGTGAATTTTTTTTATTATTGTGTTTGTTCAGTCAGTCACTCACTGTTTCTGAGGTTTGTCACCTAAACAATTAAAATTATCTTTTAGATTTTTAATACAAATTGTCCCTAATTTAATATTAATTTATACTTTCGCTTTGCTCACTAACTTCTTTTTTTTAATGTAATAGATTGGGTCATGGATTAGTTTCACAGTTATGACACAAACCTTACCAGGTAAGATAATAGCTAGGTGCTTTGACAAGTAAAATATAATATAACAAAAAGTAATTTTGGGAACAATTCAATATTAACTAAAACTATAACTGTTATAACAATAATCTTTTGTGTGAACTCAAAGAGGAGAGGTTATTATGTTTTCATTTTCTTTTTATATTGAATTCTTCACTTGCATTTCCAAGTTTTTAAACATAGTTTTTCATCTGTTAGGCAAGAGAATGTATCTTTATGGAGATGCTTCTAATGTTTTGCTTGGTCAAAATGTGGTTCAAAGACATATAGCAATTTACTTTCCATGAGTCCCAAAAGAAATAAATAGGAATATTTGGTGTGCATTTTATGTGAGGCTCCCTTTTCTGGTTGGAGGGGGGGGTATTAAAAAGTGATTTTTGAATGAGCACTTTTCTAAGAGTAATAGTATGACATACTAATTGATAATTAAATGACAATAGCTTCTCATTCCATGAAATAAAAATGCATATTATTCTAGGTGATCTATTTGGCCAACTTATTTTGAAAAATTCAAATAATTCATATTGAATTGTGAGTCACATTAAATTTTGTTCAAATATGTACCCTAAAATCTATGTGTAAATAGTACCCTTGTTTAAAAGCCCATCTGAAAGAGCTTCTTTGAACTCATTATACAAAAGTATTCTATCATATAACTTAGGAAATAAGACTGCTTTCTTGCTCAGCTTTCTGCAAGTGTACTCTCCTTGCAGTTTCCTTCTTTTGCTTAAAAACGGCCATTTAGGAATTTCATTTAATAAAATGAAATAGTTGTATAATAAAATTAAAAGTTGTATATATTTGAAATATAATTTAAGATCTGTGGAAGATCATTTCAGTTTTGTAAAGTTATGAATTCTAACACATATAGAAGCTAAGTGGCAATGTTTATTGTATTTCTTTTCTTCCAGTTGGAATTTTTACACTCCTAATGTGTATCCAGATGTCACTGTGGGCACAAAAGAAGCATAAAATTTACCTGAAGAAATTTTATTCTTATGTGTATAGGAAATCAGCGGTGATTCCATTCATATTATAAAGGGGGTACAGAGTGTGGAAGACTTCTTTTGTACATGGAAGGATTAGAAGGAAAGAATCATCATAAATCAATCTAGTAAATATATTTAGAGATTTCTGTGGTAAGAATTATTATTTTTATTTTCACACTTTCAGCATATTTGTCCAAGTTTGATTCCCAAAACCAAACAGGAAAATTAAAAAAAAAAAGGAAGGAGAAGTACAGAAGCAGAGCTATCCATTTTTCAGAGGATTATTTTCTAAACAAAATTCAGTGGAAACAGTGCTAGAAAGAGCCCAGGCTATGCCACTGATCACCTGAATGATCTTGGATATATCATTTTTATTTTCATGGGCTTCAGTAAAATCAACACATTGAGCTAAAGTATTCCAGTTACAAAAATCTAGAATTCTAACTTAGTATTTATTACTATTATTAACCTTTGCACATTTAACAGTTATAATTGACTATAACAATAAGCAACAATATGCAATCTGGAGTCTAATTTTATAAGGTAGTTTGGGAGCAATAAATGATTTGAATTACACAATTCCAATTTAAAAGAGTCACATTTTGGAGTATGTTTACAATAAATTGTCAAATGCCTAAAGTATTCTTAAATTGTAAGATAAAGATTTTCTAAAATTTCTACTTACATTAAAGGTAGGAAGGTTGACATTATCCATTTATTGTACATAATGTGTAATCAGATATGATAAATGCATGACATAAAAGGTGTGTGAAGCAGAATCGATTTCAAAATGTTTTCTTGATATTTTTTGCTTTCTTTTTAAATTCTGAATCAGTAAATCAGTGAAAGAAAAACCATTAAATAGTTTTTGTGTGGTGAGTACTGAGATTGGTGCTGGAGATACAATGACAAAAAATGAAAGAACATCCCCTCAAGAAACTTATAAGCTATTGTGGGATGTGGCATAAATGTTATGTTGGTGGGGGACAGGAAAGACCTAATTCAATTCCATAGTTATGTATGTTCAATATTGGAATAAAATGAGACACTCTTGGTTTGTTCTCTTCAACAGTTTAAAAGATGATCTATTTAGCCATAACAAGAGAATAATATTTAATAAGTCTATGTTTTGAAGAATCCTTGAGTTGATTAAACTAAGTTCTCCTCCCTCTGTGTTACTCATAGTGGCCCTCTAGCTAATACTCCACCAGAGGTTTGGGTCCCCAAGTGGTACTTCCTGATTCAGATAAATAGGAAGTGATAACAATAGGCCAAATAAAACTACACTGAGTGAATAAAATCTCAAATAAGATGTCAGTATATTTTGAGAAAAATCTACCTAACTTGCATGGGGTTTCATAGGATTCAAGACATTGTTCTCTTCATAGGTAACAGAAAGGAGATTGTTAGTGAAGGGGAGGAAGGAGAAATAGAAGAAATTATTTCTGCACATTCTTCCTTCAAAGGCATTTTTTCTTGAGATAATTATGGTCATATATGAAACAAAACAATGTGAAAGTTGAATTCTAAATTTAGTTAGAAATAATAGGACCTTGAAAATTAAAACCTCTATAAAATAGTGTCTGTTAGTAGAACACAATGCACTCTTTGTTTTACTCAACCATACTTTTTGTCAAACAAAGTAACTAATAGTCCTTTAGTCTTTCTTTTCCTTTTTTTAGGCAAGCATTTTCTCTGTTAAAAGATAAAGACAAACAAATGAATTGGTTCTGTTTATGACAAACAATTGTGTGTGTGTTTGTGTGTGTATATGTTCATATGAAGGTTTACAAGGTAAATATATATTTATACATGGATGAATCCTAAATTTGCTACCAATTTCTAAAGGAAGATGATGGTGGAGAATGTGGCCACTTACATAATCTTTTGCTCATCTGCTACATACTTTATAGCTATAGTGGCATCATTTGAAATAAAGGACAATTTCTAATCTAGTAAGTAGGCTGACATTTCTTTAGGTTATTCTACTGAAATTAATAATTGTATGGATAGAAAAATTAAGTGCTTTTGATAAGCAATGAAATTAATCAAGGATAGAAAGATAACTCCTTTAAAAAAGAGTGCTTTAAACACTGGAAAGAAGGGTTGGATTTAGCCCCTTTTACTATCAGAAACTATAATGTTTGTGTACATGTAAAATTGAAACACTGTCAGATTTTAATTCATATTTCAATATGAAGAAGCTACAGGAATATTTTAAATCAGCATTAAGTGTAGAAAGTCGTGTAAATTTCATTTTTCTTTTTTCCTGAAATAAATTCCTCATCTGAATGTGACTTTTTAAATGACATTCCCTACAGGTAGCCAACCAGACAATCTGTCTACCAAAGGTGGGTGTGGGGTGAGTGTGTATATTGGAATCTCATTGCTCACTAATTTAAAGGTGTGTGCTTGTGATCCTCTCTGAGAATGCAGGTTAATTTTTAGATAGGCTGATTTGTGATTCACCATGGTTCAGTAGAAGAGCTTTGATTCTGAAGTCAGAGAACATGTGTTCAAATACCACCTGTGACACTAACTCCCTGCATAACCTTAATATTTTGGGCCTTCATTTTACTTCTCAGTAAAATGTGAGGGGTTGGTTTGATGGCCTAAAAGGCCCCATTTCTCTCTATGTTCGCTATCTTTCTGTGTAATTCTTCCATGTCTTTTTGAACAAATAAATGACAAAAGCTAATCTAGAAATAAATCTATGTGTCTACAGGAGACAAAATAAAAGGCTTTACTCTATTTTGACTCAAGCAATTTTCTTTGATTTTGGTCTGGGATTGGCAACAAAAAAGCTATTAAAGTTAATTTGGATAAATAGGTCTCAAATGTAGAATCACTCTCTTTTTATTACATATACTTGTTGTAATCCATTCCAGGGTTGCTAACTTTTTTAGGTTCATCATTCATTTTTTTAAAAGTTTAATTTTAGGAGTACCCAGTGAATAATTTTAGGAGCAGTGAATATAGCACTGGCCCTGGAGTCAGGAGGACCTGAGTTCAAATCTGACCTCAGACATTTAACACTTCCAAGCTGTGTAACCTTGGGCAAGTCACTTAACCCCAATTTCCCTGCCTTCCCCCCTCCATAAAAAAAGACAAAAAGTTTACTTTTAGTGATTTTTTGCATCATATTTCATTTATGTTGGCAAATTTCCCATGAAGAAAAGTCTATTAGTACTAACTGGCAATAGTTCTATAGCTTTAATTCATGAGAATTTATCCGGGGCACTAAGATTTTAAGGTAATCATCTATGATCACAAAACGTTATGTGTCAGAGATGGAACCCAGTCTTTTACCTCACAGACATAACATGCACATGTGCATGTGCATGTGCACACACACACATATACACACTGACGCACATAGAGTCTTTTTCTCTTTCTTACAGACTTTCTATCTGCTATGCTAAAACAGTGGAATCAGATAGAAAAAGGACTACTAAACCACGTGAAAGAATCCCTGCAATAACATTTTGACTTAGAAAATCACATACTAACATTACCTGTATTATGTTGTTTTTAAATTTAATTTTGTTAACTATTTGTAATGGGAATTTGAAGATCTTCCTTGTCCCTTGTATTTGCAATCAAAAAGGTACTTAGCACCTTGTGCCAAGTTCATGATTGGGTCAGGTTTTAAGACCCAGAACTTGTGAATCCTACAGTGGGATGGACTTATTGACATAACAGGAAGGGGCAGAACATGGAGGAGCTAATACCATATATAAGGAAAAGCCCAATGTGAGAGAGGCCAGAACTGCTGGAATCAAGCATCTGGAGGCTGGGATGCTACTGCTGGAGAGAGAGAAGAGAACTGAGAACTGAACTTCAGAGAACTGAGAAGAACTGAGAAGAGAAATGAGAACTGAAGACTGAACTGAGAATTGAAAAGAACTGAGAAATGAGAAGAGAGGAGAACTGGGAGGGGGAATGGCTGTGGTGTCAGTATCTTGCCTGTTTTAATATTACTTTGTCAGATTCATCTGCTGATAGAGGATGGTGCTGTTGTTACGGAAGCCCTGGGATCTTGCTGTTGGTTCAGAAGCCCTGAAAGAGGATTTTCTTGATATATGTATACAGAAAGCATGGAGGAGGATCTGACTATTTCAGAGATACTGGAACTATACTGATGATTTGTGTTGATTCTTCAGGCCTTGTTTTTGGGTCTATGTTGATTTCTTGGGCAGAAAGTGAATTGATGAGGGTGCTGGCAACGAGTATGCATGTTATTATGGCTTTGTTAAGCTTGGTCTTCCTGGAAACAGGAACTTCATAAGGAGCTGGACAAAGAACTGAGAGCTGTCTGCCTCTGAACCTAGGTGGCAGCTAGATAGATTTTGGGCAAGAGCTGGGACCATGGAAGAGGGATCATGGAAGCTGAGAGCCTGCCTTGAGTGAAGATAAAGAGACCGCTCCTTGGGTATCTAATATAAACTGAGAAAATAATGGTTTAGTGTGGCCTAGGGGTGGAGAACTCTGACTTTTATATTTATTTTTTTAGAAGTTGCTTTTTTGTTTTGTTTTATTTTGTTTGCTTTTGGGGGGGAGGTAGGGCAATTGGGGTTAAGTGACTTCCCCAAGGTCACACAGCTATTGTGTGTGTGGGGGGGCGGTTTAAGTGTCTGAGGCTGGATTTGAACTAAGGTCCACCTGACTCCAGGTGCTGGTGCTCTATTCACTGCACCACTTAGCCGCCCTTGACTTTTATATTTAGATGATTGAGTTAAGGACTTCTCTAATTAAGAAGAAAGAGGACATATTGATTGAACAGATTAAGACAATGTGACCTAGGGGTGGAGTACTTTGACCTTTGTACTTTGTTTCAATTAAGGAGAATTGCCTCCTGAAGCATGATTGAATTAAGGACTTACTAAATGATTGTGTTACTAAATGAATGTTCTCTTTTGCTTAAAACTATGTGATCACTTTGGTGAAAACTGTGTGGCCACTTTAGTGATAAGTTGTTAAGCCATAATATTGTAAATGCTGTATTTTCCTTTCTTTGAATTTTTTGTCTTACTTTGTTACTGAATAGAGAGTTCACTATATTGTGTAATCAGAACTTGAAAGCTGTTCACAGCATCAATCCTCTGGAAAGCTGCTCATGCTTGGCTTTTTGCTATTGTATTTTTATGTCATGCCTGAAGCACTTGATTGTATTGACAGATCATAATGCAGTTGTTTTTTTTATGCCTCTGTGCCAAACTACATAGTTATAATTATTAAAATAATTCATTGAATGCCTATGGATATGGATGGATTGTTATCTGTATCATTTAGTTCTTTATAGAGAAATTTCAATAATTGAATGTAGTTTTAAATAGGGGCAAACCTTTAAAATATTTTATAACTTTTCCAATATAATTGATTTCCTTTTATAATCATATGTATTTTATTTTATGCCTTTAGAAACATTAAGATGAATCTATAGGCCTAATTAGAATGTCAGAGGGATCGATGACATAAAAAGGAGTGTAGAATTCCTGGCTTAGAAGATAATTTGGGGGTCTATCCTTGTTGTAGAGCCATTTGATTCCTTGTAAAGTTGAAACAGATAATGTTACTATTTGGAGTTTGTCTACATCTATTATTTAGAACATTTCTCCTTTATTTGAGCTATCTAGTCTTAAACTCCATAACTAATGTAGTTTAGTTGCCTTTCCCTCTCACCATTTATATGGATATTTTCTGTGCATGCTAAAGGGATTTTTTTTTAATTTTTAAAGGACATTACTGGTGAAATATAATTAATGTATACATTTAATTTTATATAAATGATTTCTTTGTTATTTATATAGCCAAGCCTAATAAATACTATCTCTCCCATTAAAACTATATATTAAGCATCCAACTGCATTGGTACACTATAAAATAAACAGACTTACAACTGTTGAGTAGAGGTCAAATTCAGAGATCTCATAAGTGTCATTCCATCACATTTGCAGTAAATGTGGTAGCTACAACAGGTGCTTTTTCCTTCTGTCCATCCATTGATACTCTTTTAGTTTGGCTTGCATTTCAAAAAGCCAGGTTATGAAAAGACCATGTTGGTAAACTCCAGAAGGTTTTCAAAGGAAAAAAAATGAATGCCTCCACGTGTTGCTAAAATACTCTTTACTAAACTCAGTGGGACAGGAATTATTTTAAATGTATGATTTGAAACAAACAAAAATAACTTTCCTCCCTTCTGCATTCTTTGGACTCTTTAACTGAGATGAGGTCACATTGCCACATCACACCAAGTGTTGTTAATGCCTATTCACAATGACCATGAGAAATATTGAGTCTACTTCTGAAGAACATTCTCTCAGAATGGCATCATCATTTGTTGTTTTAATCATAAATTTATTCTGAAAACATAATGTTGTGACAATGCAATACCTAATAATAAAAATAGCAAATATCTTATCACTTTGGGATATCTGGAAAAGTATATTTTAATGAATATTTGAGCCCCCCAAACCATTGAGTATCATTGATATGTACCTCCAGGACTCATGGGACTTCAGTGGCAGAAACTGGATCTGTATATTCTCTGTGTTGTATGCATGAGTTTACCACTTCAGAAGTTCAAAGCTTTCAAAAGAGTACAACATGATCCAGAACTAATCAAATATCCTAGATTTAGTTGTCATAGGAGGTAAAAGTTCTGTTTCACAGTAGATCTTTCTGGGTTTGCTCTGATTAAAGTCGAAATTCCCAAACCAAGAGCAAAAGTAATAAAAGTCACTAAAGGACCCCACATACTTGTAAATAATGTAGGCCTTCCGGTCTCTTTTTTTTCATTTAGTATGGGATGTAGTGAAATTTCCCAAGCTAATAGCCCCACTGTCTTTTCAGAAAAATACAATGGATTTTTGTTAAGGAGACCACTCAGTCTTTTTTTTCCTTTCTCATGACTTCAGTTTTATTTATCCATGTATACAAACCAGTATCATTATTTGTCACACCCATATTTAGACTTCACTATGAGACACATACGTAAATACACTTTTAAAATTTCACAGTTTGTTCAGCATTCATTTATAAGCACCTATTATGTGTCATATACTATGCTAAATAGACTGCTAAACAATAGGACTACAAAGAAAAAAAAGAAACAAGGAGAACATTGTACACACTAACAATCACATTGTGCGATGATTGACTTTGGTTGACTTAGTTCTTCTAAGCAATACAAGAATCTAAGACAATTCCAAAAGACTCAGAATAGAAAATGCTATCTACATCCAAAGAAAGAACTTTGGAATCTGAATGCACATGGAAGCATACTATTTGCTCTCCTTTTCTTTTGTCATTTTGTTTTGTTTCTTCTTTCTAGTGGTTTCTTCCATTAGTTCTAATTTTTCTTTACATTGTGACTAACATGAAAATATGTTTAATATGAATGCATCTTGGGAGGAAGGGGAAGAAAATCTGAAAATCAAAATTTTATGAAAGAGAATGCTTAAAACTAAAAATAAACAAATAATTTTAAAAGAAATTGTTCACTCTAGATGGGGACAAATATTTGAAAACTTGGCAGATGTTACAGAAATTCAATTTGTCTCTTGTTCCAGAGAGTATAACTAGCACCAGTAAAGAGAAGTGAGAGGGAGGTAAATTTAAGTTTGACATAAAGAAAATTCTTATACAATCAGAACTCCATAAATGGAATAGGATACCATTTTAGTCATTGAGTTTCCTGTCACTTAAATTGTTCAGGTGTTAAGTGAATGGCCAGTTCCTAGATATGCTGTAGAGGAAATTTATTTAAGGGAGATGACAAATTTGTTACTTGATGCTGCTGCTTAAATATAAATACTTTCATACCTATGCATGAACAAAAAAAGTAGAGGTTCAAACCAGAACTCAAGGAATTTATATTCTGTTGAAGATAAATTGAATCCAAATTGATTGGCATTTTATAAAATCATTTAAAACAACTAGTAATTGACTAGTTTTTTTGGTAAAGTAAGTTCATATTGCCTTTTTAAGTAAGTTCATACAAATTAGCATGATGTCCATTTGTACAGGCACTGAACCAAATACAGGTGATATGTTTATCTAGTCTTCAAATAAATTCTTATTAAGGAACAATTGAAGGAAAAACTGAAAAGGTCAAAGGCAAAATTTCTCCTTCACTATTTTATATTCTTGAGCTTTGTATAGTTAGGTGACTTTTGTAGAAAGAGGAAACATTTAACAGAAAAATCACTAATTTTAAATCCAAGACATAAAACAACTTTTATCTAAAATCCATTAATGTAAGGATCATTTATTTCTTATTGAGGAAAACACCATTAATAGAATCAAATATTGTGGGAAAGTTTTGGGATATTTATGGTCTCTTCTACATGCTGAAATGCAAACAAACTTAAGTATAAAGTTTATATTACCACTTTATTACCCTCTGTATTGACCTCCTCCACTATTCCAAGTGTAATTCAAGATTTTTTAAAAAATTGTACTGTTTCAAACATCTAGCATCGATTGTACATCTTGGCTTAAACAGTCTGTGTGTTAATTTCACTGGTTTCCAACCATAGTATGAAATAAAATACCCTATGATTTCATCAAGTAATGAAATGATATTCCATTTTTATTTTATCATAAAGTAAAGAAGAGAAGAAAATAAAAAGACCTTTTGGTTGCTCCTGGATATTAAAGGTGATTATATCAAATGTTGCTGTACAAGTATAATTAAAGGCATTAATGTAGCTTTAGCATAATGATAATAATTAAAAAGGTTTATTTTAAAGGCTGTATAAAAGTTAATTTTCACCCAGGTGCAAACTGAAACCTATAATTAGTCTTCCTTTAGATGTCAGTGCCATAGTTGAGATGTACAAAAAGATATATAGAGATGTAACTCCAGAGCTAAAATAAGAGGTTTCTCATCTTAACAACACTTTTGTAGAGGTGTTTGAAACAGAAAATGAACCTATAACATACTGGTCAGTTCACCTCCCTGAAATGCAGCATCTCTTCACATTATACTTTTATATTTAGAGGGAAAGAATCTCAGAGATTTGTTTCTAGAACAATTCTTCCCACATTATCTTGTTGTACACTAACATATAACGCCAGAACATGCTAATTTGAGTCAACATTTCAAGTCAACAAACATTTATTTAAGCACCTACTATCTGCCAGGCTGTTTTCCTTGCTATCTTATTTGATTCTTCACAACAAGCTGCTATTCTGATCTCCATATGACAAATGTAAAACAAGCTGAGGAAAAATTAAATAATGGACTCAGGATCACATAGTCATTAAGTATCTGAGACGTGATTTGAATTAATTTTCTTGACTGCAAGTCCATTCATTATATGACAAAATTACCTGACAAAGTCAAGAAAATGGATCAGCAAAGAGAACCTTCACACTATCAAAAATGCATAGCTTTTCAATCCTGCATTTTACAAAATTCTTTCATCTGATTCCTAAAACAACCCTACAAGATAGATGCTATTATTACTGTCATTTTACATTTGAAGAAACTGAAACAGTTAGAGGTTAATTGACTTGCCCGGGGATAGACTGAGGCTTGATTTGACTAATAATGAATAATGTTGCACCATTTATAGTCAAGATGGATTAATATATAAAATGAGAAACAACTTTTGAAATGTGGTCAATATAAATGTTATTTTTTCTTAAATAGGCTTATTTATTACAGAAGTTTTCTTTTTTCCTAGTATAAGGCTGTGAGGACTATTAGAAGGAAGAAAAGTAAATACTAAGTTATGTTTGATAACAAGACAATGACAAAAGAGAGTCAATTCTATTGACTGAATGTTAATGTGAAAAACAGCAGTGGAGGTTCAGGGGCTGTAATGGTAATTAATTTGTTTGATCAGATGTTAAGTAGATCCCAGTAACCTAGTGTTAAGTATAGAACTCTGTCCATTGGTGAAAAGGTGTGAATGTCTCTGTTGACTTGGAAGAATGCAATTGGCTGAGACACTCCCCTGAACCATGTTGACTTGGGAGAAGGCCAGTTTTTATAAGCAGGAGAATTTCAGAGACAGAACAGATCTTGGATTTGGTTCCTGAGCAGCTGACTGAAGATACGAACAGGATGGGACTTTGTTTGTTGGTGGACTGGCTGATCCTTGAGTTCCAGGCAAGAGAAGTCCTGAAGGGTTTGAGGTGTGCTGAACCTTGTGAACTTCAATGTGTGCTGGGGATTGCCTTGAGGACTGGACAAGGACCTGGGAGCTGTTCATCCCTGA
>CM053601.1:96232351-96254233 GCA_028646575.1 Pseudocheirus occidentalis | reverse complement strand
ATATAGAGACTTTCCTTGTTCTGAAGATTGTATATAATATTGTGAACTATTGAAACTGTAAACATTGTACTGAATAAAGATTTGTAATGAAATAAACAGAGTGTTCACTAATACTGTGTAATCCGAATCTTAAAAGCTCCTCACAGTAGCATTCTCTCAGAAATCTACTGCTGATTGGCTTTACAGGGCGATAGGGTTAGAATTGTAGCCACCCATTTAGAAACTGAGGTTGGTAATGGCTGCCTATTTGGCTAACTCCAAACAATAAGTGAATGTGCGAATTGGAAGAGAGATTTGCAAGATTTGCAGAATACATCTTCCCTTCAGTATCCTTTCCACAAGAATCTCTCAAACTGATGAGTTGGATAATTAGGGCATGGCTGTTACATTCCCTCTAAGTTCTTTGGTATTGTCTCATCTCTTTATTATTTCCTTCTGCTCCCATTCTGAAGTGTTTTCACCCAAATTATTAATTGATATCAGGGACTTTTGGGTTTTTTTAATAGAAGTACCCACTAAGGGTTGTAGGTATAAAGCATACTCCCAAGAGTCTTTAACACATTCTTACAAGTATATACTAAGTCCAGAATAAAGTTCTCTCATGCTTAAGGAAAAGGGTGCAAAGGCAATAACCCTCAGTTCATAGAAGTCCTTTTGCTGAAATCTTCAAGATTCTCCCATTAGATATGGTATAGTTTTCTACAAGCTTCTTTCCAGAATTATGAATCTGCATCAGTTCTATTCTTAACGCCTACTGTAGGTACAAATGTTCCAGAGACATGGCTAAGATGCCCATAGGAAGATGGGAAGTCAGTTAGTCCTCTGAAGTTCATGAGATCTTTCTCTGATTAAGGATGTTAGGAAGAAGACTGAAATTGAGGCTAAGGATACTGCCGCAGGTTCTGTTCCACCACTTCTATCCCCATCAGTTCCATCTAAGGGGTATAGATTGAAAGTTTTCCCCCTTCTGCTTGCTCATATCTATCAGACCTAAACAAACAGGCACAATACTTTGTAGACAACTCACATGCTGTAACCAAGTTTCTTCAGCCAATTTGACTACTTTTCTTGTTTCTAAAGTTCACCAATTCTTTAAAGGATTTTTCATTCTTGATTTAAAGTCTGTGATCAATTAATTGAATAGAGATGTTACGTCTTTTTTCACTCCTCTAAATTTGATTTAGTCATGATGCTTTCTCAATTGATGAATGCATCATGTCTAGATAAGGTGAGATAATTTCAACTTCACACTTATAGACACATACATAAACATATATATGAACACACATAAATATGTGGATAATGAATAAGGTGCATTATGGAATAAGAGGGATGGACTAAACTGGGAAAATCTCAGTTCTTTAAAAGATGCCTATATTAACTATATTCAGAGGGGAGGAATACAATTAAAGTGAAAAAATATGGTTGATTTTACACCATGAGTCCATCATTTCTCTATCTAGAGGTGGATAGCATTTTATATCATGAGTCCTTTGGAATATCAGGGGATCATTATATTGCTCAGATATACTAAGTTTTCACAGTTCATGCTATACTGATATTACTGTATAGTTTGTAAATTTGAGGATATTCATTTTACTTTGAATCAGTTTGATTCATTACTTCTGTTTTTTCTGATACCATCCCCTTTATCACTACTCCATTACATTCATATTCCATAAGATATTTAGTCATTCTCCATTTGATGGGTATCCCCTCAGTTTCCAATTCTTTGCCAACACAGTGTTTCTATAAATTTTTTTGTATATAGGAATCTTTTTTCTTTTCCTATGATTTCCTTGAGGTATAGACCTAGTATCAGTATTGATGAGGTAAGGATATGCACAACTTTGTAACCTTTGAGAATAGTTCCAAATTGTTCTCCAGAATGCTTGGACTCATAATAATTCATAGGTCCACCAAGAGTGTACTAGTGTACCCATTTTCCCCTATCCCCTTCCATATTTGTCATTTCCTTTTCCACTATTTCAGCCAATATGATTGGTATGAGTTTGTCTCTCAGAGTAATCTTAGTTTGCATTTTTCTCATTTTTGGTCATTAAGAGATTTTTTTAATATGACAACTGCAATTTTGATTTCTTCCTGTGAAAATAACCTGTTTATATGCTTTGACTATGAATTTACGATTGATTCCTTTTTTTTTTTTTTTTACAAATTTGATTTGGTTTTATACATTTTAAAAATAAGATCTTTATCAGATAAACTTGCTCCAAAAATGTTTTCCCACCACCCCCCACTGTTACCGGCTTCCAGTCCTTGTTTTAAATATTGGATGCACTGGTTTTGTTTGTGCAAAAACTTTTTTTTTAATTTTACATAATAAAACAATGATCAATCTTACCTCCCATTAACCTCTCTGTTTTCTTTGGTTATGAACACTTCTCTGTCCATAGTCTGGCAGGTAATTTCTTTCAGGCTTTTCTAATTTTCTTATGATATCATCATTTATGTATAAATCATTTACCCATTTTGACCTTATTTTGTTATACAGGGTTAGATTTTGGTCTGTGTTTAGTTTCTGCGGCTACTTTATAATTTTTCCAAACTTTTTCTTTTAAATCAGATAATTGACACTTTCCCTAATAACTAGGATATTTGGGTTTAAAATATGAGACTTGTGCTCATTTGTTTAAATATGGTATATACTTAATTCATTCCTCTGACTAGCCTCTTTATTTATTAGTGCCAAATTATTTTGGTGATTATCAGTTTTTAATATTAAGTTTGTAATCTAATACTATTGAACTTCTTGTCCTTTGTATTAAAAACGATTATTTTGATAGTCTTGATCTTTTGTTATTATAGATGACCTGGCACTCTATTCATTGCTCCATTTTGAAATGTGCTAAAAATGTTAATTGTTGCGATTTATTTTTTCATGGATTAACCTAAGGTTCTCTAAGCATTTTATAATATTCCAAACAAAATTGATAGTTTTGTTTCATCATGGGACATTTTAATTCATTCCATTTATTTTCCTTTCCTTTTTTCTTTTCATTTTACTATCACCAGTAAATTTAGTACAACATTGAACAATAATGATGATAATGGACATCCTTGCTTCACCCTTAATCTTACTGGAAATGTTTCTAGTTTATCCTTACTGCAAATATACTTGCTCTAGGTTTGAGATAGATACTATTTATCATAAATAAAAACTTAAATTAATTCCTGTGCTTTCTAATGTTTTTCATATAATGAGTATTGTAGTTTATAAAAAAGATTTGATTCTGTATCTATTGATAAAATAATTAGCTTTTTTGTGTCATGTAGATTGTCAATTATAATTTTTCCCCTAATATTGAACCTGAGAACAATTCTTCGTACAAATTCAGTCTTGTCCTAGTGTATGATCTTTTTGATGTGTTGCTCTAACCCCCATGCCAGTGTTTTAATATTTTGCATCCATACTCATTTGGAATTTGTGAATAATTTTCCTTCTTTACTTTTATTCTCTCTGAATTAGGTATAAGACTATATAATTTTCATAGAAAAAAATTAGCAGTATTCCTTCTCTACCTATAATTTCAAACATTTTATATAATACTAGAATTAATTACACTTTGGATGTTTGGTAAAAATAATTCATTAATTGATCTAATGCCAGGATTTTATTTTAAGAGAACTCATAGCTTTTTTGAGTTTTTCCTAAGATTTTTTTCATGTTCTATTTCCTCTTCAATTATTCTATAAAATATACATTTTTTTATCACTATCCATCAGTTTCATTTAAATTTTCAGTTTTGTTATCATACAGTTGAGCAAAATAGTTTCTAATAATTAATTTTGTTTTCATTTGTTGTACATTTATTGTTTTCATTTTTGGTCCTGGTAATTTGGCCATTTTTCTAATTTTTTACTCAAATTCACCAATGGCTTGTAGATTTTATTGTTTATTTCTCATAGACCAGCTACCAGTTTTATTTCTAAGTTCAATTTTAGATTTAAACTTTAAAATTTCAGTTTTGAACTGTAGGAACATTCCTTTATTGTTTCACTCTTTTAACTAGATCAAAAGGAAGTGAAGTTCAAGTGTTTCTTGTTACCCCACTTTCTTCCTTGTGCCCTCTTATGTGAAATTCTCGTGAAAATTGCCCTGATGTTTTAGAATCAGAGGGCAAAATAGAACTTGAAAGAATTCACTGATTACCTCTTGAAAAAGATCCCCAAAAGAAAATTGCTATAAATGTTATTGCCAGGTTCCAGAATCCCCAAAGGAGAAAATATTACAGGCTGCCAAGAGAAAACAATTTGAATACTGTGGGAACACAATTAGGATAACCCATGATCTGGCAGCTTCTACACTGATGGATCAAAGGGCCTGATATATGATATTTCAATGATCAAGGAAGCTGGGATTAAAACCAAGACTCTCCTACCCAGCAAAATTGAGTATAACATTCCAGGGGAAAACATGGTCATTCAGTGAGTTGGAGGACTTTCGAGCATTCTTGCTGAAAAAAAACTGAACAGAAAATTTGACACTCATTGAGAAGGTAAACATGGGAAAGAAACTATAAGGAACTTATCAGAATTGAACTATGTACATGCCAATATGGAAAAATGATAATAGTAACTTATGAAACTTTTCTTACTATGAGGATAGGTGAAGGGAATATAAATGTGTATACATACATACATATATATGTATACTTATACATATGTCTATATAGGAGGGTATATATTCATATGAATTCATATATGAGCATGTGTATATATGTGTACATAGAGGGTATAGGATCAATTGAATATGAAGGGATGATACTTTAAAAGGTAAAATTCTGAGGTGGGTGAGGACTAGAATGAGAGGAGACAAGGAGAGACAAAATGGAGTTAATCATCTCATATAGAGGAGGCAAGGGATAACTGTTACAACTTTACTTTCATTTACTCTCATTGAATTGGGCTTAGGGAAGGAATGACATAAACTCTAAACTGTTTATCATGCCACACAGGAGAGTAGGGGGCATGGGGATGAGAGGTGGGATGATGGAGGGGAGGGCAGGCTCTGGGGGAGGGATGCTGGAAGCACACACTTTAGTAAAGTAACAAGGACAGAGTAGAGAACAGAACAAGGGGGGAGTGATAAGAAGGAGGGACATATGATCAGACTGTCACAATATGTCCACTGTGAAGATGTCCTGTGTAATTACACATGCACACCCTGTATTGAATTGCTTGTCCTTCCAGTGGGGTAGGGTGACAAGGGAGGAATGAAACTAGAATTGAAAGCTCTGTGATACATGCAACTAGGAATTAAGATATACATAGTCTGGGGTAGGGAGACCCTTCTGAGCTACCAGAAAGTTAGAGTGTTGTTGGAGGAGGACATAAAAGAGGTCAGAGCGTGGTAGGGACTTTACAGTTGGATCTCTGTTTTGGGGTTGGGTATAGGGGAAAGACAGGGAGAGAATGTGTAACTCAAAAATCTCTTGGAAATGAATGATGTAAACAAGAAAACAAATAAAAATTTATATTGAAATTAAAAAAAATAAAATAAATAATACCATGAAAAAAATAAAAAAAATAATAATAACATTGTCTAAGTAATTATATGGGGGTGGAGTCAGGATGGGAGCTTAGAAGCAAGAGAACACCATGGTTTCCCCCATAACCACCTCAAATACCCATAAAATATGACTTTGAGCAAATTTTAGATATCCAGAATCCACAAAATTATGGAGTAACAAACCTCCCACTGAAGGCAGCTGGCACGCTGATGGGTGATGGGAAGTTCATTGAAGTGTGCTGGGAACCCTGAGCAGCACCACATGAACCCACAGCTGGAGCCCTAGGATGGTCAGAACAAGCTGCAGCTGGAGTTTTAGGAGAGTGAATTACTGGCAGCTGTGTCAGTTTCCTGAATTATCAACCCATAAGAAACAAGAACTAAGTGAAAAGTCAGTGGAACTCAGCTAAATTTGGGGGAGAGTCCTGCCATCTGCTTACAGGGAGAGAAGCAGTGGAGGTGGTCCTGCTGCCAGCACCATGTGGCTCCTTCAGAACTCCTGGTCTACAGATTGGATAGGGGGCAAACGATCATTCAAAGGCTAAGTGCTCTTGCCTCAACCAGCCTGGATGAGGACAGTGATCATGGGGATTGGTCCTGAGGTGTGTGACTAGTGAGCCAAAGCTGGTGGGGGCTGCAGAGATGATGGCATCCTAATACCAATGGCAGCTGCAAAACCCCCATCAATTTGGGACAAAGGGGCTCTCCCCTCTGGATCAGAATTCTACCCACTGTGGCAAAGAACTCAAAAGTAAAGTAATTGACTGGCAACATGAACAGGCAAAGGAAGCAAAGCAAACATGGAAATCCAACTTTAGACTCCTTTTTTCAGGACAAAAAGGATCAAAGCATGGAACAGGAGGAAGACAACACAGTCAGAAATCCAATACCAAAAGCTTCCAAGAAAAAACATAGACTAGTTACAAGCCATAGAGGAGCTTAAGAAGGATTTTGAAAACAAAATAAGAGAAGTGGAGGAAAAATTGGAAAGAGAAATGAAAAAGATCCAAGAAAATCATGAAAAGGGAGTCAAAACTGGAGAAAATAACACCTTAAAAATAGATTAACTAAAATGGCAATAGAGGCCCAAAAAGCCATTGAGTAGAAGAATGACATAAAAAGTCAAATTTGCCAGATAGAAAAACAATTTCAAAAGCTTTCTGAAGAGAATAATTCTTTCAGAATTAGAGTGGAGCAAATGGAAGCAAATGACTTTATGAGAAATCAAGATACTATTAAACAGATCCAAACAAATGAAAAAAATAGAAGGCAATGTGAAATATCTCTTTGAAAAGATCACTGACCTGGAAAATAGATCCAGGAGAGACAATGTGAAAATTATTGGACTACCTAAAAGCCATGATCAAAAGAAGAACCTAGAAAGCATCCTTCAAGAAATTCTCAAGGGATATTCCCAAGATATTTTAGAACCAGAGAGCAAAATAGAACTTGAAAGAATTCACCAATCACTTCTTGAAGAAGATGCCAAAATGAAAACTCCTAGGAATGTTATAGCCAGGTTCCAGAGTTCATAGATCAAGGAGAAAATATTACAAGCTGCCAAGAAGAAACAGTTTTAATACTGTGGAAACACGATCAGGATAACATATCTTCTAGTAGCTTCTACATGAAGGGATCAAAGGGCGTGGAATATGGTATACTGGAGATCAAGGGAGCTAGGATTAAAACCAAGAATCACCTACCCAGCAAAACTGTTTCAGAGGAAAATATGGTCATTCAGTGAGGTGGAGGACTTCCAAGCATTCTTGGTAAAAAAAAACAGAACTGAATAGAAAATTTGACATTCAAATACAAGAAGCATGAGAAGTTAAATATGGAAAATTAATCATTAAAAACTTATCAAAGTTGAACTATTTACATGCCAACATGGAAAAATGATGATTGTAACTTATGAAACTTTTCTCAGTATGAGGACAGCTAAAGGCAATGTAAATGTACAAATACATAAATGTGTGTATGTGTTTGTATATGTATAATACACATATGTCTGTATAGGAGAATATATATGTGTAGGAATACATATGTGAGTGTGTGTATATATGTGTACATAGACAGAGGGCACAGGATCAATTGAATAGGATGGGATAATATTTTAAAAGGGGAAATTGAGAGGTGGGAGAGGAACAGTATGAGAGGAGAAAGGGAGAGACAGAATGGGCTTAATTTCGTATAGAAGAGGCAAGGGATAATTGTTAAAATGGAGAGGAAGAAGAATAAGCAGGCAAAAGGGTATGGGTTAACCTTACTCTCATTGAATTTGGCTTAGAGAAGGAATGACATACACTCTAAATTGGGTATCCTGGCCTACAGGAGAGCAGGGAGGAAGGGGATGAGAGGAGAGAGGATAGAGGGGAGAGCAGGTTGGGTGTGAGGGTTGTTAGAAGCACACATTTCTGTTAGAAGGGACAGGGACAAAGTAGAGAGTAGAACAAGTGGGGGCGGGATAGGAAGGAGGGAAATATAGTCAGTCTTTCACAATATGTCCATTGTGGAGATGTTCTGTGTAACTACACATGTACAGCCTGTATTGAATCGCTTGTCTTTCCAGTGGTGGTGGGTGCTGAGGGAGGATGGGAAAGAGTCTATGATTTAAAGTTCTTAAATCAAACTTTTAAAAAATGTGTGTATGTATATGTATGTATATGTATATGTTCATGTATGTATGTATGTATATATAATTATCATTATTATTATTTACATGCAACTGGGAAATAAGATATACAGATACTGGGAGATCTATCTTGCCCTGCTGGAACATCAGAGGGATTATGGGGGAGAATATAGGAAAGAGCAGATTGGGGGAGGGGATATACAGTGGGATCAATGTTTTGGGGCAGTAGGTAGGGGAAAGACAGGGAGAAATTTGTAACTCAAAGTCTCATGGAAATGAATGATGTAAACTAAAAATAAAGAAAAGTTAAAAAAAGAATTATATTGGGAAAAAATCCTGGGATTTTTTTTATTTTATGGGCATGTATAATTTTAAAGTATGGTTTATTAATTTAATGACAAATTGTGGAAAAGTGCAATCCTCAAATTTAGAAATGTCATACATGTAAAAATCCTATAGTAACTTCAAAACACAGATTTCTTCATATTGATCTTATTTAATATCCATTTTTTTCTGTGAAATCCAGAAAGATTCTAACAAGACATTTTGTTCCTTTCAGATTCAAATGATGATTTGCAATAAAACAAAAACTAATCTTTTCTTTCATACACATGTACAAACAAAATTATATAGTTTAGAATTGTCTTCAGGTTCTAACAATCGTAGTCAATAGAAGTAATCTTTCCCCTTCCAAACTACTGCCTAAAGTTTTAAAAGGAAATCCTTAAAATGCAATTTCTTTCATTTATTCTACTGATCAACAAGAGCTGAAGAGTTCTTAAGCTTCATAAAATATAAAATTGTCTTATTCATTTACATCTATGATTTTTAAAAATTGCACAAATTTTAAGGGTTCATATCAATGTGAGTCAATAATTTGATGTGGTTTCTGTGAAATAAAAAAAACAACAACTAATCATGACTTGGGCTACATTTAGAGGTAGGGATTCTGAGAACTGGGAAGCTGATGATCTTGATATATTTTGGTATATATTTGCTTTGTATTCCACATGTCTTTGAAACATATGAAGTCAAATTACATTTATTTCTACACACCATGTTTTGGCAAGGACATTTATAAGATGCATCAGATGAAGGAATAAGAAATATTTAGACTAGAGAAAATAAAAAAATAGAGGAGATACAAAAATATGTATTGAAAAATAGGAAGACTATTACCTGGAAGGAGGATTAGACTTTTTCTGATTATCTCCAGAAGGCAAAACAAATAAAATTAAAATAAAATAATAAAATAATATAAAATAAAAAATAATTGTGGAAAGACACTATAGAACCCTTAATTATGGAACCAATAATTAAAATTATTTTTTTTCAAAGAGTGGGCTTCTTTGGAAGATAGCAGATTCTTTTCAATGGAACAAGTGTTCTGCAGAACAAAAGTTGGATGAACGCTTGTAAGGCATGCGGCAGAGAGATTTTTTTTTTCAGGAGCAGTTGAAGTACAAGACCACTGAGGCCTCTTCCAGTTTATACTGATTAAGTATTTCCATGAAATGATCTAATTCAGCACAAACCAAGACAAATACAGGTAAAACTATTTCACTTAATACTGGAAACTTCTATCTTTCTCAAATGAGAAATTAGAAACTATCTCTCATAGAGACGTGACAATTGTAGGAATGAGTAAGTCACATTATTGCTGTCAGATTTAGTTACAGTGTAAATACCAAATTAAGAGTGGGAAAGTATCAAATTTCTACCTTTTGAGAACATCATATTGATTTCATTTATTGATTGTTTCTATTTTTGTAATTAATTCTATTTGTATCTTATTTTATTCTGTATTTAGTATAACTAAGTCCCTTTCTTTGTTTCTGAGGTTAAAAAAAGGGTCTAGAAGTTCAGCCTTACCCTCTGAGCTAAGTTGCCCCATAAATCAACTTAATTCATAAATATAGTATGTCTGCGCATCTTACTGCCCATGCACAATTAAGGGAGATCTGTTATCTTTCTAATGAGCTTTGCATACCCATGTAAAATTAAGGGAAGTCTGTTATCTTACTAACAAGCCTTGCAAGATGAAGACTAGTGTCAGGAAATCTGTTATCTCTTTTCCACTAACAAGCCCTGCAAGATGAAGATGAACTTCATAAATCAAACAGAATTCCTTAACTATAAGAAGGAGTTGTTGGTAGCCCAGCATTTCAAATTTCTTGCCAATCATAATGTTTCCCCATCTATAATGCTACAGGCTTTGGAACCAATCATATTGTTTTCTCCAGCTATAGTGCTGACATCTAGTTTTTGGATCCTCTTCCTTTTGTCTGAAAAAAAAAGATCTGTCTGTCTTTATTTGAGGTTTTTGGTTTGCTGAGGAGCTAAAGACACCTTTTAATGGTAATCACTAACATTACCAATAAAATGAGCATGTTCAGAACTTTATACATAAGTTTGTCTCAATGTTAATCCTGAAACTTGTCTAAGAAAAAAAATGTACGAAGATAGAACTTTACACATAAACCTTCAGTACTAAAAGGAGTTATGATTTTATCAGTGTAGAAACACCCTCCTATTATCCAGATTGTAAACTATCAACACCCTTTTATATTGTAAAATTATTTAATGAGAATAGGCATAGCTCTATAATCAAAGACATCAACAAAAACAAGGAGGGAGTGGGAGAAAGATGTGGTTGTTCTTTAATCAATATGTGGGAGATGAGAACACATGAAATTTTTAATATATATTAATAAAAATTATATATGTGTGTATACACATACATATGCATATGGTATAATTCTTGTTCGCACACTGTTTCCTTTTTGTTTATTTTTTTTCTTATGGAGGTCCAGTTCTCCAATTTTGGGGCATAATAGTCAGTGAATCTATATTAATCGTATACCACAAAATTATTTTGCAGCATTATCCAATGTCAATAGCCACAGGAAATCCTTGAATTTCAGCAAAAGCTTGCTGAAGATTAGGAAAATCCTCAGAGTGTATATATCCAGCTACTAAATGATTCAAATGTTATACTTAATATGAAAATAACAATATCTTTCATTTTGTCTATCTCTCTATCTATCTCTCTATCTATAGCATCACTTATTCAGTCATTTCAGTTGGACCTGCCCATTTACGCGTCCATTTTTTGTTTTTGTTTGGTTTTTTTTTTGCAAAGATTCTAGATTGGTTTGACATTACTTCTCCAGTTCATTTTAAAGATGAGGAAATTGTGGTGGAGTTAAGAGACTTGCCCAAGGTCACACAGTTACAAAGCATCTGAGGGGAGATTTGAGCTTGAGGAAAATGAGTCTTCTTGATTCCATGTCCAGAGAGCTATCTACTATGCAACCTAGATATTCCAATAGTTGTAGGTCATTCAAACGTTTTTCAGTTATGTTCAATTCTTAATGACCCGATTTGGGATTTTCTTGGCAAAGATACTGGAGTGGTTTGATATTTTCTTCTCTAGCTCAATTTATAGATAAGGTACTGAGGCAAACAGGTTTAATTGACTTGCCCAGGTTACACAGCTAGTAAGTGTCTTTATCACATTTGAAATCAGGTATTTTAGACTCCAAGCCCATCAATCTAACCACAGCATAACTGAGTTTCCCTTTTTCATCTCTGCCTTTGTTAAAAAAAAGGCAAGAACAAAAACAATCTCCTATCTATATTATTAAAAATGCATCCACTGAGGAAATTCTCCCCGTTCTGCATGCTCTAAATCTCAGGTTTTATAATTTAAGCTCATTTTCTTATGTTCCTCTATGGAGACATAAAAGTATTATTCACTATTCTTTATAACTGTTTAAGAAAGTGTTATGAATATGCAATATGGCTGGCATTTAGTCTTAAATCTGTTTCTTATGTTCAGACCTTTTAACCCTTAACACTTTTAGAGGCCATCATTAGTTAACATTCCTTAGATTCATATATAAATGAATCAAAATGCAATTATTAGACTTCATCATTTTGGGGGTTTAGGAAGGATTGTTTTGTAAGAGGAAAAAATAGATATCAATCATTACCAAAATATCATCACATGTAGAATCTCTCAAACTCGTACACAACTATTTCTATATGATATATGTGTGTATACACACTGCACACACATAAACACATGGATGCATACACACTTGTGTTTTCTGTGTATGTGCATATACGTGCATGGATATACCTATCCATGCGTATATACATACACATATACAGCTCTTTCTATATCTATATCATAATAAGCATATCAAAGATGATATGAATTGAGGCACACAAACTGAAATGAAATTTCAGTGGACTATTCATTCTGCTCTAATATCTATATGACCTTGATAATTTACTTAGTTTTCTCATTTACAAAATGGAATCAAGCTACTTTATGTCAGTCACTAAATACTTATGATAATACTTTTAAATGTTAAATTCTACATAAACACTCAAGAGGAAATTACTCTCTCTTAGATACTAATTTAATAAAATGGAAACTGCTTTTTAAAGAACTTTTTATCCTGTTCACTCTTCCTTATCCCCATTTCGTAGATTCAAAGCAATGAACTGATTCCAATGAATCATAAAATAGGTGCCAGGCAGTAAGAAAATGAAATCATTTTATAATAAAAGGCAATCAAATTAATTTTTTATCAACATTTGCATTTAGCAATGATGCCAAGATTATAATTTAAGCTCTCTTTGGGAATTAGGGGGAAGATGTTAAATAATACATTCACTTCCTGGTAAATAGACTGAATGATTCAACAATACATTTCTATGAGAGTTATCAGTACTGTTCATAATTTACAAGGAGACCCTAGGGTTATAAGCTCTAGTATTATTTTGTGCTATTTGTTGTTATTATCCACAAGTTCTTACATTAAGATAATTACCCCCGTTGTCCTTAATGTCAAATCCATTCTTGGGACTTAGGGCCAAGAAAATTATCATGTTGAAGACGAAGATATAGTGGCTTGATCTCTATTATCCAATGGTGGCAGAGTTTAATGGAAAATAGATTTCCACACCCAGCATCTCCTCTTCTGCTTGAGGTATAGGAATCTCTTATTTTTCCCCAAGATCATTTTTGTTGATTTCAGGATGCCTGCTGTTCATTGATTTCTACTGGAGCAGGACTTGAAAAGAAGGCTGAATTTCAGCATTTTGATATGCATAATCTCTATTCATGCTGAGCTGGTGTTCAGTATCCAGCACAGTTTCAGGGAAAAATAAATAAAAACAAATTATTCTTTCATATATATTCTATATTTCATGCAAAATATTCAGTCCCTGCTGCCAGCTGATTCTCCATACCTCAGTGAAAAATATTGTACAAGTTTAAGGACCCTAACTATAATTGTTTGATGCTGTTTATGAAACACTTGAATTCCATTTAGATGTGAATAAAATTTAAAGTTAAATTTTAAAAGGAACTTATGCTATGATTTCCTTGCATTACAGCCAGTAAAACTACTTATCCAGTAGAGAACAGGAGGGCTTTTTAGAATTCCAATTTTCCCTTAAAATGTTACTCTCTATGCTTGTAACCACAATCAGTTTATCAAATACTTAGCACTTAGTAACTTTGGCCTAAGCATGGAAGGTATGAACTCTGTATGGAAGGTGTGAGCCCTGTCCACTGTTGAGAAGGCATGAACTCCCCTGTTGATGTGAAAGAAGGGGAATGGCTGAGACAGGAGGCCAGTGTGTGTATATAAAGAAGAATTCCAGAGACAGAGAGACATAATTGGAATTTTCCTGTTGTAGGAAGCAGGATTGTCTCAGCATCTGGGAGCTGGGCTGCTGTTCAGCTCTCATTAAAGAAGTGAGTTGGAGTTTTTCATAAAGACAGAGAGTTTCTCTCCCAGCATCTGGAAGCTGACTGAGAACTGATATGGAGTTTTCATGAGACCAGAATCTGGTGAAGGCCACCCAGAAGGCTGATATTCCTTCGGGTCCTAAGGATAGCTGAACTGCTGGAGGGCTGAAGAAGCATGACCAGGATAAGACTTTGCTCATGGCCTGGCTAATCCCTGACTTCCAGGCAACAGAAGTGTTGAAGGGTTTGAGATGTGCTGGACCCTGTGAAGTTCACTGTATGCCAGGGAGTGCCCTGAGGACTGGACAAGGGCCTGGGAGTTGTCTCCCTCTGAGGACTGGATGAGAACTGAATCCAGGTGACTGTTTGGTGGATTTGGGAGGGAGCTGGGACCATAGAAGGGGATCCAGGGAATCAAAGAGACCAACCAGAGTCAAGATGAAGAAAAGGCCTCCCCTTGGAAGAAACTGAGGTGTGCTGGACACCAAGAGGTGGAGGGTTTATGTGGTTTTCTATTGATTGTACTAGTGATTAATGATATTTAGTAATTGTGAATCTAAATTAGTGACTGATTAATTTAATGGTTGCCCCACGAGTGGAAGTTTGATTATTGTATTGTGGTTAATAGTTGCCCCATGAGTGGAAGATTGATATATTGTGAAATGATTGAATGATTAAGTGAGGGGGTATCCCCCTTAGGGAAACCAGATGATTATTCTTTTATTCCTTGTTCTAAATATTGTGGCCACTGTAGTGAAAACTGTGGGGCCATTCTAATGTTAAGCTCTTATGAACACTATATTGTGATTTTCTGTAATAAGATGTAATGTTGTGAATATTATATTGTGATGTATTGTGAATGTTTGCCTTCATTTGTAATGGAATAAGCAGTGTTCACCATACTGTGTAATCCGAACCTTAAAAGCTGTTCACAGTAGCATTCTTTTGGGAATCTGCTGGTGCATGGCATTACACACAGCTTGTGGCAAAAGTGGACAGGGAACTCTCCTCACAATAGCAAGGCAGAAAAAGAGTGCTTTTCCATGATCCCAGCTCCCTTCTGAATCCACCAGTCACCTGGAATCAGAAGCAGACAGCTGCCAGGTTCTCATCCAGTCCTCAGGGCACACACTGAAGTTCATGGGGTCCAGCACATCTCAAACTCTTCAACACTTCTCTTGCCTGGAATTCAAGGACCAGCCAGGCCATGAACAAACAAAGTCTTATCCTGGTCATGTTTCTTCAGTCCTGCAGCAGTTCAGCTGGCCCTAGGACCCAGAAGGAAAATCAGCCTTCACCATATTCTGGTCTCAGCAAAACTCCATCTCAGTTCTCAGTCATCTTCCAGATGCTGAGAGAGAAATTCTCTCTTTCTTTCTCTCTCTCTCTCTCTCTCTCTCTCTCTCTCTCTCTCTCTCTCTCTCTCAAGCTCCCAACTCACTTCTTCAGTCCAGCAGCCCAGCTCCCAGCTGTGAGACAATCCTGCTTCCTCCAATAGGAAAATTCCAATTTTGTCTCTCTGTCTCTGGAATTCTCCTTTATATACTGGCCTCCTGTCTCAGCCAATCCTCTTCTTCCATGTTAACAGTGGAATTCACACCTTCTCAACAGTGGACAGGGCTCACACCTTCCATATAGAGCTTATACCTTCCATACTTAGCCCTAAGTTACTAAGTGCTAAGTATGTGCTAAACTGATTGCTGTTACAATGTTGTATCCCTTTCTACTACAGTGTAAATTTCTTATCTTCATATTGTGCCATTCCAGTTGGAGCTCATTGCATTAACACAATATTTCTTCCAACTTCTCAACCTATCCCATTGATAATAAATTTTAACATTTATAAATAGCATATTTTACAAAACATGAGAAGAGAAAAATTATAAGAACTAGACGTATAAAATGAGAATAATGTTAGAGAAAAATGCTTTAGAGACCTTACCTTTTTATAAAATTTGTTCTATTTTATATAAATAAAGCAATATCATTGTATCTAATCACTTCTTTATTCTGTAAAACTTTTTTGGAACTACTGACCTAGCCTCTATATTAAATAGCATATCCTACAGTATAGACTATAGAAGTAGGTCTGTAATTGTCCATTCTTGTATGTTATCTCGAGTAGGTTACTATTCTTCTCAGTACCCAGCTTAAGTCAGTCAATCAATCAATAAACATTTGTTGAGTTCATATTTTGTTTTACAAGATACTGTTCTGTTTACTAAGGATATAAAGAAAATTAAAAGACATCCTCTGCTCTCAAGGAGCTCAGGGCATAATAGGAGATGTCATCTTTTAATTTTCACATTCTTGAGGAAGAATACCTTCCAAATATTCTCTATGTTATCAAAACTATAAAAAAGGACTAGGTAGATTTCTACAGGAATAACGGCCATAGATGTTTGACGTACCATATTATATTTTCATTTCTTAAATGTGATTCCATCTTGAAAATAACTGTTATCCTGTTTAAGACTTGGATGGTTTCTGCATTTTCTAACCTGAATTCAGTCTACACAATACAACAGTATATGTGAAATTAGTGCCTCTGTAAAGCAAGAGATAAGCGCAAATGTCTGCTTTGAAAATCTAAGAACACCTTTGACATTTACAAACCATGTAGAGAAATGACCACTCAGAGCTACTTGAAAACAGTTTGTATAAGAGCACTAAATCTGAACAAGTTCAACAGCTGAAAGAGAAAAGTTGAGCAATGCACCCAGCTTTATGTTCTCAAGATTGTAGAAGCATATATCATTTGAGAAAATATCTAAAGATTCAGATCCTGCCAGGGTAAATATAGTAGAGAATAGCATGCCTTCCTTGCTATTATTTCTGAATAATGCATTATAAAACATGAGGATAAGAAGTTTGCCTCCGAGCAGCCCAGATTACGGTAATTTTTCAGATGTACGTGGGCGAATGGAAATAAAATTCAATTCTTCAGAGCACACAAATACCCAGTTGACATATACAATCAATAGACTGCTACTGAAACAGAAAAAGTACAATACTAGAGATGAAGGAAAACATAAAAGAGATGAACTGTGGGATTTTTCTTCTTTTTTGTTAGATTAAATAAAATGATGTATGAGGCTAAAACATAAGTAGGTCAGTAAAAATAACATTCATACATCACTTTCTGATTTACAAAATTATTTCCTCATAAATGCCCCCCTTGACATGGATAGTATATGAATATGCCAATGATCAGAAATTTATTCAATGTTGAAAAGGCATGTTGGGTGAATTCCCTCTACCAAGTAGATCTCAGGCCCTTTATGATTTAGTAGAGAAGATTTAAGATGTTTCTTGAGTCACATAGATATTAACTGCCCAAGGGCATGCATCTATTATTTTATAAAGTTTCTAAAACACTTTAAACAAAAAATGGCATTTGATCTTTACAAAAACACAGCTGTGAAGTATTATAATTATCAATGCTATCATTTTAATTATCATATAAGTAGTGAGACTTAGGCTCAGAGAAGTAGAAGTGACTTGCTGAAGGTCAATAGAATCCCATATTTATAGAGCTCTTAAGGTTCGCAAGACACTTTGTATGCTTTATTTCATTTTATTCTCTTGTCAATACTGTGAAATAAATGTCATTTCTATATGCAGACAAAGAGACAGACTCAGAATGCTGAAGTAATTCTTAACATATCTAGTATGTGTCTTAGGTGGACTTTCAATCTATGTTTCATATGATTCTAATCCCAACACTTCCCTCTATACTACATCGTAATGTAAGTTTCCAGATGATGTTGCTAAGGTTCTGGGAGAATATGCAATTTTTCTCATAGTAACACAACTAATAAGTATCTGAGATAATATTGATAGAATGAGAATTTCAGAATAGGAAGTGACTTGAGTCCATCTATTTGAACTTCTGCCTCTAAAATATACAAACAAAGAGATTATTAAGACATTGTGTAAAAACTGCAGATAAAGGGTGGAACCTCAGGGACACCTTATGTTGGAAGAAGTTATGGGGAAGTCATTCCAATTTTTAGTAACTCTAATATGTATGAAATTTTCCCCTTCTCTCCAAAATTAAGCTGAAATTTGTCTCTACTACTTTCATTCATTTTAGGGAAAGCAATTTCTGGGATCAAATTCCAGATTTTTCCAAGATTTATTTATTGTTTGACTTTGAACAATTCTCACTTCTCTGGGCCTAGTTTACCTCATCTATAAAATAAAGATATTGAATTCAATTATCAGTTATTTTTCTTACAACTCTAAATCTTTGATCCTGTGGTAAAAAGCGCTGAGGGCTCTGTCTGTCAAGAACGCCCTCATAATAGTAGTTTTTAATATCAATCCCCTAAAGTTTCTGAGGTACATGGAACTCCCATCTGATGTGCTATGTTTTGTTTCCTATCTCCCTTCCAAAAAACCACACCCAACAATGTGAAAATAATAAAGTTTCATAAAAGGGTATTTCCTGAGAAGTATCCTAAGAAAATATCCCTCCTAAAACAGAGGTCAGACTGTCCCCTAGCAGTACGAGGTCACTGGTAAGAATTAACTCAAACTAGAAGCACACCAATAATTAATCCAACATGTAAAGGACACATGGGGTTGATGTGTACCACATGGCTCAAGGGTCTGAAAGTCCTTTTCTCTTTTCACAGAGACTATCAATTTTTTGGTGAATGACATCTGAAATAGGTTTGCTCAGTCATTTATTCACAGATGATCTGGACAGACTGCTTGGCTGTTGATGCGACTTCTCACTAGACTCTAGTGGATTTCCCGAACTTTCCTGTAGAGTCAGGATAGATTCATTAGATACTCCTCTCTCAGAACAACTGTTTAATTAAGAACAAGAAAGAAGAACCCCACTCCCCCCCACATACACACACAGACCCATGCACAGTGATGACACCCTCCTAAAATATGGCAACACTTATGTAGCATCCGGCATTTGGGGATAAAAACACATTATAATTTTATATTAATTAGGTAAATGTTGTTTCCTCTCAGTAGAATGAAGCACCTTGAGGGTAGAGGGTTTTTTTGGGGGGGGGTTATTGAATCCTAAATGATTGGAAATTGGTAGTCACTTAATAAGTGCTTCTTGATTTGAATTAGATGAACTGCTTAATCATTTTGATATTTTTATAATTTGCAAAGTTGATGCTGCTTAAGTCTGTTAGCCTGAAAATATTAGATTCATAGACTTATTTTCTTTAATATAATAAAAATTAAGCCTGTCTAATATCAGTGTTAATGACAATATTTACATTTTAGCTCATGAATTCCATTTATGAAAATGCAACCTTATCTCATGAGTCTTCCAAATGGAGTTTGCATAAAAGAAATGGCAAGTTAAATCCATGACCTCAGAAGCACTGATTTGAGGCTTGCTTTATTCCATAGATCTCTTCTACTCTGCATCATTATCAATGCTGTGCACCATGATGTTCTTTTGAAATTAATACTTGATAAAGGAATAAACCTGTCAGAAAAAGATTAGTTATGCTCAAAGCTCATATGTTTGAGAGATGTCTAATATCATTTATTTCTAAGCTGATTTTTACCAGAGGAACACTCTTAGCATACACAAGGTCCCATGTGGAAACTGTATAAAATGTATCCAGAAACTTTTCCTGCTCTGCTTGTGCCTTCCAAGCCCTGTGTAAAGTGTACAAACTCAGGGATTCTCTCCCTTCTAGCTGAGGTATGTTTTGCATGTACTTCACAATGTTAATATGTGAAAACAGAGGATATTTTCCAGTTTTTCTAGAGCTTTACAGGATCCCCAAATCTCTCTGGTAAGTTTCTTTTAACTTTCTTTCAAAAGAAAAGTAGCAGAAAAAAACGATTCATCTGATTTTTTTTCTGAAATTATCCCCAGAGATGCACATAGAAACACATGTTTACATATAAAAAGAGTTTACTAACTAGTCATTCAGTGTGTTTCTTGACACACAAATAAATTTGCTAAAGCTCAAAGCCAGCAAGTCAGAATTCTGAAGAATTTTCCACTCTAACCCCTTTGCACTTTTTATTGTTCTACTGTTCATTTTTGTAAACTAACTAACCTTCATTTAACAATGACTTTTAAAAATTAATTAACTTTAAACTTAAATACTAAAACAATGATAAGCATAAAACAAATATACAATAAGAAAAGAAAAAAGAAACATATTACAAAATTAGATACTAAAACTTAAATTATAAATAAGAAAAGAAAAATGAATTGCTATGTGCACAGTAGAATGGACGAGAAGATTCTAAATATACAGCAATAAATTTCCATTTCAAGAAAGTCTCTATAATAGATACTACATGTTATTGTCAGAGCAAAAACAAAGAAACAAATAAACAGGATCAAGCACAACACATACAATTGCTCTACAAGTATACAGAGTGTGAATCTGACACAAAGCATGAAGTCAGGAAGGCTAGAAGGAAATTATTAAGATGAATGAGATGTTTGAGACAACAACCCAAAGAAATATTGATACCAAAACATTTACAAGAAAACTTCAAACTAAAGCAAAGTTTGGACAGAAGTTCATTTGTAATTCCTTTCAGACAAGAAGGAATATTTTTTCTCTTTTAAAACATTAAAATGATGTTATGCATGAAGTGAAAGTTCAAGAGAAAATACTACAAGAAGAAATGTGGTGCAAAGACTTGTCAAGGAAATTAAGAGCTTTGAAAAAGAGGTGCAAAAATCTTAAACAAGCAACAAATTTACTAAAATTTAGAATATGTCAGGTAGATGTTAGTAATCTTAGGAGACAACAAAAATGCCAAAAAAAATCAAAGTACTTTAAAAAATGAAAAAAGAAAATATCTCATATTGAAGACTACTGACATAGAAAATAGATCAAGAAGAGATTTAAGAATAATTTTAACACCAAAACATGACCACCCATGCCAAAATAAAGAATCCAGATAGCATATTTCAAGAACTCATGGAAATGCATAGATTTCTTAGAATTAGACGGGGGAAAGGAATAACAGAAAGAATTCACTAAACTTTCTAAAAGAAATCCAAGAATGAAAACCCCAATGAAGATTATAGCCAATATCCAGAGCTTGTTTCCTTCCAATGAAACAATGATGCAAGCAGCCAGAAAGAATGGATTTGAGTACCACGGAGCCATAGTCAGAATCACAGAAAAAGATAAAAGATATAGCCTAACAACCCAAAATATCTCACCATAAAAAAGCTTAATGCTATGGCAGAAGTGTGGGGGGAGGGCTTCCTTTAATAAAGTATGTGACTTCTAAGAATTCCTTTTTTAAAATATGAATTATTTTTTGGTTTCTTGTTTACATCATTCATTTCAATGAAATTTTTGAGTTACAAATTTACTCCCCATCTTTCCCCTACCCCAACCCCAAAACAGCAATCCCACTGTAAAGCCCCTCCCCTGATCTGCTCTCTAACTTTCTGGTAGGCCAGGGAGGGTATCCCTACCCCAGACCCTGCACATCTTAATTCCCAGTTACTATTATGGTTTTTCCATATTGGTATGTAAATAACTCAACTTTGATAAGATCCTTATCATTTCTTTCCTCTGTTTACCTTCTCATGCTTCTTGTGTTTGATTGTAAAATTTTCTGTTCAATTCTGGTTTTTTCCTCAAGAATGCTTGAAAGTTCTCCATCTCGTTGAATGACCATATTTTCCTCTGGAACATTATACTAAATTTTGCTGCGTAGGTGATTCTTGGTTTTAATCCCAGCTCCCTTCATCTTTGAATTATCATATTCCAGGCTCTTCCATCCCTCAGTGTAGAAGCTGTCAGATTCTGGGTTATCCTAATAGTGTTTCCACCGTATTCAAATTGTTTTCTCTTGGCGGCCTGTAATATTTTCTCCTTTAACTGGGGATTCTGGAACCTGGCAATAACATTTCTATGAGTTTTCTTTTGGGGATCTTTTTGAAGAGGTGATTGAAGAATTCTTTCAAGTTCTATTTTG
>CM053601.1:96206406-96231851 GCA_028646575.1 Pseudocheirus occidentalis | reverse complement strand
ATTGCTTTCTAATTTTTTCATTTGTTTATAACTGTTTAATAGTATCTTGGTTTCTCATAAATTCATTAGCTTCCACTTGCTCCACTCTAATTCTGAAGGAATGATTCTCTTCAAAATGCTTTTAAGCTTCTTTTTCCATCTGGGAAATTCGACTTTTTAAGGCATTCTTCTCCTCATTGGCTTTCTGGGCCTCTTTTGCCATTTGAGTTAATCTATTTTTTAAAGTGTTCTTTTCTCTAGTCAGGTTGTTGACTCTCTTGTCATGATTTTCTCACATTATTCTCATTTCTCTTCCCAATTTTTCCTCCACTTCTCTTCTTTGTTTTTCAAAGTCCTTTTTCAGCTGATCTGTAGGTTGTAGGCAATCTTCAAGTGTCTTGGAAGCATTTGGTGTGGGAGTTCTGACTCTGTTGTCTTCTTCCCGTTCCATGCTTTGACCCTTTTTGTCCACAAAAAAAAGATTCTAGACCTTTATTGCCATTCTTATTTTGCTTCCTTTTCCTCATGTTGGGCAGTCAATTAATTGGTTGATTTTTTTTAGGTCTGTAAACTCTGCTTCCGGGGGGAAAGCTCTGTGCCAAATTCTGGGGTTTTCACAGCTTCCAGAGCTATTAGGGGGGTGCTGCAGCCCCCACCACCTTTGGCTTGCAGAAAGTGCACCCCAGGACCACCACCATAGACTATGATCTGGATCCAGGCCACTCAACGCAAGAGCCCTTGGCCCTGATCAATCATCTCAGCCCTTCTGCAGTGTTTGCAGGGGCTCTGAAGCAGCCCAGTGGAGCAATTTTGGGTTGTAGCCGATCCTGCCCTTCCCCTACTGCTTCCTTGCCCTCGGGGAAGATTGGCCAAACTGCTTTTCCTCCCTCAAATTTAGCTTGAAAGCTTCACTTTCACTGACCTTTCTCTAATCCTTCGTTTTCCTGGCTTAATAGATGTGTAGATGGCTTCAGGTGCTGTAGATCTACTGTCCTGGGTAGACTCCCACTGTAGCTTGGCTCCTCCCCACAACCCTGGGGCCTGGCCTGGTTTTCAGTTTGATTGGACTGGCCTTGGCTTTCCACCTGCTGTGAAGACTTCCTCCTGCTGAGTTACCTTCAGTGAGAGATGTGTTTTCTTTATTCTTTGTGGGTTTGAGAGCCCTAAAATTTCTTTAGAGTCATATTTTATGGGTATTTAGCGTGGCTGCATGGGAGCTGCGAAACTTTGCTGCTTCTATGCCACAATATTGGCTCCACCCCCTCTAAGCATTCCTAATGAAAAGATTAGGGCTAAGAAGAAATTATGAAATAAAAACATAGAGGCAGGAAAAATATAAATGCTAAATATCATTAAGCAACCTTAAAGAACTAAATAATGATGAAAGGTTTCTATTCTAATAAAAGGAGAAAAGACAATTGTCCCCACAGAATTCTAATGTCAGTCTACTAAGAAAGAGACTAGGATTAATTTTGTTATTTTTTTTAAGGATGTCAAAAGAAGAAAGGAATGGGAGAGAAATGTAATATACCAGGAGGCAGAGGGGGAAAAATAGTTGTGGAAAATTATCTCCCATAATCAAGCTGTACTAGTTGAAGACAATACAAATGCGGATGACGAGTTGGAGGCAGAATGAAATACTTGAACCTCAGTTTCATTTGAAGTGTCAAAGAAGAAAGAGTACATATATATGACATAAAGATGACAGGGGAAAGGGAGAGAGGAAAAAGAAGGGAGGAAGGAAGGAAGGAAGGAAGGAAGGAAGGAAGGAAGAAAAATAAGAAGAGGAAGAGGAGGAGAGGAGGAGGAGGGAGGGAGAGGGGAAGAGGAGAAGGGAAAAGGGAGGGGAAAAGGGAAGGGAAATGAGAGGGGGAAGGGGAGGGGAAATACAAGAGGGGGAGTTGGGTGCAAAACTGAAATAAATTTCTCTTAGCAGGGAACTAGGAGAGATAGTGTGGAGAGAATAAGAAGAAGGGTACACTCAGGTGTGAATTAGTTACAAGAAAAACAAAGCAAAATAAAAAGAGGGGGAAAATCCTCCTTAAAAAGAGCAGTGGAATTATGAAGAGAGGTTTAAAAACGAGAGAACAAAAAGGTAAGGGCATATAATTGGGCTCTGGGAGAGGATAAGAAAAGAGTGGCAATGGAGCAAAACCTGAAGCACTGGTGGAGAACACACTACTTGCTCACTGCTAAAATATGCTTTATAAAGTGGGGATATGAAACAAAGAGAGAAGATTATAAGAGACCACTATGGAGGGATGATTATAATAGTGAATGTAAATGAGTTTAACTTATCAAAAAACCAGAAGAGAATAACAGAATGGATTAGAGGGCCAAATCCAACATTATGTAGTTTAGAAAAAAGAAAAATGAAGCACAGATTCACGAAGTTGAAATAAGAAACTGGAGGAACATTTATTAAGATTCAGTTCAATGAAATTGTGATCTCAGACAAGACAGAAGCAAAAAGAGATGATTATCAAAGATAAACAGCAATTACATGACGCTAAAATATACTATAGAAATGAATTATTTCCCTGACTAAATATATGTGCACTTAATTGCACAGCATTTAAATAAAGAAAAATGGTAAATAATTTATAAAGCAAAACATAAAACTACAATATTGTGGGGGCTCAATGTACTAGAAAATCCAAAACCAAAAAGGAAGAAGATAAGAATTTTAATACAATATTTGAAAGTTAGACTTCAAAGACTTCTGGCACTTATTTAATGAAAAAGAACTATACATGTATGTGTACATACATACATACATACATATGTGGGAGGGGTGAACTATGCATGTGTAACAGCAATCAGTTTAGCAGAGTTAGGGCTAAGTATGGAAGGTGTGAGCCCTGTCCACTGTTGAGAAGGTGCGAACTCTCCTAAGTCCCCTCCTTACTTTGTAATGGAATAAACAGAGTGTTCACTATTATTGTGTAATCCAAACCTTAAAAGCTGTTCACAGTAGCATTCATTTGGGAATCTGCTGGTGCTTGGCATTACAGCATGGCACCTCTAAAAATAAATAGAACCGTCAACATGGCATTACACAACAAAAATTTAGCAAGAAATCTATCCACACACACACACAGTATTTTTGGACAATAATGAAATGAAAACTTGCTTTTAATAAATGATCAATGAACATAATATCAAAATTAATTGGATGCTAAATAATTTAATCTGAAAAATAAGTGAGTCAAAAAGCAAATCATAGAAATAAATAATTTCATTAAAGATAATGGGAAAAACATGAAAACATAGCTTTGATTTCAGGAATTATTACAGACAAAAATAGGATTTATGGAAATTTCCTACTTTCAAATACATTTATCAAAAAAATAGCAAAAGAACAGATCAATGATTTGGACATGCAAAGTCAAAAAGGAAACATTTACAAATCAAACAAATTAAGATACCCCAATTGCACATTAAAGTTTTTAAAAACATGAAAATTAAAGGAGACATTAATAAAACTGAAAGAAAAATAAGGTAAAATTCTGATCTAAAATCTAATAAGTATACCAATCAATAAATTAACAAAGAAGTAAAACTACGACTTTATTGGGGGGAGGAATTAGTTAATTTGATTTTTATAAGAAAAAAGAATACCAAGGTAGAAATATTAAATGCATCATTCCAAGATCATGATGCAATAAAAATATATGCAATAAAGGGCCATGGAAAATAGACAAAAAACTGATTGGAAACTAAATAATTTAATCCTAAAGAATGAGTGTGTCAAGCAAGGAATTATAGAAGCAATCAGTAACTTCATTCAAGAGAATGACAATAATGAGACATCATACCAGAACTTGTGGGATGCAGCATAGGCAGTGCTTAGTGGAAATTTTATATCCCTGAATGCATATGTGAATGAATTAGAGAAAATGGAGGTCAATGGATTGGAGATGCAAATGAAAAAGATAGAAAAAGAACAAATTGAAAATCCCCAATTAAATAATAAATTAGAAACAATGAAAACTAAAGGAGAGATTAATAAAATTGAAAGTAAGAAAACTTTTGAATTTATAAATAAAACTAAGAGCTGGTTTTATGAAAAAAAAATAAAATTGATAGACCTTTAGTCAAAACGATAAAAAAGAAGGAAACCAAATATCAAATATCAAAAATGAAAAGGGTGAACGTACCTCCAATGAAGACGAAATTAAAACAATGATTTGGAATTATTTTGCCTAATTGTATGCACATAATTTTTGCAATCTTAGTGAAATGGATGAATATTTACCAAAATATAAGTTGTGCAGACTAACTGAAGAGGAAGTAAATTACTTAAATAAACCCATCTCAGAAAAAAAAAGTGAACAAACTATATCAGGGAACTCCCTAGAAAAAAAATCTCCAGGGTCAGATGGATTTAATAGTGAATTCTATCAAACATTTAAAGATCAGTTGATCCCAATACTCTACAAACTATTTGGGAAAATAGGTGAGGAAGGAGTCCTACCAAATTCTTTTTATGACACAAATATGATGCTGATACCTAAATCAGGGAGAGAAAAAATGGAGAAAGAAAATTATACACCAATCTCCCTCATGAATATAGATGCAAAAATTTTAAATAAAATATTAGCAAAAAGACTACAGCAACTTATTACAAGAATAGTACATTATGACCAGATTGGATTTATTCCAGGAATGCAAGGATGGTTCAATATTAGGAAAATCATCAATATCATTGATCATATCAACAACAAAACTAGCAGAAAACCATGTGATTATCTCAATAGATGCAGAGAAAGCTTTTGACAAAATACAACATCCATTCCTATTAAAAATACTAGAAAGTATAGGAATAAAGGGAGTTTTCCTTAGACTAAGAGGAAGAATCTATTTAAAGCCATCAGCAAGTATTACATGTAATTGGGATAAACGAGAAGCATTTCCAATAAGATCAGGGGTGAAACAAGGATGTCCAACTATCACCCCTCTTATTCAATATGGTACTAGAAATGTTAGCAGTAGGATTTAGAGAAGAAAAAGAAATCAAAGGAATCAAATGAGGCAAAGAAGAGACTAAATTATCACTCTTTGCAGATGACATTATGATATACTTGGAGAATCCTTGCGAATCAAGTAGAAAACTTCTGGAGATTTTTATATCAATCTATCAATCAATTTAAAAAATTACTTTATAAAGCTAGAAAAAATAGTGACAAAATTAATTTGGAAGAACAAAAGGTCCAAAATATCAAGGCAATTAATGAAAAGAAGTGCTAGGGAAGGTGGCCTAGCTGTAGCAGATTTTAATCTGTATTATAAAGCAGCAGTCCTCAAAACTACTTGGTACCGGCTGAGGAGCAGAGTAGTGGATCAGTGGAACAGATTGGGTACAAAAGACTCAGCAGTGAGTAATTATAGTAAAATACTAATTGATAAACTCAGAGACCCCAGTTTTGAGGATAAGAACTCACTATTTGACAAAAACTGCTGGGAAAATTTTAATATAGTATGGCAGAAACTGGGCATAGATCATCATCTAACACTGTACATCAAAGTCAAGTCTAAATGGGTTCACAATCTAGGTATAAAGGCTGATAGTGTAAATAATGTGGGGATCAAGAAATAGTTTTCCTGTCAGATTTATCGAGTAAGGAAGACTTTATGACCAAAGAAGAGTTAAAGAGCATTATAAAAGGCAAAACGGATAATCATGACTACATTAAATTGAAAAGTTTCTATACAAACAAAGTCAATGTAACCAAGGTTAAGAGGGAAGTGGGAAATTGGGAGAGGATTTTTACAATCAGTGTCTCTGATAAAGGGCTCATTTCTAAAATATACAAGGAATTAAGTAAAATCTATAAGAATACAAGTCATTTTCCAATTGATAAATGGGCAAAGGATATGAACAGGCAATTTTCAGAGACAGAAATTAAAGATATTTATAAGCATATGAAAAAAATGCTCTAAATCACTACTGATTCGAAAATGCAAATCAAAACAATTTTGAGGTACCACATCTCACCATTCAGATTGGCTAAGATGACAAAACAGAAAGACATCAAATGCTGGCGAGGATGTGGAAAAATTGGAACACTAATGCTTTGTTGGTGGAACTGTTTACTAATTCAACCATTCTGGAGAGCACTCTGGAACTATGCCCAAATAAATAATTGCATACCCTATTACCCAGTACTACCATTTCTCAGATTTTATCCCAGAGAGATCATAAAAGTGGGAGGAAGACCCACATGTACAAAAATATTTATTGCAACTCTCTTTGTCGTGGCAAAAACACTGGAAACTGAGGGGATGCCCATCAATTGGGGATTAGCTAAACAAGTTGTTGCATATGAATGCAATGGAATACTATTGCATTATAAGAAATAGGCAGGAGATGGACTTCATATTTATCTGAAGAGGCTTACACAAACTGATGCTAAGTGAGAAGAGCAGAACCAGGAAAAATTTTTACACAATCACAGACACATCTTATGTATGACGACCAGCTTTGATAAACTGGACTCTTCTCAGCAACACACAGTTATAAGACAACTCTACAAATCTCAGGGTGGAAGGAGATATCTACATTCAGAGAAGATATAGAAAGAACGGTGTTTATATGGAGACTGAAGCAATCTACATGCTATCATGTTTTGTTTTGTTTCTTCTTTCCCATTGTTCACTCCATTGGTTACAACCCTTCTACACAACCAGACTAATGTAAAATATGAAAGTATTTGCATATCCTATACTTGATTCCATGTTGCCGTGGCGATGGGGGGTAGAGGGACAGGAAGGGTTCAAAATTTGAAACTCAAGTGATTGTGGAACTGAAACTTGTAAACTAAAAGTAAATAAAGAAATCTCTTTTAAAAAAGAATACTGAATCACTATAATCAAATGTGAAGGAGAATTTACAATAGCTTAGGAAAAAATAAAGGACGTTATTTGAAATTACTTAATTTTGTGCCAGTGTATATGACAGTCTAAAAGAAATAAATGGATAATTGCAAAAATATAAAAGGTATGATTATCATAACAAGAAATAAAGGATTTACAATATACCCATCTCAAATAATGAAAATTTAAAAACCAAAGCACACAGGGAGGGGTGGGAACAGGAGCATCCAAATGTATTTACAAGAGATGTATAAAAATTATTTATAGCTTCATTTTTTGTGGGAAAGACTGGGAACCTGAGGGTGTTTCTTTCAAGTATGGAAAGGCTGAGCAAGTTATAGTATGTGAATTTAATGGCATACTCTTTTGTTGTGAGAAATTAAAAAGATATAGAGAATTATAAAATTTAAAATAACATCTACATCATAAAGGATATACATAGAAAACTAGGTAGATTTATATGAATGAATTACAGAAAGAAGCAAGCCAAACCAGGAGAAAAAAAATGTAAAAAATAAACATATGGCAATAGTATAAAAACAACAACTATGAAAAACTTAGTAACTTCCTTTCTAGTTTCAGAGTACTAATGATAAGTGAGACATGATGCCAACATTCTGATAGTGAAGTGAAAATCTCAGGGTCTTTCCTCTCCAACTCTTGTGTGCACATGCACATACACACACACCCTTAATATACTCTAACAACCCTATACATGCATGTACCTTTGAATAAATGATCGTGTATTTTATTCTCTTTAATGAGCACAAAGTGCCATGGTATTCATTTACAGATGACTATTCAATATAGAAGGTTAGACCTTCTTCATCTTTGTGACTGCCATTTCAGTTTAGATTTATGTCTCTGAAGGAGTTCCTCTAGGGTACACTCATTTCACTGTGTCAGAGCTCTGAAGTGTTGATGATCACCAATTATCCCTCCTTGAGACTGTGGAGTAAGAACAATACCGGACTCATTGACATGAGGTTTCACATTTAAGTGTATTCATTGGATGACTTTATTGATTTCTGCTCCACAGGCCCAATTCTGCTGAAAGACACTTGCCTACTGACTGCAGGGGAAATTATCTATGAATTGTTCATGGCAGAAATTGATGGCATGTACTTAATTCCTTGCTTCCAATGAAAAAGTATCATAGACACCTTTACAATCAATTATCCTGTCCAATGCAAAATGTTTTTATGGTTCGTTTCCTAATGTGTTACTGTAGAAAGTATCTTAGAATGTTAGAGTTGTAATAGACTTTGAAGATAATCTCATTCAGCTTCCTTAGCTTAAAAACCAAGAAATGGAGAGGCTAAGTACATTTTGGCCAGAGCACGGTATTGAAACTAAATTTTCTTTGAGAACTTGAGCTTAGAATTTGGAGCTAGAAGGGCCAAAGTATCCTATGATCAAAGATCAGGTGAAAGAAAACTAAATTTGTATTCTGCACTTACAGAAACCAAAGGCATAGAGATATTCAGTAATTTACCCAAGGCCACACAGGTGGCAAATATGAGGATAATATTGAAGGCCACAATGAGAATGAAATCTTATATTCCCCTTTCTCTGAATATAATAGTTCTAGGTGTCAGTTGGACATCCGAAAAGCTAATCTGTAGAAACTAACATCCTTTATATCAGGCAAGAAGGTATTCGTAATTTCATTTGCTACATAATACTTTGAAAATGAGCTTCTATCAGTTGTCCCATCAGATACCATATTTCATGTTTAGAAATTTTTGCATACAAAGAACTCTATAGTGTGTCATATGACAGGATCAAAGTACCATAGTACTTTGGTTAAAAAAAAAAGATAGTGCTTAATAGTCTCACCTTTACTTCTGATCCTTATGTTATAAAGAAGTTGTCAGGATAGAGCAGGATAATTTTCTTGTTTTCTTTATTTTTATTGGGATATGGCTAATATTTTACATGATTTTACATGTGTAATTGATATCATTTGTTTTCCTTCTCAGTTGGTGGGGAAAGTGTTAGAGAGATGGAGAAAGTTTAGAAGTAAATTTTTTAAAGAAAAAAATTTAAGAAACAAATACATTTATGTTTTTGTCTTTTTTTGGGGAGAAGGCAGGACAGTTGGGGTTAAAGTGACTTCCCCAAGTCACACATCTAGTAAGTGTTAAATGTCTGAGGTTGGATTAAAACTCAGGGCCTCCTGACTCTAGGGTCAATGCTCTATTCACTGTGTCACCTAGCTGCCCCTACATGAATATTTTTTTAATCATATACATTAATATTTTTTAAAATCTATGGATAGAAGATGGCAGAAAGGAAGCAGTAGCTTTGCCAAGGTCCTCCAATAATTCTGTGGCTAAAAGCTAAAAGTTGAATTTGAATGGAATTAAGAGTGCCAGAACCCATTGGGAGACAGAGCATAGCAGATTATGAGCCAAGGAAAAGGCCTACTCAGGTCTGGGCAAGGAGAACATCAAGCACACAGATGCTGCACCAGCATGGAACTGAGGGCAGAGTACAGCAGACTGAGAAGAAGTACCAGCCATCCAGCAGACTAACCCAGCCAGAGGGGTTTGCAGCTGTCTCACCACAGGACAGAGGATCATCAAACTGGGTAGGAAAAAACTCGGCACCCACAGCAGTGTCAGCAGCTTTTCCTGGGGCAACCTGGATGTTTAAAAATATATACCCAAACTGCTAGAAGCCAAAATGGAGGAATAAAATTTAATTACTCTAACCCCCCTCCCTGATCCAGAAAAGTTTAGAGCTAAATGCCCCACTCAGAATAAAATCTTGAATTAGTGGAAACAGCCTCAGCCTTGGGTGTCACTGAGGAAAGGAGAAGGGAGACAGTAAGGAGTCTAAGCCCAGAAGGGTGGAACCAGCAAGCCCTAACAACAAAAGCCCAGATATGCTTTAGCACCACCTGGCCAATCAGCAAAAAGCAGCCCTGTCTCTAGTCTCCAGCTACTGAGTCTGCCCAAGCTGTAGCCCAGAGGCACAGAGTGGAAACCTGAAGGAACCAAACCACTCCACCCCCAGAGGTTACTCTGTAAGCCTCAGGGTAACTCAGGGGAACCACAGAGAGTCCTGGCCTTGGCCTCAGTCTACACACTTGGGGCCTACAGCTCAGGAAGTCAACAAACATACCCCTACCTCGCAGCCTGAGAAGGTGAATACTTTGGCACCCCAGAAGCAGATATCCACTCTAAAAATCCAGGACATAAGCACCTATAATGGGGAAGAAGGAAACTGCAAAGGCTAGGACCATCAAATCTTTTTTATACTGAGCGAGAACAACCAAATTCATAAGGCAACACAAGCTCTATACACACACTGGAGACCACAGAAGGAAATGTGAATTGGTCTCAAGGTCAAAAAGCATTCTTGGAGGATCTCTAAAGAGATTTTTAAAACAAAATTAGAGACATAGGAGATAAATTTAAATCTACAGTGACAAAAGTGGAAAAAATCTCAATGAAGAAAACAAATCTTTAAAAAGTAAAATTGGAGAACTAGTACAGGAGGTCCAAAATCTAACCAGAGAAAAGACCTCCCTAAAATGAAAACTGAACATATGGAAAAGGAGCTCCAAAAACTAATTGAGGGAAATAATTCACCAAAAATTACAACCAGTCAAATTGAATCTAAGGATTCTATGATGCAACAAGTCAGTCAAACAAAACACAAAGATTGAAAATTAGATTAAAGTGCAAAATATATCACTCAAAAAACAACTGACCAGGAAAACAGATACAGGAGAGATAACCTAAGAATTATTAGCCTGCCAGAAAACCATAATGAAAACAATCAGCCTGGACAGCATCCTACAAGTGACTGCCAAAGAAAACAGTCCTGAGGACCTAGAATCAGAAGGGGAAATGGTTATTGAAAGAATTCACCAATCTCCTCCTGAAAGAGATCCCAAATTTAAAACTTCAAGAAATAGAGTAGCCAAATTCCAGGGCTACAAGGTCAAGGAGAAAATATTGAAGGCAGCCAAAAAAACCAATTCAAATATTGTGGAACTACAATCAGGATTACACAGGATTTAAAAACTGGTACATTAAAAGATCAGAGGGAATGGAATGTGATATTTTGTAAAGCAAAAGAGCTAGGACTGCAACCAAGAATCAACTACCCAGAAAGACTGAGCACATTTTTTTCAGTCAAGCAGATAGTCATTTAATGAAATAAAGGACTTCCAGACTTTCCTTATGAAAAAGCCTGAGCTCAATGGAAAATTTGATCTCCACATAAAAGACCCAAGAAAGACATAAAAATGTAAACAAAGAAAACACACAATCACACACACACACAGATGCTCACACATGCACATAACTTGGGCCTCAATAAGAGAAAGCAGTTTACATTCCTTTATGAGAAGCAGACACCTGCCAATACTGAAATTTGTATAAGTCTTTTGACACTTAAAAGGGATGTACACAGAAAGAGGGTGTGAGTATAAATGAAATAATCTGAAGATTATAAAAAAAACCTATTAAGGGGAAGAAAGGGATTGTAATGGGAGAAAAAAAGAAGAGGCAGAAGATGGCAAATTATGCCATAAGAAGAGGCATAAAAACATACTAAAGTGGAAGGACGGGAATGAAGGAGACGAGCATGGTATGATCATTACTCTCATTGGTTCTGATTTAAAGAGGGATCAATATAAATGGCTAAGATCAGATTCTAAAATGAAAAGACACAAAAACTCATAACAATAAAGGGAAAAGAGGGAGGTGAGGAGCAATGTAAGAAATTGGCTAGCACTGATTTTGGTTCAAGGAGGGAATAACATACTCTGTTAATAATAAAAATCTATTGTGCCCTACCATCAGAAGGAGGGATAAGGAGGGATAAGAGTTGTAAAAAAAGGGAGGAAGGGAAAGTGTAGCAAGGTGAAAGGGTAGGTAAAGAGGGGAGAACACAGAGAAGGAACACTGAGGGAGGTAGTGACCAAAATAAAATTCTTAAGGAGGAAAAGGAACACGCAAAGATATAAACAGGGGAGGGAATAAGATGGAGGGAAAGTCACAGATAGTAATCATAACTATGAATGTAAATGGGATGAACTCTCTCATAAAAGAGAGACAAATAGGAGAATGGATTAAAAACCACAATCCTACAATATGCTGTCTACAAGAAACACATTTCAAACAAGGGGAGACGCACAGGTTAAAGGTAAAAGGATGGAGTAGAATATATTATGCCTCAGCTAAAGTAAAAAAAAGCAGATGTAGCGATTCTTATCTCAGATAAAGCAAAAGCTAAAATAGATCTAAGTAAAAGAGATAAGGAAGGAAACTACATCCTGTTAAAAGGCACCATCGAGAATGAAGCAATATCATTATTAATATATATGCACCAAGAGGTATAGCATCCAAATTCCTAGAGGAAAAGTCAAGGGAATTAAAGGAGGAAATAAAGAGCAAAACAATACTAGTGGGGGACCTCAATCTCCCCCTCTCTGAACTTGATAAATCTAAACACAAATAAAAAAAAGTTAAGGAGGCAAATAGAATTTTAGAGAGGCAAGACAAGATTGATCTCAGGAGAAAACTGGATGGGGATAAAAAGGAATATACCTTCTTCTCAGCAGTACATGGTACATACATAATAATAGACCATGTACTAGGGCATAAAAACCTCAAAATTCAGTGCAGAAAGGCAGAAATATTAAATGCATCATTCTCAGATCATGGTGCAATAAAAATTAAATGCAATAAAGGGCCATGAAAAGGTAGGCAAAAAAACTAATTGGAAACTAAATAATTTGATCCTAAAGAATGAGTGGGTCAAACAAGGAAATATAGAAACCATCAGTAACTTCATTCAAGAGAATGACAATAATAAGACATCATACCAAAACTTGTGGGATGCAGCAAAGGCAGAACTTAGGGTAAGTCTTATATCCCTGAATGCACACATGAAAAAAATTAGAGAAAATGGAGGTCAATAAATTGGGCATGCAATTGGAAAAGCTAGAAAAAGAACAAATTGAAAATCCTCAATTAAATACTAAATTAGAAAAAAATGAAAACCAAAGGAAAGATTAATAAAAATTGAAAGTAAGAAAACTATGGAACTTATAAATAAAACTAAGAGTTGGTATTATGAAAAAACAAAAAGACTGATAGTCCCTTAGTCAATATAATAAAAAAAAATAAAGAAGAAAACCAAATTTTGAGTCTCAAAAATGAAAAGGTTAAACATGCCTCCAATGAAGAGGAGCTTAAAACAATAAATTGTAATTATTTTTGCCCAATTGTATGCACGTTAATTTGACCATCTTAGTGAAGAGGATCAATATTAAAAAAAAATTTTATATATATATATAAGTTTCCCAGACTAACTGAAGAGGAAGTAAATTACTTAAACAACCCCATCTCAGAAAAAGAAATTGAACAAGCTATCAGAGAACTCCCTAGGAAAAAAATCTCCAGGGTCAGATGTATTTACCAGTGAATTCCATTAAACATTTAAAGATCAATTGATCCCAATACTCTGCAAACTATTTGGGAAAACTGGTGAGGAAGGAGTCCTACCAAATTCTTTTTATGACACAAATATGGTACTGATACCTAAATCAGGGAGAGACAAAACAGAGAAAGAAAACTATGGACCAATCTCCATCATGAATATAGATGCAAAAATTTTAGATAAAATATTAGCAAAAAGACTACAGCAACTTCTAACAAGAATAATACATTATGACCAGTTTGGATTTATTCCAGGAATGCAAGGATGGTTCAATATTAGGAAAACCATCAGTATCATTGATCATATCAACAATAAAACTAGCAGAAACCGTATGATTATTTCAATAGACGCAGAAAAAGCCTTTGACAAAATACAATATCCATTCCTATTAAAACACTAGAAAGTATAGGAATAAATGGGTTTTCTTTAGAATAATAAGTGGCATATATTTAAAGCCATCAGCAAGTATTATATGCAAAGAGGATAAACTAGAAGCATTTCCAATAAGATCAGGGGTGAAACAAGGATGTCCACTATCACTGCTCTTATTCAATTTGGTACTAGAAATGTTATCAGTAGCAATTAGAGAAGAAAAAGAAATCAAAGGAATCAAATTAGGCAAAGAAGACACTAAGCTATCACTCTTTGTAGATTACATGATGATATACTTGGAAAATCAGAGAGAATCAAATAAAAACCTTATGGACACAATAAATAAATTTAGCAATGCTGCAGGATATAAAATAAACCCACACAAATCCTCAGCATTCCTATATATTTCCAACAAAGTCCAACAGCAAGAGATAGTAAGAGAAAACCCATTTAAAGTTATTGTAGGCATTACAAAATATTTGGGAATCTACCTGCCACAACAAACTCAGTACTTTTATGAACAAAGCTACAAAACACTTTTCACACAAATAAAATCAGATCTCACTAATTGGAAAAATATCAATTGCTCATGGCTGGTTAGAGCTAATATAATAAAAATGACACTTTTATCTAAATTAAATTACACATTTAGTGCCATACCAATCAATCTTCCAAAAAAGTACTTTATAGAACCAGAAAAAATAGTGACAAAGCTCATTTGGAGGAACAAAACGTCCAGAATATCAAGGCAATTAATGAAAAGAAATGTTAGGGAAAGTGGCCTAGCCATACCAGATTGTAATCTCTATTATAAAGCAGCAGTCCTCAAAACTGCCTGGTACTGGCTAAGGAACAGAGTAGTGGATCAAAGGAAAAAATTGGGTAGAAAAGACTCAATAGTCAACAATTATAGTAATATGCTGTTTGATAAGCCCAAAGACCCCAGTTTCTGGGTTAAGAATTCTCTATTTAACAAAAATTGCTGGGAAAATTGGAATATAGTATGGCAGAAACTGGGCATAGAACATCATCTAACAACATACACTATAGTCAAGTCTAAATAGGTGCACAATATGAGTATAAAGGCTGATATTGTAAATTAAAATTGAAAAATTTCTGTACAAACAAAGCCAATGTAACCAAGATTAAGAGGGAAGTGGGAAACTGGGAAAGAATATTTACAATCAGCATCTCTGATAAAGGCCTCATTTCTAAAATATACAGGGAAATAAGTAAAATTTATAAGAATACAAGTCATTCCCCAATTGATAAATGGCCAAAGGATATGAACAGGCAATTTTTAGAGGCAGAAATTAAAGATATCTTTAAGCATATTAAAAAATGCTCTAAATCAGTGTTGATTCAATAAATGCAAATCAAAACAACCTTGAGGTATCACATCTCACCAGTCAGATTGGCTAAGATGACCAAACAGGAAAATGACAAGTGCTGGAGAGGATGTAAAAAAATTGGAACTTTAATGCATTGTTAGTGGAGCTGTGAACTGATACAACCATTCTGGAGAGTAATCTGGAATTATGCCCAAAGGGCTATAAATAATTGCATACCCTTTGACTTATTAATACCACTTTTGGGGCTTTATGCCCAAAGAGATCATAGAAATGGGAAAAGGACTCATATGTACAAAAATATTTATTGCAGCTCTCTTTGTGGTGGCAAAAAAACTGGAAATTTTGGGGATGCCCATCAGTTGGGGAGCAGTTGATCAAGTTGTGGTATATGAGTGTAATGGAATACTATTGTGCTATAAGCAATGAAATGGAGATGGACTTCATAACTACCTGGAGAGGCTTATACAAATTGATGCTAAGTGAGAAGAGCAGAACCAGGAAACGTTTGTAAACAGTCACAGACACATCATATGTGTGACAACCAACCTTGATAAACTGGACTCTTTTCAGCAACGTGCAGTTGAAAGACAGTTCTACAAGTCTCAGGATGGAAGGAGATAATCTACATTCAGAGAAAGATCTAGAAAGACCTGAGTTTAAATGGAGACTGAAGCAATACATGCTATTGTTCTTTTCCATTTTTGATTTTGTTTCTTTTTTCCTATTGTTCACTCCATTGGTTACAACCCTTCTTTACAACCCAACTATTGTACAATGTGAAATTATTTGCAGATCTTATACATGATTTTACCCCCCCCCCCCATGGGTGGGTGTGGGAGGCAACAGAGGGGAGAAAATTTGAAACTCAAGTGACTGTGGAACTGAATCTTGTAAACTAAAAGTAAATAAACAAGTCAACTAAAAAAAGAAAAAGAAAAAGAAAAAAATCTATTGATAGAATTATGGTTAGTCTTGGGAAAATGCAAAATATATGCAATGTAAAAATGTAGCTTTTTGAGGGCATAGAGCATATTAAAAATACTTTAAGGTATAAAGAGTTGAATATTTTATCAGAGAAATTCAATACAGTTCATTATTTTACTTTGTTCAAGTAAATTTGTGTCTCTAAATCTTAACAGAGTACTCAGTAGATAGTTAAGTATTTTTCTTTAAATAACGTCATCATTATATCACAGTTGCCCATGAGTACAACTGCAAAAGAAAAATATTCCTCCACTGAATGACACAAAAAAATGTGCAAGGATTCAAGGAATGTAATGACTTTGTTTTTGGAGCTTAACTAGCATGCCCAAAAAGTAACAGCTGGTTGATAGCTTATGTTTGCTGGGACTTTAAAAGACAACAGGAGCCACAGAATCCAAAGACTTAATGACAGAGAGGCATGAAAGCCGCCCATGGCGCGAATCACAAATGTTTGGGGAATGTGACAATAATATGTTTTGTTCTGAGGAAAACTAAATAAATCTGAGATTTCAGTATCTATAGAGGTCAGGGCACATGATATGAATGTTAATAAATTCTTCAGGCTTTTAGAAAATGAAAGTTTCACTTATTGTTTCTAATTTGCATTCCCTAAATATTTTAATATTTATTAGACTTAGGCATAAGGTGTATGGGTTGGAGGATACAAGAGAGATTGATTTCTTGATATCTGTCTATGAAAATCTTTCCATTTATATTTCTCACACACACATTTCCGCAAAAGTGTCTCATTGAAAACCCTTCTATCATCATTCATTATTAGGGATCCATTATTGCCTTTACCTTCATTTGTAATGCCGAAGTTCTGAGAAATACAGCTTAAGATACTTCTGGCCAAATATAGAAAATTTATTCTCCCTACAAAGTGAGTTAAAGTCAAAATCAAGTCTAGAAAGTAGAGCAAAAGCAATTTCTGATCATCTCTAATCTGCATAATCTTGCCCCTTTTTGATCTCTTGACATCTTCAAAACAAGAGTAATCTTAATTAACAAGTCACTGAACCCTAAAAATTTCCATACCTGAAGATAATACGAAAATAACACATTTATCCATATACACCGGGAAGAAATTCTACTTGCACTAATTTTTTTTAAATCACGTTCACTAATACAAGATAGAAACATCTGACCAACTGTTTTATTTGATTTTTTCAGTAATTTTTTTAGACTAGCATAATGCAATATGTTGTTGATGTGGTATGCTGGATTTTAGCAAAGTGTTTGATAAAGTCTTGCTATTCTTGTAGATAAGAATAAACGTTGGGACTAGATATTAGTAGATGGAATTAAGTGAATGTTTGTATCTAAGAGTTGTTATCAATCAGTTGATCTTATCTTGAAAGGAGGTACCTTATAGAATCCCTAAGATTCATCTTTGAACACATTTGACAATAGGTTAAATGAAGGCATAAGTAGTACAATTGTCAAATTTGTAGATAATATGAAACTAACATGTTTGGTCATAGTCCCCAGCTTATTTGCAATTAGTACAAATAATGAATCCTGTGAAGTTGTCGCACATATTTGAATTTGTACTGTTCAAAGTTATAGTTATGTAAAATTTAGTGATTAGTTCCACCCAAAAAGAAATATGAAGTACAAATTTGACTAATCCAAGCCCTTCAGAGGATTCATTATTCTTATTATGCAGGACTTAGCTATAATGGGCTTACCTGGGTATGAGAATACAAGCTTGGGCAATATGGTCTGAATTGTAAAAATCAATACGCAGGCATAGTGTACTGGTTTCTGGAGACACATAACAAAAATCAGAGTTTACACAGGTATACTTTATCCTTTTTCCTTTCATCTCACTCCTTGGTGACAGATAACCTTTTAAATGGATACTCAGTTCAACTTGAGTGTGCATATAGAAGACATAAACAAATAAAGTGTCTCTGTCCCTGATTGCTTTAGAGGAAAGAGAAAAAAGAAAAAGAAAACCAGTGGCTGAGAGACCTTCTTTCCCACCTGATAGACATATGGTTGGCCATGAACACGTTTTACTGTCTCCTCTTTGTGCAGTGATTCCCTCCCCCTCCCCATGTTAGCTTAGCAAATATTATAGATGAAATGTGGAAGAAAAGAACTTTGTAAACTTTCATGCATTCACAAATGCATCAGAACTCTAGCTACAGAGGAGTCTGACCCAGTGAGTTGCTGTTCTGGGTTGGACCTGACTCAAAACTAGTGCTTGCATTGTTTACATTTGATTTTGGGGGAAAAAAATGAGATACTGTAAAATTCATTCAATGGTTAACAAAGCAATGTATTTCAGTAGAGCAGGAGAAGAATATTCAACAATGGTAGATGGGCATTGAGGTCATTTGAAGGGACTGAGTTGAGCAAAGCTCCTTTCCAGAAATATCTGCTGTGATTCACCATTTGTGCAATGATCAACGTACTGCTGCAGCTCCTCTTGGGTTCTTTGTACTTGGGCAAGGAAGAAGTGATGTCAACTGTCTACAAATTTAATTCTCTTAAACAAATGAGTCAGGAGGAAAATATGACTACCTTTTAAAGAAAATTAGCCTAACTTGTATAGGGAAAGGGTTAGGATATTGCTTCTAACACAGGAGCTAGTCATAAGGGAAAAAAAAAACCAAAAACGCTGCATGACCCATTCCACAAACAAATAGATCAATTAGCTGAGTCACCAAAGGAACAACATGTTTATTGTCAATGTTACCCCAAGAAGCTAAAATTGTTGGTTAAGTGCCAGGTAGTCACTATTTTTCTGAGTCAATTCTCCCTAAGATAAAAGTTAGACCCTAACCTTAACCCTAACCTAAGACAGTGAGTGTTTCCCTGTTTAGGAGATTCTTTTTCCTTAGGTTCTCACTATATATTTCCAATAAATATCATTGTATAAATAATATAACTGGTATTCATTCATTTGGTTAGCATTCTGAGAGGACATGAAATAATATTGTAGCAATAATTACTAGTTTGATGATATTGAAGATGCAACAGTTGGTTAGTAATACAGGGATATATTAACTGGTGAAAGAGACAGAGGGTGAAAAATTCAGCATTTGAGGGCTTGTGAGCTATGGTATAAGAAAAAAGATACTTCTAATATCACTAAATCACCCATGGAACCCTTTGGTAGAGGAATAACCTACTCTTTTCTGTGGAACAGCAGAGCTCTCAGACCTGGACTCAAGAAGACCCAAGATCAAATCTGGTCTCTGAGAGTTCCTAGCAACGTCACCCTGGCCAAGTCACTTAAGTTGCATCTGCCTCAGTTTGCTCAATGGGGAAAATAATAGCAGCCGCCTCAGGATTATTGTGAGATTCAAATATGTTTATGCACAAGCACGCACACGTACACACACACACACACCTGTGCACACAAACTAGCATATATATTTATGCATATACATACATATATGCATATGTGTATATGTGTGTATGTGTATACACACATATGTAACCTAGCACAATGTTTTCTACATAGTACATGCTTAATAAATGCAGGGTTTTCCCTTAATTCTCAACATGTGTATGGGTTGAGTGAACACAGATCTTATAGCCACTACAGTAGGATCATAGATAAAAGCTGAAAGGGGTCTTAAAGATCATTGAAATAGAAGGGAAACTGAGCTTTGCCCAACGATCCCTTGACTATAAATCTGCCAATTTTTCCAGCATTTTATTCTGGCTGCAGACTAAGAGTTTTCATCCTAAAGTCACAAAAGGCTAAACTGCAGAACCAAAATAAACAAGATTACATATAAAAGTTATAAACAAACTTAAATTTCAGTTCCAAGGAACATCTTCACAAATATAAAATGGGGAAATCTGATTAGACAATAACTCCTATGAAAAAATTTTGGGGTCTTAGTGGAATAACAGTTATATAAAAGTCAGTATTTTTCTATGACAGCCAAAAGTACTATTATTTTAGATTGCATTAAGAAAAGAATGCACAGAATGCAGGAAGCTATAGCCCTATGTAAGGCCAAGCAAAAGCAACTTCCAGGTTCAGAATTGCAAGCATAGTAACTCTCCATATATTCAGTAATAAATTAAAACAAAACATTCACAGAAAAGAGAAAATCAAAAAACAGGGTAACTCAGTCATTTAGTAAGTTCTCAATTCAATTACAAAGTATTAAGTCAAAGTACTCCACCCTTGGCTAATACATTCATATAGTCATTCACAAAGTCTCTCTTTTCAAGTGGAGATGAGATGCCAATCATCAAAAATGTAGATTCATTTGGTCAGTCACAAGGTCTTTTCTTCATTTTGACCTGAGGCAAGTTCTCAGCAATCTCTGTTCCTGGGAAGACAAAGCTTAACAAAGCCACAATATACATTGTCAGGTCCTCATCAATTCATTCTCTGCCTGCAGAACATTCGGGACCCCTAAAAACATTAGCAAGATCCTCCTCCAGGATTTCCATAAACATACAACAAGAAAATCCTCCTTCAGGGATTCTGAACCAACAGCAAGGTTCTAGGACCTCTGCAACACCAGCACTGTCCTTTACCAGCAGACAAATCTGTCAAAATAACATCAAAACAGACAGAAAAAATACCAGCACCACAGTCATGTCTCCTCAGTTCTCAAAAGTCCTGGGCAGCTCCAACTGGCCCTCAGCAGTCCAGGTGGCTTTGGCTGTCATTTCTCTCTCTGTTTCTCTGTCTCTCTGTCTCTGTCTCTCTGTCTGTGTGTGTGTGTGTGTGTCTCTCTCTCTCTCTTTCTCTCCCTCCATGATACTGCTCCCAAAAGTTTTTCTGGCCTCTCCCTCCTTGGGCCTCTCTATTCCTGGCACCAGTTTCTCCCAGTTCAACCCTGTCTCTTCACATCAACAAGTCTGGCCCCTAAGTGGGATTCACAAGTTCAGGGTTTTAACACTTAACCAGAAAACCAAGCCAATACAATGGGGTATTTAAATTCCATTACCATTACACCCTATTATAATATATTCTGGTAAGACCACACTGGAACATTGTATTTAGATGTAAGCACCATGTTTTATCAAAAACACTGATAAATTTCATCATAATCAGAAGATAATTACATAATTCTGATCTCGAAGTACTTTAAGGACTGTTACACAGAAGAAATATTAGCTTTGTTTTAAAGTTATGCTTCTTCTAAGGTGGGCAAATAGGCCCAACAATTGGACCTACTCGAAAGTGGATGGTCATCCTTGCACCTAGTAAGTTCCCTTTATTAGAATTCTTGAAATGAAGACTGGGTAGCCAACTGAAAATATTATAGGGAGGATTCAATGTCAGGCATGGGCTAAGTTAGATTTTCCCTTTGCTCTTTCCAATACATAAGATACTGTTGTTTTGCACCAAAAGGTAATCTATGTGACCTCTCTACTGAAGGTAGATGAATTTTAATCTTTTTATTATTGTCACTTTGCAGGGTGTGGGAAGGAAGGCAGGATAACTGGGGTTAAATGACTTGCCCAAAGTTACACGGCTACTAAGTATTAAGTGTCTGAGGCCAAATTTGAACTCAGGTCCCCCTGACTCCAGGGCCAGTGCTCTATTCACTGTACCACCTAGATGTTCCTGTTATCACTTTTTTATTTCACATCTGGGCTTATCACTTTTACCAGAGTTCATTTCTGTTTCATTTATCTCTTGGTTCCTAACGAGTGATTGCATTTGATCCAATGTCTAAGGATTCGTTACTTTATAGTTATTTTTCCATAGTACTAACTTTTTTTTTAGAGTGAAAACATGAACATTGTCTAATTTCACTTATTATTTCACTTTGAATGCTCTACTAAAGCTTCCAAAATCCCTAAAAGTCTACTAGAAGCACCAAGCTTCTTGATCTTCTCTAACTCCTTCTGGCATCTGAGTGAAATTAGCTTACTAAGAGTTAGTAAGTTAGACATTATTAATGTCTACCACACCCAAACATTATGCCCTGCTTATTTGTTGTGTGTGGGACAGAATGTGGTTTCTCAAATAGACTATCTGCTAAAGTTCCTTGTTTCCTGTCACCACACAAGAGATTGAGAGGAACAAATGAAAATATTCCCATAAAGTAAAGGAGACAGTCATCAAACCTGAGCTGGGCTTTAGCCTTGATAGGCTGAAATTTTGTTTTTCTATAACGTGTTTGCCAGCTACCTTTCTTTAGTAAAAAAGAAAAGCAACAAGTAATCCATAAATTGCCTACTTTTTGCAACAAGTAATATGTTTGCCAGGTATTTCTGTAAATTGTTTGTTTTTTGGAAGACAAGAGAAAAAATAATTAATCTGTGATAAGCTAACTTCTAATAAATAATTTTGTATTGGATAAAAGAATTATAAGGACACCTTTTCCCACCAATGGGAAGGAAGGTCCAGTTATTGGGAAGGGTTTTCTTTGAAAGTCTTTGATACATAACTTGGTATTATAACTTCTGGAGATGCAGATCCTTGGAATATTATATGGTGTCTTCAGTTCAGAATCTAGTTCAGTTTAGTTTCTAAAGTCAAAGAATGCTATAGCAGAAAAGTATCACTTCCAAATTGCAGGTGTATGAAAAATAGCTGGCAAGACACAATGCAAGAGAATCCTGGATATTTTGAAGGTATAAGACATACTAATTTGTTAAATAGTATGCAGAATTAGATCTTAACTTTAAATAAGCTGAATAAATCATTCATACTGTGAGAACTGAATATGTTATAGTGGATCATGGCCTTGACAGTTCCTTTCTGTACTATCTGGCTTTAATCTTGATTTAGCACTACCTACTCTTGGGACCTTAGTCAAATCATTAAGCCACATCATATCTTAGTCACATCTTTAAAAATGAAGACCTTACATTAGATGCTCTGTAAGGTTTTTTTTTCACAAAGTATATTATCCTATATATAATTGCAAATAAGGCAAAGGTTGTTAATAAATCAATAGCGAAATAAGAAAAAAACTAACAAAATGAGCCTTCCTTATGTCTAAATCCTTTTAAGTAGAAATTGATTGATAGGAGAGAAAATCTTCTGAGCTTTTCTGTTTCCTACTTGCTATTTGTAGGTTCTTTTTTTCTATTATTTTTTATTTATTTTATTGACTTGTTTGTTTAATTTTAGATTACAAGATTCAGTTCCAGAGTCACTTGAGTTTCAGATTTCACTCCCCTTGCTCCCCACCCCCCAGCCTCACCATAGTGGCATACAATCGTGTATAGGATCTGCAAACTCACATTGTACAATAGTCTGGATGTACAATGGAGTGAACAGTGAGAAAAGAGAAACAAAAGCCAAACATAAAAAAGAACGATAGCATGCATTGCTTCAGTCTCCTTTTAAACTCAGATCTTTTTGGATCTTTCTCTTAATGTAGACATCTCCTTCCATCCCGAGACTTGTAGAGTTGTCTTTTAACTGTGCAGTAATGAGAAGAGTCCAGTTTTTCAAAACTGGTCATCACACATATGATGTGTCTGTGACTGTGTACAAACTTTTCCAGGTTCTGCTCTTCTCACTCAGCATCAATTCATATAAGCCTCTCCAGGTAATTATGAAGTTAATCTCCTTCCAATTTCTTATAGCATAATAATATTCAATCACATTCATATAACATAACTTGTTCAGCCATTCCCCAGTTGATGGACATCCCTTAAATTTTCAGTTTTTGCCACCACAAAGAGAGCTGCAATAAATACTTTTGTACATATGGGACCCTTTCCCACTTCTATGATCTCTTTGGTAATCAACCCCAAAACTGGTATTACTGGGTCAAAGGGTATGCAATTATTTATAGCCCTTTGGGGATAGTTCCAGATTGCCCTCCAGAATGGTTGTATTGATTCACAGCTCCACCAACAATGCATTAGAGTTCCAATTTTTCCACATCCTCTCCAGCACTTGTCATTTTCCTGTTTTGTCATCTTAGCCAATCTGACTGGTGAGATGTGGTACCTCAAAGTTGAAGTGATTTGCATTTCACGAATCAATAGTGATTTAGAGCACTTTTTCATATCCTTAAAGATATCTTTAATTTCTACCTCTGTAAATTGCCTGCTCATATCCTTTGTCCACTCACCAATTGGAGAATGACTGGCATTCTTGTAAATTTCATTTTATTCCCTGTATATTTTAGAAATGAGGCTTTTATCAGAGACACTAGTTGTAAATATTCTTTCCCAATTTCCCACTCCCCTCTTAATCTTGGTTACATTGGCTTTGTTTGTACAGAAAATTTCCAATTTGATGTAATTAAGATTATCTATTTTGCATTTTATAATGCTCTCCAACACTTCTTTGGTCATAAAGTCTTCCCTGCTCCATAAATCTGACGAGTAAACTATTCCTTGTTTCTCCAGATTGTTGACAGTATCACCTTTTATATCTAGATCATGCATCCATTTAGACTTGATTTTGGTGTATGGCATTAGAAAGTGGTCTATGCCCAGTTTCTGCCATGCTATATTCCAATTTTCCCAGCAGTTTTTGTCAAATAGTGAATTCTTAACCAGGCAGTTTTCAGCACCGCTGCTTTATAATGGAGATCAAAATCTGGTACGTCTAGGGTGCCTTCCCTAACATTTCTTTTCATTAATTGCCTTGATACTCTGGACTTTTTGTTCTTCCAAATGAATTTGTCACTATTTTTTCTAGTTCTATAAAGTAATTTTTTGGTAGATTGATTGGTATGGCACTAAATATGTAATTTAATTTAGGTAAAATTATTATTTTTATTATATTAGCTCTACCCAGCCATGAGCAATTGATGCTTTTCCAGTTGGTGAGATCTGCTTTTATTTGTGTGAAAAGTGTTTTGCAGTTGTGTTCATAAAGGTACTGGGTTTGTTTTGGCAGGTAGATCCCCAAATATTTTATAATGTCTACAGTAACTTTAAATGGGATTTCTCTTACTATCTCTTGCTGTTTGGCTTCATGGAAATATATAGGAATGCTAAGGATTTTGTGCATTTATTTTATATCCTGCAACTTTGCTAAATTTATTTATTGTCTCAAGAAGATTTACTTGATTGTCTAGGATTCTCCAGGTATATCATTATGTCATGTGCAAAGAGTGATAATTTAGACTCTTTTTTGCCTAATTTGATTCTTTTGATTTCTTTTTCTTCTCTAATTGCTACTGCTAATGTTTCTAGTACTAGAATAAATAAGAGGGGTGAGAGTGAGGATTGTTTCACCCCTGATCTTATTGGAAATGCTTCTAGTATATCCCCATTGCATATAATGCTTGCTGATGGCTTTAAGTAGATGCTACTTATTATTCTAAGGAAAACTCTATTTATTCCTATACTTTCTAGTGTTTTTGAAAGGAATGGATGTTGTATTTTGTCAAAGGCTTTTTCTGCATCTATGGACACAATCATATGGTTTCTGCTAGTTTTATTGTTGATATGATCGATGATACTAATGGTTTTCCTAATATTGAACCATCCTTGCATTCCTGGAATAAATCC
>CM053601.1:96189560-96205906 GCA_028646575.1 Pseudocheirus occidentalis | reverse complement strand
TGCGTATCTTGCCACACAGGAGGAGAAGGGGATGGAGATGAGAGGGGAGACAATGGAGGGAAGGGGGGTGGGGGGAGGGTTGTGGGAAGCACACACCTCAGTAAAGGGACAGGGACATGGTAGAGAACAAAACGGGGGGGGGGAGGGTGTGGGATAGGAAGGAGGGACATAAAATCAGCCTCTCACAATATGCCCACCATGGAGATGTCCTGTGTAATTACACATGTACAGCCTGTATTGAATTTCTGCTCCTTCCAGTGGGAGTGGGTGACAAGGGAGGAACCGCAAAAATCTAGAATTTAAAGCTATACAATCAAATGTTAAAACAAGCATATATATATGTATATGTATGTATGTATGTATGTATATAATTATTATTAACCATACGCAACTGGGAAATAAGGCATACAGGGATACAGGGACTGGGGTAGGGAGACCCTCCCTGCCCTACTAGAATGTTAGAGGGGTGTTGGAGGAGGACATAAAAGAGAACAGATTGTGGGAGGGGCTTTACAGTGGGATCACTGTTTTGGGCTTGGGGGTAGGGGAAAGAAGGGGAGGAAATTTGTAACTCAAAACCTTGTGGAAATGAATGATGTAATCAAGAAAATAAATTAAAAATTTTTTTAAAAGAAATGATAGGCAGATTTCAGGGAAACAACAACAACAAAACCAAAACTGGAAACACTTTTATGAATTGATACAAAGTGAAATGAGTAGAACCAGGAAAATATGGCACAGACTGTCAGCAACATTGTGTGATGATGAACTATGAATGACTTAGCTCTTCTCAGTAACACAGTGATCAAAGACAAGTACAAAGGATTCATGAATGAAAATGCTCTCCACATCCAGATAAAAAATTGATGGACTCTGAATGCTAACTGAAGCATATTATTTTTCACTGACTTTAATTCTTTTATGTTTTTGTCTCTTTTGATCTTTTTCTTCTTTCATAACTGTGACTAGTACAGAAATATGTTTTACATAATAGCACATGTATAACCTCTATCAAATTGCCTACCATCTTCAGAAGAGGGAAAGGAAGGGATGAAGGGAGAAAAATTTGGAACTCAAAATCATGTAAAAATGAATGCTAAAAATGGTCTTGACTTGTAATTTGGCAAAAATATTATATATAAAAAAAGAACTGTATGAACATTTTAGGTCACCAAAATAACACATTATGTTCTTCTATGGAAGTTTTTATTATACATAATAAGCCTAAACATTATGCAAAGAATTTCAGTTGTTTTAATTTACATTTCTGTCATCAATAGTGATGTAAAGCATCTTTATATGCCTATAAAGACCTTTTCTTCTGAAAACTGCTTGTTCATATCCTTTGGCTATCAATTGGGGAATTACTTGTATTTTTATAAATTTGACTCATTTCTCTATATATAATAGAAATGAGGCTTTTATGGGAGAAAGTCACCATAAATTTAATTTCCACTTTATATCATCAGATGAAGAGTTCTATTTTTTCTTTGGATATTTCATTAGCTTTTAGTATTTTTATATTTAATCTTGGCAATCAGTTTAATCCAACATGGAATTTAAACCAAAATAAAAAGAGGCCAGACACTTGTTAAATAGTCTAACACATTTCCACAAAGTCTAAGTCAGTTGTGAAGCATTTCTGCTGAAGTACAGAGAAGCTTAGGGAAGACATTCTGGTCTAGGGATGTCATAAGAGATATAACTTGGCTCCAAGATCTTCTTGGTCTGTGGAACGAATCTTTGGAGATAAAGCAAATATTAGTGTTCACTAAAAGTTTGCATTCAATCTAATCTTGGGCTGGCATGTGTTTCTCAGATATGAACTTAAACTCCAAGGACTAGGTAGCATTTGACTCCAGAAGGCCAGGGATGTGACAACACTTTCTTAGCCACTTCTTATCTCTCTTAATAGGTGATAAATAGTCAATAAACTTATGCAGCTAATTGGCATAATGGATAGAGTGCCAGGCCTGGAGTCAGGAGGAACTAAGTTCAAATTCAACCTTGGACACTTACTAGCTGTGTGAACTTGGGGAGGTCACTTTATCATCTTTGCCTCAGTTCCTCATTTGTAAAATGAGCTGGAAAAGGCAATGGTAATCCACTCTAGTATTTTTGCCAAGAAAACCCCAAATGATGTCACAGAGAGTCAGACATGACTGAAACAACGCAACAACAACAAAAACAACAACAACATTTTTTGGAGAGGAGAAGAGCAATTGGGGTTAAGTAATTTGCCCAAGGTCACACGGATGGTAAGTATTAAGTGTCTGAGGACAAATTTGAACTCAGGTCCTTCTGACTCAAGGGCTGGTAGGTTCTATTCACTCAAAATATCTGCTAATAAGATTAAGTAGAATTTGAGAGACTGATTTCTTGTAATTCACAATCGGTAAATCAGTCTACCAGTAAGTATATCCTGAGATAATCATCCTTTGAACATGTATAGTTTCCCACTACAGTTAAATTTGATGGTGGTGGTGGTGATAGCAATTCCTTTATGATTTACTTTATAATCACATATGTAATTTTCAAATGATTGATGATATCATTTTTAAATTTTGTGATGTTTACTTCTTGAGTGATTGAGAAGATACAGAAAATTATGAAATCTTGTTTGTTCAAAGTTCATAGAATAAAATACAAGATTTTTATACAAAAATACTATAACTTTGTCATGAAACCATCATTAGGAGTTTTTGCCCATGAGAAATATTCAGTTAAATGTGTGTGTATGTGTATTGGGGAGTGGGGGTGGTCTGGTGCAGATATAAGAAGAAGAGAAGCTGGTGCAGTGTAAATGAACTTGTAGTAAACCATGTTGGTGGCAGTCCAGGGCAGAGCAGGAAAGGGGGGGGGGGAAAGTACCTCAAGATAAAGTATGAGGAAGAATTGCATTGATTTTAGCATGTTAAAAAGTTAAAAAGCTTTATTTGCCTCATGTTAATTATGGCTGTAATTGGAAGTTACCTACATCCTTTAAGTCAGTGGTTCTCAACCTTCCTAATGCCATGACCCTTAATACTCGTATGTGGGCGTATCTGCATGTGGGTAGACGTGCATGGAGATGGATAGAGGAGGAGTGGTGTCTTCGTTCCTAAGACCACTGGAAATAGGTGTTTTCTGATAGTCTTAGGCTACCCCTGTGAAAAGGTCATTCAACACCCAAAGGGGTCACGACCAACAGCTTAAGAACTGCTGCTTTAAGTAATAATAATAAATGCCAACTGTGACTTTTATTTGTTTGTTTCCAGATCACTTTAAAAAAAAAAAAGGAAGATATACAACGCTTTTAAAACTTGGCCATCTCCAACATATATTCTCTACAAATGTGCTTTGGGTCTGGCTTTGTTTTAGACTTCCCCTTTGCACATGCTATTTCATGTCACACATTTTCATCAGGAAACGAAGTGCTAGAATTCAGCTGTAGTGATTTTTCTGTCATAAAGAATAAAATACAACAATAACACTGGCAATTTTTTCTCTTATTTTTGTATGTCTTTATTTTCTTCACCCTATTCTTATCCAGAAATGTTCTTGGGATATTATGGTTTAGTTGGGTCTCAAATCAGTTGCTTGTTAGACTTTTCCTGACTTTTTCTCAGCAATATTCTTCATCATACCATTTAGGACATATACAATCAGAAAACTAGCTAGCTTGATCATTTATTAAGAGTGAGGGATAAGCGATAGATAGCCTGAATGCTGTCTAAAGATTTCCCTAAAGGAAATCTTTAGCATGTTGAGTAAGTTTGTTTTCTGGAGGGTTATAGGGGGTATGGAAAAAATGCAGAAAATAAGGAAGTATAGGTGGGTTGTAATCTCTGTCACTGGAAGAAAGACCTACATCAGTGAGATCAAAGGTCACTGAATTCTTGAGGTAGTATCTAGGGGATATTACTAATAGATTTGTGGCAGAGGGGAACTGAACTTCTTTTAAATTTGGTTTTTTAAATAGTCATATATTATGAAACAATGTTCTAATTACAAGCTTACCAAATGCGTAAGATAAATATACCTCCCAAATGAAGGGAACTTAAAATTTCTCATCCACACAGGCTAATTAAAGTACTCAGTCCTTCATTCAATCTGGAGCACTGCACTTACCTCTATTTTGCTTCTGCTGTTGCCATTGCCCGAATTATTCTTCCTCCTCCAGACACCTCTTGAATTCCCAGCCATTTGTAATACCTCAACACAAATGGCCCCTCTTCAAAAATTTTTTCCTTGGTGCAATGAATAGCAGCATTCCTTTTTCAATCACACATGATACTTTGTTTTATATCTCTAATGAAGTAGCTGCTTGCAGTTATATGTGTTTGTGTTTAATGCACATATTATGCTTTAAGTTCCATGGGTACAGAGACAACATCTAAAGAAAACTTTGAATCTCCTAAAATTTTGCTCTGCACATAGCTGACACTTAATAAATGTTTATTTAATAGATGAATAAATGAATGAAAAAGTCATCAAATTGTCGACAAATGTTGTGAAGTTATCAATAAGCCTGTGCAACACAATAAGTTTCTCTGCTAACAACCTTCTCCTCACCCAACCACCACTACCCCCCAAAAATAAGTGTAGCATAAAACAAATTTAATCCAAAAACACTTAATATTGTCACTAAGCTATTTCATTGCTTTTATTACTGAGAGTATGGTAGAAACAATCAATGAAATTCTAGTTGGCCTTACTAAACAGAATCATCTAATGAACTGACATCAGCACACTGGCCAACTTTAAGAATGAAGCAGCCACTTTTCCCTTATCAGTAGGTTTCAGTGCAGCTAGAGGGTAATAACAGAGGGATAAGCAGGTCTGCAGGCTATAAAAAGGCATAAAGATCCTTATGCAATGACAGGATGTCAACCACACTCGATCTATTCCAGCTTGATAGGACTGGAATGTTGAAAACATTTGACTTCATGAGGTGAAAGGGGAGGAAAACACTCATCACTCAGAGCAAAGTATTATGTATGCCCTGGGGCACAAAACTTGAAGCATGTGTAATTTGAAGTGGTTTATTGTTTGCTCTGTTTTTTTTTTTAGTTGGATTAGCAATGGTATAGTACCAGTCCTCATTCACATAAGTTTCTGAACTGGATCAAATCCTCTCCTTTGAAGAAGAGCGCTTATATTTTTCCAAATATTTATCTCATTTTTATAATTCAGTCATCATTTCTTACTTTATGTTGTTTGAGGTACACTTGATTAAAAAATTCTGCTCCATGAAAGAGGTAGTTTGACACATGGCTTAAGTAGAGGGTTTTTATAACAATATCAGACTTAGATAAAAACAAAACAAAGAAAATATCAGTCATTTTATCTAACATCAAGCAACAAGATCTAGGATACAAGCCACGTTTTCCCTCTCTAACTCCATATAAACATAACTCCTTCATAAGACCTCCATTTATACTGAGATTTAAAAAAACAAAACAAACAAAAAATAAAGGGATAGTCTATGATGAAAGTTGAAAATATAGACTATTTAAATTTGCCTGGTGGAAAGAAATTTCTGCTTGTTCCAGAAGAAAAAATAATATTTATTGATAGTGGTTTTTAGGAAAGTGCTTGGAAAATATTCTAAGTGCCAAAATAAACATGTTCTTTCTTTTATTCTTATTTTCCTTAAGGAGGTTAAAATATATTATATCTAAGATCCTTTGCAACATTAAATCTATGATGCAGTGAGAAAGCTTTTTGTTCTACTTTTCCAAATGTCATTTCCCATTCTTCCTATGCCCTAAAATCATCATATATCTTAGTCACGAAGCTTAAAGTATGATTAGTTGGAACATTTAAAATATTGGTGTAAATGCATTTTTGTGAAAGTTTAAATGATGGCATCATATCAAATGGTTGTGTATCTAGAGCCATAAGGCACCTCATAAATTCTCATAACTACAGAGTTATAAATAAGGAAGAAATTTACTTTCTAAAGGAAGGAGGCAATAACACTGTTGGGAAAAGGAAAGAAAGGAAAGGCTGGAAAGCTAAGAATCTTTCTAAAATGTTAGTCACTAGTCCATAGGTGGGAAGGGAGAGGTTCTATTGCTCTTTTGGTCCCTATGGGAAAAGATTCAAATCCTAATGTAGCTGGCATATAAATCAATACTTCCTGGTGTGAGGGATAATTTTATAGTGAAGTTTCCCCATTCTGAAAGATCAAATCTAGAATGGCTTCAGTATTCACCAGGCCTAGGTTTAGGTCACCTGACCTTCAAGGGGACTGGGCCTAAGAGCAATGGAGACCCTCCCTCAGAGCCAGCTCAGCAGAAGATAAGCCAAATAAGGTTAAGACTGCTTTCATTGGACACCCACATGTTTCCGGGTCCTTTCTCTCAGAAAGATTCCCCCATTTAGGTTGTGGGTCAGGCCCTCTACCAATAAGAGTGAAGGCCAGTTTGGGGCAGGGGGCCGGGGGGGGGGATTGGGTTTCTGCTTTAGAAAACTATATAACCGCGGGCTGGCTTCTGCCTGTCACTCTCTCCCTGTTGCCATGTGGGCGAAAGACCTTTTCTGACCTTAGATTCAGACTCTGAACTCTTTTATCTTATACAATGGCGGTTATACAAATATGTACACACGTGTGTATGCATGCATGTATATGTCTGTACATGTATGCATATATAAAACACAAGCACACATGTAACCACATATACATACATTTCTGAGTACATATTCAAATATTAATGTTGCTGGCATATAAATGTGTATCTATATATACACATGCATATAATGTATATCATAGCATGTGTGTTTGTGTGTATATGCATGCATATGTATTCATACATGTGTTTGATGTGAACTTAAATTTTGGGGATGCAGGATAAGGGGACTCATATGCCACAACCACCATCAGTACCACACACACCACACACTCACAAACGCACACACACACACACACACACACACACTGTGAAGCAGGCACTAATTTTTCTTATGTCTGTGGTAACCTTTTAAATCAGTTGATGAACCAAAAGTCTGTAAATATAAAAAAGACCATTTCCTATCCCTTAAGTTCTTCCATCTATGATGATTACTATCTGAGATTCACAGGATCATTTCACCTTCCCTTTCTTCCAGTAGGCCACAAGATGTGATCTCATGATCTTTTTAGGCAAACCTTTGTCTGGCATCTGGGATGGGTCTTTTCCTCCTCTTTTTGACTTTCAGTCTTTACTATAGGGCTTTATGGGAACTTAAACAGGAGCTGACTTTTCCCTTCTTCCTTCATGAACACTTGGGAATGACGGTATTAGCTACCCAAGCAGTTGTATTAGCAGATTAATGGAGAACGAAAGAGTTTTATCTACATTGAGGGAAAGCACAGTAGACGTTACCAAAAGAAAAAACCTACCTAGAATTGTTCAAGCTATGCTTAAAAAGGCAAAATGTAAGACAGCTAATAATTAGTTTCTTCTAACAGAGAAGCTATTTGCAAATGTCTCAACAAACTTTTAGTATTATTCTCTCAACTGACTGCAGTCATTCTATTTTGTTATTTTGGTGAGTGAAAATTTCGAAGAGACAAAGTTTCTTAGTAAATTATAATTTATTTTATTAATTAAGGCTGGCAAAAAATCTTTTGTTCCTCTCAGTGAGCAGAGACCTGACCTGTGGAACCTTCAATACTTGCAAAGACTTTGGAGAAGGGGACATGCCTGAGGGTGGAAATCAACTCTGGTTGGTTAACAAGTAATAAGAGAGATCAGCTTATTCTAATGAAGATCTGGGGACATGACCCTGATCACTCAGTGTTGGTCAAAAAGACCTATCTATATCCATACCAGCCTATCTAGGGTAATCTAGACAAAAGTAGAGATCCACTTCCAACAAGACAATTATGACTAAAACACAATAGGCCTGAATTCACCAATTCACCTAGATTAGAATTTCTTTACCTTTTGATAAGATCTATCCAGGTTTTCCAGGTTGAGTAAATTTTGCCTAAGACTTCATTTCCTTATCAGATTTGCACTGCAAAGGCTGTCTGAATAGCCTATAGGGGTTGATTTATAAATAAGTAAATAGGGGAAAACCTTAGTCCTAATTAAAAAATATATATATATATATATAAAATACACACATATAACATATATCTATACACATATACAATAATATATACATAATATATGTGTACATTAATATAAGAGAAAAATAATAATTTATGTGTGTATATCTATCTATCTATCTATCTATCTATCTATCTATCTATCTATCTATCTATCTACATTATTGTATACTGCTTTCTATCTGCCTGTCTTTCTCTTTGTTCTTTGTGTCAGTCTGTCTCTGACTCCATCTCTCACAAAAAAATAATTTTATTTTTTCCATCCTTTATTCATGTTTGCAATGTGTACCTTCTTCCTTCTTTTCCATTCCCATTCCCCAAACCCTTTATAACAGAACTGCTCTTTAGGTATCTGAGGCAGGGATAAAATTCAATCACCGAGGAGCCCATTTCTACCATTAGGAGACAGGCAAGCCTAGAACAACGAACCCAGGTCAAACTTCAGGTATGAATAAAGGATATGGCTGCCATCCCATGTGGTCTCAATATGAAAGTACCAGGCAAGCTTATGTATTAGGCAAATATTAGTAGAAAAGGCAAGTGCTGCATCCCTTCCTGAATATCTGACATTCCGCTAGATAACATATCCTTATCACAGTCTTGGGCCTAGTTAGGCCAAAGAGGAGAATGGTCAGTATCAGTAACCCAAAAGAGAAAGTGGACCCAGAATGAATTGTCTGGATCAAACCGTATTATTCACAACAATATTTTAAAATGCCATCAAGAAATTTAATGTGAGTTTCTAAAGGACTTTTTGTTATTAAGTGAAAGTAACATTGATTTATATTTCACATAAAAATGAAAAAAACACCCTAAAATGTCAACACAGCTTTCAAAAACAGCTTCTTGACATTACAAAAAATGTTTAATAACAAAAAATATTCATAACTTAGAATGAAAAGTAAATGGGTTATTCAATGACTAGTCATTTATAGTAAACAGGAGGAGGAAGTAGAGAATACAATTTTCAACAATGCACCATTCTAAATAATAAATCTACCAACCAGAGGCAAAAAAGGAGAGGAAGCAGGTAAAACAGCTTTGAGGAGGAGTATAGTAAAGAATACGTGAGGAAAAAAAATGGGGCTAGCACAGAAATCACAAAAAAAAAGTGGAAAATGGAACTGTTACATCTATTGAGACGAAACCCTACAAACTTCATGAAAAACATGAGCTCCTAAGAATTACAGAGCCTGGGAAGTTAAATATTCAAATTGCATAATGGCTCCCTATTTTAAAGATATTTCCATATTTTAAAATCTATTTTATTTCCATTTCCAGTTTCTATTCATTTGATCCATTCAGAGGTACTTATCTATATTGAATTAACAAAACATTTAAATATGACAATATGTTGCTTCCACTCTGTAAGCAGCATTGAAGATGCCATTAATGAAAAATACTGGAATCTTCAACTTGGTGAATGACCAAAGGGAAAAGTGGAGGGTGGAGGAACAATAGACTGTTTCAGACAATATAAATGACAAAATTTTTGTTCATTTGTTCAAGCATAGTTTCAAGGTTCCTTTTAAAAGCATCTTTGGTTACATTATGATGAAGGGAATTGTGTGGATTTTCCTCTCATGTCTTGTCTAACTGGTTCTGGTCACTGGAAACAAATACATTCCATTTTTCACTGTGACATTCGCAACACATTTTCTATTTTTCTACTTCTTACTCTTTATAAAAATGACTGTGGATCTTTGTTACAACATTTTAAATGAGGGATAATTTAATGCTTTGGTCCTAAATAATTTTATTTTAATTTCTTTTAACTTTTAAAAATTAATTTGTATTTATTCTTGACTATATTTTGTCTATATATATTTATTAATATAGGTATCTATATCCACAGCACAGAAATCTCCATACACAGAGCATTCATATATTGATAGATATAACCTTATTTCTTCTGTACAAATGCATCTTCTTCTTCTTTTTTTTTTTTTTTTTTTTTTTGCTTTTTGCAGGGGAGAAGGCAGGGCTATTGGAGTTAAGTGACTTGCCCAAGGTCACACAACTAGTGAATGTTAAATGAAAATGTAACTTTCTTGCAAGTACAGATAAGAAAAGAATTATATCCCAAGCACCTAGTGGTGCCATGCCCATAATAGGTATTTCAATTAAATTAAACTCATTGATTTATTGAACATTGCTTCTTTTGATGTTAAGATACTCCAAACAGCATCTACTTGCTCCAGTAGCTATGAAAAGCACATTAAATTATATTCCTTAAATTCGTTGCTGATACAATATTTCATTACTTTCATATATTACATTTTGTTTAGCCACACACACACTCATACACACACATACACAATGTTGCCAATTTTTTTGTCATACATAGAGCTTTCCTGTGCCCCGATCCATGCCCCCTGCATTGATAAAAATCCTTATGGTAAATTCCTAACAATGGGATCTTGTGATCAAAGAATATCAATACATTATCCGTTTCTTTTGCATAGTTACAAATTATATCTCTGAATAGTTGGATCATTTCATGACTCACCAGCAGTGCCACAGTCCTTCTCTTCTTAAGTTTCTCCCCACCCCTCTGTTAGCATTGTTTTTTTATGTTTATCAATTTACTAGATATGAGATAAAATGTCAAAGTTTTAATTTTTATTTCACTTATTGTTGATATTTTATATTTCTGTTAATAATTTGTAGTTCTTTTTCAAATTCTTTCTTCCCCTTTGACAATATATATAGAGAAATATTGCTTCAGTGTATTTTTGTTAATCCCTATATTTCTTGGATAATGTGCCAATATCAGGGGGGAAAAGCAAAGATGTTCCAAATCAGACACTTTGCTTTTTATACCTGTTTACTACTCAATATCCTTTGTGGGATGCTCAGTCAGACTATGCCTTCTATCCTTAGTTATCACTCAGAGTTTTGTCCTGCACCCTAGTTTTACATACTACATTATAGATTTTCACATTTAAGGTTCACCAATTAATCATGGTGAACATAAAAAGTGCTGGGCTTGGGGGCAGGGAGAGCAGGGTTCAGTTCTAATCTCTAATATTTAGTAGCAGACTAATTCTACTGTTGTTAAGTTATTTAAATTCTCTCACCCTGTTTTCTTATCTATATGATGGATATAATAATAGCACCTACCTCACAGAATTGACATGAGGATCAAATGAGATAATACTTGACCTCCCTTCAGCCTTTGATGTGGTTGATCACTCTCTCCTCCTTGATATTCTCCTTTCTCTGTGTTTTTGTTTTCCCAGAACACCACTCTCTCTCCCTGTTTTCTTCCTTCTTATTTGACTGCTCTTCCTGTGTCCTCTGCTGCATCTTTCTCCAGATCACACCCTCAATCATAGGTGTTACTCAGAGATCTAGCCTAAGCACTACTCTCTTTTCCATCTATACTACTTCACCTAGTGATCTCATCAGCTGCCAGAGATTTAATTAGTATCTCTATGCAGATGATTCTCAAATCCACATATTCTGTCCTGACCTTCCTTCTGATGTCCAGTCTCACATCTCTAACTGCCTTTAAGACATATTGAACTGGATGTCCATTTAACAGCTTAAACGAAACAAGCCAGAAACAGAACTCATTTTCTTTTCCTTTAAACACTCTTCCTCTCTCACCTTCCCTATTACTATAAAGGGAAATCGCATTCTCTCGGTCCTTTAGTCTCTCAACCAAGAAATTTATCTCTATTCATCACTATCTTTCACCATGCCATCCTGCCCCCTATAGCCCAGTTGTTGCCAAGGACTATCAATTTCACCTATGCAACATCTCTTATATATTCCCCCTTATCTCCACTGACAGTCTTGGTTCAGGCCCTTAACCCCTTATGCCTGGATTACTGCAATAGTCAGGTGGTGGTTCTGCCTGCTTCAAGTCTCTTCCCACTCCAATTCATCCTCTATTCAGCCACCAAAGTGATTTTCCTAAAGCACAGTTCTGACCCTGTCACTCCTTTTCTCAAACTCCAGTGGCTACCTTCTGTTTCTGGGATCCAACTGAAAATGTTCCATTTGGCATTCAAAGACCTATACAACTTAGCTCCTTCCTACCTTCCTAGCCTACTTACACCTTATACAGCAAGAGAAACTCTTTGATCCACTGACATTAGCTTCCTATTGGAATAAAACACTCCATTTCTCAGCTCTAGGTATATTTTCTGATTCTCCATCATTCCCAGAATACTCTTCCTCTTCAACATTGCTTTGTGACTTCCTTGGATTATCCTCCCTCCTTAGATTATAAACTCCTTGAGGTCAGGGGCTGTCTCTCTTATCCTTAGTTGTATTCCTATTTCTTAGCACAGTGCCTGGCACATAATTATTTATTCAATTGTACTGAATTGAACTTGGAAACATTCCCATTTAGGTTTAAAGTACTATTCCCCTGGAAAATTTAATAAACATCATATGCTGATAAAGTGCCAAAGGAGGAACACAATGGAGCAAATAGAATAACAGCTTAGTAATTAGAAACAGGTGTTGCAGAAGAATGTTGTGATAAAATTAAGACTTCTTGATATGAGAGCTGTAGCATAATTACAGAGAATTTTGGGGAAATAAAGATCTCTCATTGGTTGGTAGGCCAGAGGCAAAGAATATGAACATTTAAATTAAGCTGGCCTGTATAAGGTGTTGGTGAGGTAAGCTTCAACATTGGACATGATTTAAAAATATTAATGGAGATAATGAAGCACTGATACTTTCTTAGGGCAATGGGAATCATAAGAAACAGAATTGAGAAATGTTACACAGACATATGAGTGATGGAAGTGGGCCTTGATGCAAAAAACAAAACATGAATTACTTGGTTAAAACTCAATCTCGGGTAATATCATACATCAAAGGGACTGTACAGATCTCAGGGTAGGGGTTGGAGGGGCTGTTTTCTCTCAAAGAGGAGAAAGTATTTTTACTAAAATGCAAGTCTTATCTCTTTTTATTAACCAGTACATAAAATTGTTAACTTGTTATGCTTTCAAGGGAATTTAAAGAAGGCAGGGACCTTGTTGGGGTTTATTCTCTTATTTTTTTTCTTCTTTGGTGTGCCAGTCCTAACACCAAAGATTCCTACTTGGACTGACCCTACCGCAATATGAAAAGCAAGAAGTAGGGATGGGTTAGTCAGACAAGAGAGGACCAAGATATACATGCCATGACTTCCTAATGTAATGTTCTTTCTACCAGATTACACACCTAAAAGTTAAAAGAAAAAGCCAAACTAATATTTTTTTGTCATTTTAAGAGTTGAAAGTTGATGACTAGAAGGCAAAAAGAACAAGGTTTAAATTTTGCCTTACAGACATATTTGTGATATGGTCCTAGGCAAATTACTTAACCTTTTTTTTATTTTAAGATCCAGTTTTCTTGGCCATAAAATAGGAATGATGTATAGCTCTTACCTCAAAAGGGTTGTCATAAGGATCAAGTGAAATAACCTCAGTAAAGTGCTTGGCAGTTTTAAAGCTCTCAAAGAAATTTAAATTGTAGACAGATTGCATTATGGTATTTTAATCCACGTAGCTTAGAAGCTCTCAAAGAAAGTTAAATTGTAGACAGATTGCATTATATCAGAACAATGATATTGGAATATGTGGATGTAAGTCTAAATAACATTTGTCTCACTTGTGTGACACTAGAAAATCGAATTAATATGTCTAGATTTCAGTTTATTTTTTTCTGTGAAATGAACTAGACATCCAATGAGGTGCCTTCAGTTTCTAAATCTATGCTCACTATGACTATAAAAATGACTATCTGGAAGAACTTGGGAGACAATATGGTAATGCTAAAAGAGTCATTTCTTTTGTCAATGGCATTTTCTTGCTTGATGAATCAGGGCTCTAAGTATACACAGTAGTGTATTTTCATGCTAGCAAAGCATCTGACAAAGTCTCACAATATCTGTGTTGACAAAATGAGAAGAATATGGCTGAATGTGCCATAAAGTAGATTCATTATTCATTGAATGACTGGATCCATAGTTAATTTATTAATAGATTGCTTCCAAATTGGAAGTTTTCAGCAGCATCTTTTAGGAGTCTTTATCTCTTTTCTGCTCTCTGTCTCTCTTTGTTTCTCTCTATGTCTCTATATTAATGCATACATATATGTGTGTATACATATATACATAAATATGTATAAAATTGTATATTCATGCATACTATGTCTATGAAAGCAACATAGGTATATACATAGTGGTGTATGAAATTATAGATCTGTGTATATTACACACATATGTATAAAAATCTATATATGTGTGCATTTATATGCATATACACATATATATTATAGGTAGATATATTAATGAAGACACATGTGCTACCTTTAACCATATCTGTTTATTTCATTCAGTGTCAGCTCTAGCATTTTCACCATCTGTCCGCATTCCTGGAACTATCTTCCTCCTCATTTCTACATCATGGCTTCCTCGACTTCTTTCAAGTCTCACCTGAATTTCATGTTCTACAAGAAGACTTTTATTCATTAATTAATTTAGCATTTTTTTTAAATCTTAATGCCTTCTCTCTGAGATTATCTACAATTATCCTGCATATATAGTTATTGTATGTAGTTGCTTGTATTGGGTCTCCTCCATCAGATTGTGAATCCTTGAGAGCAGAACCTGAGTCTGGGTGTGTGTGTGTGTGTGTGTGTGTGTGTGTGTGTGTGTGTCTGTGTGTCTGTGTCTGTGTCTGTGTCTGTGTCTGTGTGTCTGTGTCTGTGTCTGTGTCTGTGTCTGTGTCTGTGTCTGTGTCTGTGTCTGTGTAGATGCCTGGGGTGTGCCTTTTTAATCCACATAGCTTAGAAGAGAATAGTCTCTTAATACCCACTTGTTATTTTTCTTGTTGTTGACTTGCATTTATCACATTTTTATTAAGGGCTTTCTATGTGCTATCTGTACTCAACTCTAAGGAAGACTAGAAAAAATAAGACTAATACATTAAGGATTTTATCACCTCACAAGGGAAGTAAGAAATTTATAGGAAAAAATATAATAAACTTAGAACATGGCAAATTCCATTTAAGTAATACAGAGTGCTCAGTCAGTTCTGTTTGTTAAGAAATGAGGAATCCAGGGAAAGTTTCATGAAGGAGATAACATCAAAGTTTGGGTAGGAGTTAAGTAGGCAGAGAGAAAATAGAGATGATAAGAAACTGAGAGGAATAACTAATATATTCAATGACAGAAACATGAGCTATAAACTTCTAAAAAAAGCTGAACTGACCAAATCTAACAAGATAGAGTTTATTAGAAATAAATGCAATTATTACAGTAAAATGTTTCTTTCTTTCTTTTTTTTTGGTATAAATCACCTACGTATTTAGCAGGAGGAAATGAAGGCTAAACAGTAGTTTGTGTGCAGCAGATTTAGTGACTTGTTGACTGCACTTTCAATAATTGTCAAAAATATAACCTGGCTGATAAAATGAAAACTAAAGGATGTGATATACATTGAATTAATACAAAAATGTATTGTGATTAAGGTAGGTAACAGTCCCACTAAATACTTATCAGACCACTTCTGAAATCTTATGTTCACTTTGGGGCGCCAAATAATGATAATAGCTTGCATTTATACAGCACTTTAACTTTAAAAATCACATAAAATATCTCATTTATCTTATTTCATCCTCACAATAACCCTTGGAGTTAGGAGCTATTATTATCTTAATGTTATAGAAGAGGAAACTGAAGCAAAGGTTAGATAACTTGTCCAGGTTCACAAAACTAATAAATGTCTGTCAGATTTGAACTTTGGTCTTCCTGTCTTAAAGTTCAATACTTTATGCACTAAAATATCTATCTCCTTTTTAAGACTGTTAAACTGTACTTCATTAATAGGAGAGGAATCAGGACAATGAAAGTCCCCACAAACATGTGACACCGTGGCTTTGTTTAGAAAAGAAAAAAAATGAAGGAAGGCTATCATAAATATCTCAAATCTGAAGAATTTTTATATGAAAAAGAAATAGACTCACTCTGTGTAGGTTCAAGGTATAACTGTGACAGAATGTAACAGAAATGAGTTTAGCAGATACATACCACTTAGCAACTTAGGTCTAAGTATGGAGGTGTGAATCCTGTCCCCTGTTGAGAGGGTGTGAACTCCTTTGATGAAGATGAAGTGAGCTGGAGTTTTCTTGAGAGAGGGAGAGAGAGAGAAAGATAGAGATAGAGATAGATAGAGAGAGAGAGAGAGAGAGAGAGAGAGAGAGAGAGAGAGAGAGAGAGAGAGAGAGAGAGAGAAAGTGTGTGTTTCTCTCCCAG
>CM053601.1:96170546-96189060 GCA_028646575.1 Pseudocheirus occidentalis | reverse complement strand
TGCTTCTCCCGGTGGGAGTGGGTGACAGGGGAGGAATTGCAAGAATCTAGTATTTAAAGCTATACAATCAAATGCAACTGGGAAATAATATATACAGGGACGGGGGCAGGGAGCCCCTCCCTGACCTGCTAGAAAGCTAGGGGGGTGTTGGAGGAGGGCAGAAAATGGAACAGATTGTGGGAAGGGCCTTACAGTGGGATCAATGTTCTGGGCTGGGGGGTAGGGGCAAAAGGGGGAGAAAATTTGTAACTCAAAACCTTGTCGAAATGAATGATGTAACCAAGAAAATAAATTAAAATAAAAAAATCAATATGCATGCTCTTTTTTTTTCTCCATGGAGTTTTGGGGGAGGAAATGAAAGGAAACTATGTTTGAATAGTATGTGTGTTGAACAGTATGAAGATGAAATTAAATAAAATCATTTATATAACTTTAGTTCTAAACTTATCCCTCAGACTCAAATTAATTATTTTAATCCTCATCATTTTACATCTATACTTATTTCAGCATAGTTATTTACAGAGGGATTTTTTATTGATAGATATGCATATATGTATATGTGCATAAAATGCAGTCACATATAAATATGCACACATATAGAATCATGATGTACAATAAGAGAACAATGGAAGTCTTAGCCTTGGATCAATCACTTAACTAGATATATGAACTTACAAAAGTCATTTTACTGTTCTAAATCTAAGTTTTCTTATATTTATATAAGTACATACACATACACATATACATATGCTTATACGTATTTCTATAATTGTGATAAGGATATTGCTTCCCAATGAAGAAAGTCCAGAGAGTCAGAAGTGAAGTCAGAAGAACAAGAAAACATTCTCCCTCTCTAGTTCAAAACAAAATTGTTAAATCTAAGTGTATATATGTGTGTGTGTGTGTGTGTGTGTGTGTGTGTGTGCATGCATGCAGGTGTGTGTGTGTGTGTGTGTGTGGAGGAGTGTGTGAGTGTGAGAGATGCTTCCTGTACCCAACCCAAATCAGAATGTACTTTAGGAGTCTTACACCCCTACCTTTTGGTTTGAATGACCTTCGTCTCTGTCATTCCAATGTCAAGAAATAATTTTATTTTTCCTTTCCCTCCTCAGAACCTTGTTCTAGTATACCTCTGTGTGATCACCATTCATGGCATCATCTTATAACTATTCTGGTTTTTATTTATTCATGACCCTCAGAGAAGTGGGGACTTCTAGTCAAATACAACTTGCCCTTACACATATATGATATCCAGTCAACATTTAATCTATTCCTGCTATGCAACAGTTTTTATCGCGATTCAATTTTTTTTGACTCACATTTATATAACTATGGTTGTAATCATCCGTAACTTTCCCTGAAGGAATGGTTGAAAATTTATTTGCCTAATAAAGATTTATCTTTTCTTAGGGAAGATAATGCTTAACTTTTCAGGATATGTCATTTTGAAGTTATATGCAGATTTCTTTTTTCTTTTGAATATAACATAATTTAGCATTTTCATTTGTTTATGTTTATTAATAAGTACTTCTATGCAATTTATGCTGTTTTCACATTGATGCACAAATTCCTTCTTCTGAAGTAATTATAAGATTCTCAAAATTCAACTTCTAGAACATCATCATTATGTTTCTATGTGAGTTAAATTTGAGATTCTTCTGTGACAAACCCCAACAGTTTGGGTTGCTTCCATTTATATTCTCTTTATAAGCACACACACACACACACACACACACACACACACTCTTTTTCTGTGATATCTAGAAAATTTTTCATTCAAGAGGATTTTTGTGATATTATTTCCAACTTTTGTTTTCTGGAAAGTCAATAATTTTTAGAAGATATAGATAATCTGTTAAAGCATCACTGCTTTGCTTTGTAGGGGTGAATTTTATTTCATTTTGTCTCTGGTTTTTTCCAGATAGATAGATACTTACACACCCAAATATGCATAGACATAAGTACATATACATACTCATATGCATATATGTATTTCTAAAATTTTCTAACCTTTCTTTCCATTATTTTTTCAAAGTAGTCAATACTCAAATGAAATTACAAATGATCTATTATAATCTATTCTTTTCTTTATATTTTAGGCTTTTCTTTAAGACCTCTAATTTCCTTTTTTGTTCTTTCTCTTAATTATTTCATTAATGCTAGATATTATGCTAAGTATTCTGACTAAAGATATTTGTGGAATAATACATCCGATAGAATTTTAACATGGTTCATTAATTCAGATTACTTTATATTTTCTTTTAACACATAATCATAATATTTATCCACAACATTTAAGCCTCCCTTTTGTTTACTTATTACTTTCTATTGTTACTTCCATTTTTTCTTCAAGGATTCCCCTCATTATTAAAAAAAACTTTCTCCTTTTCTTAGCATTTTTCTTTCACTTTTACTTTATCATATTTCTTTTTCTGTTGATGAATACAGCTGCTCCAACTTACCAGAAGTTTTTCCCAAACCAGAGAAAATAATCACTCCATTTTATAAATTTTTAGACAGCCACATATGAAGATTAAAGGAAAATTCAGTAGTAGAATTAGAAGTGCAACACAGGATTTTAGAAAATGCTATCTTCAATTTGGTATCTTTTCCCCTTGTCACAGGGCTAAGAGCTTATGTTTCACTATTTTTCTACAAAGGATATAATATTTCTTTGTAAATATTTTTTCATATAATTTGTTTTAAGAAAAATATAAAATTATAGAAACCATGTAAGCAGCTTCTTTTTAAAGAACTATCAATTTAACCTATTCATTGAGCCTTATTTCATACTGTTCTTTGACTGGATTTTTTTTAATAGTAGGCTGAGCTCACTGTCTTGTGAGCTATTTTTTTTATTCCTAACTAAATGCTTTTCTTAAACAATTCTTCTAGGTAGTATGATTATCCTCTCACTTTCCACATCATAGCCTGTCTTCATTTCCTAACCTAGGTCCATACTGCTATAATCTATTCTTACATGGATATCTTCTAGCATTCTGATTTGAAAAGACAGTTCTGCTCAGTAGCTAGTGGGCTTGGAATCAGGAGTACTTAGGTTTTTACCCATTTTCTCACAATTAATAGGTTTGTGGCCATTAAAAATTCATTTTTATCCCCTTCAATATTCTTTTCAATAAAATGGTAAAAAAAAAAATTTGCTTTAGCTACATCACCATGACTTTTGTGAGCCAAAAATGAGATCGTGTAAGTAAAATACTTTGTATACTTTAAAGCATTGTGTATATTATTTATTGCTTTGAGAAACCATCCTACAAATATATATAAAAAGAAATATTTAAATCTTATTTTTTAATTGCATGTCAGAGTAAAGTGATAGAGATGGAATCCCATAAACTTTTTTCCTTTCATTTCAATAAGCATGCAAAATCAAGAGATATTCATGAGTAAAAAAATGTCTACTTAATAGTATAGTTGGTTGAATTCTTTAATACTCTGATACCAGCCTAAAGGAATGTACAGAGTGATTAAGGAGACAAGGCTCTATCCTTGGTCTTATCCTGATTAATAATAAAGCAAAATAAAATCTTAAACAAAGATACAAATTACTTTGATTTCAAACAAATATACATACAAATGACACAATGCTGGCAGGTAATTACAGTAATATGTAGAATTTGAAAAGGTTTCCATAAGTTGGGACAACGGGATGTATAGGTTTTAGTTAGCTTTATTTTCACTATTATTTTGGTCTGATCCTTGTCATTCTCTGTAGGTGACCCTAGGTTCTCAAAGACCATGCCATGGAACTACAAACAAACTGATCTTGTTATGGTGCAAAGGCATCACATTCAAGTACATGGACTAATTGACTTCTGGGAGCAAACTGGTATAGTAAGCTCTAAATCAATGTTACTCTCCCTTATTCACCTCCCAACAATCAAAATAGCACTCCCCAAAACCTAGAAGAGCAGAACAAGCAAAAAGATGGGGAGAAACAATCCTTCAGCCCAAGAAACTGCGATCTGCAAGAAAGATCCATCTCATTCAGATGACAGGGAAGCCCAGTCCAGGACACTAAGCATCCCAGCAAGTCAGAAGCAAGCCCCACATCATCAAAACAATGGGAGATCCTGAGCTTCAGTGTGGTGGAGCAGGTAGACACTAACACCAAGACCCCCAAGTGCCTTAGCCTAGCCAGTAGAATGAGCAGACTCCAATGCTGAGAACCACCACACACTTCAGTGTAGCTTCTCCCCTCCCCAAACATACATCCTTCAGCATGACAAAAAAGTAAGCCAGTCCTCGATATTCTTAAGCACAGCAAAGGGGAAATAAGCATCCTCCATTGGCTAGATCTCCATGTGCTTCAGCACTAATATTTTGGTCTGATCTAGGGAGACCCCAAAATACCCCACCTGGTCTCAGCACACATCAGATACCACAACTAGGACACCAGCTCAGCACTAGGTAGCTGCTTTCAGCAGTACCAGCCACCAGCCCCACCATAAACTCTCAGCAAAACACAATACATGACAGATCCATGGAACTTCAGGGCAACATCAGCACAGTACAAGGTAAACAGCCAGGGCTGACAGTCCCTGGAACAAGAAGCCTGAGATAGTGCCCCTTCCACTTCAGATACAGAGCTCAAATTTAAAAGAAAGGAAAAAGGCCAAAAAAGATGAGTAAAATCAGCAATGAATGAATGAATGAATAAAAGACTCTGACTATAGAAAGTTATTATGGTGACAGGGAAAACTAAGACACAAACTCACCAGAAGACAACACTATTAAAACACCCAATGACAAAACCCCAAAGCAAATAGGAAGTGATCTCAAGCACAGAAAAATTGATGGAAGAACTAAAAAGAAGATTAAAAATCATATAAGAGAGGTAGAAGAAAAAATGAGAAAAGAAATGACAGTGATGCAAGAGAATTATGAAAAGAAAGTCAACAGCTTGGAAAACTACTTAAAAAGTATAATTGGCCAAATGAAAATGAGATATAAAAGTGCACTGAAGAGAACAACTCCTTAAAAACTACAACTGACTGAACAAAAAAAAGTAGAAAAACTAATTGAGAAAACAACAACACCTTACATGTAAGAATTGGGAAGTGGAAGCTAATGAATCTATAAGACATCAAGAATCAATCCAGAAAATAATAACAAGAATGAAAAAATAGAAGAAAATGTAAAATGCTTCATGAGAAGAACAACTGACCTGAAAAAAATCTAGGAGACACAATACCAGAATTATTCAACTATGTGAAAGCCATAATCAAAAGGAGGACCATCTTTCCGGGAAATTATCAAGGAAAACTGTCCTGATATCCTGGAATCAGAAAGCAAAATGAAAATTGAAAGAATCCATCATTTGTCTCAGGAAAGAGATCCCCAAATAAAAACTCTAAGGAACATGATAATCAAATTTCAAAACTATTAACTCAAGAAAAAAAATACTACAAATGGCCAGAAAGAAAGAAAAAAATGAGGTAATCACCATCAGGATTGCACAAGACTTAGAAGCTGCAACATTAAAAGATCTCAGATATCAGAGCATGATATTCTGGAAGGCTAGAGAGGACTGAGGAATGAAAAAGCTAAGGGAACCAAGAATCACCCAAAAAAAGTTGAGCACATCAAGGGAAAAAAATGGTGGTTCAATGAAATAGAATGACTTCAAGCTTTCATAAAACAATTAGAACTGAACCAAAAATTTGGCTCTTAATATCATGAGCCAAGAGAAACATAAGCAGGTAAAAAAGGGAACAAAAACATAAAGGATTCAATAGAGCTAAATTATTTATATCCTTACACAGGAAGAAGATATAATTCTTTAAAATTTTATCATTAATAGTAGGGCTAGAAGGAATATATATATCCATATATCTCTATCTGTCTATCTATCTATCTATCTATCTATCTGTCTGTCTGTCTGTCTGTCTGTCTATCTGTCTGTCTATCTAAAGATACAGATATATAGATAGAGAGTATGGGTATAAGATGGGTTTGGAGGAATGATATAAAAATAATTAAGGGATTGCAACAGCAATCAATTTAGCAGAAACTTAGCACTTAGTAATTTAGGGCTAAGTATGGAAGGTGTGAGCTCTGTCCACTGTTGAGAAGGCATGAACTCACCTGTTGACATGGAATAAGAGGATTGGCTGAGACAGGAGGCCAGTGTGTGTGTATAAGCACAAACTCCAGAGACAGAGAGACAGATTTGGAATTTTCCTGTTGGAGGAAGCAAGATTGTCTCAGCATCTGGGAGCTGGGCTGGGCTGCTGGACTGAAAAAGTGAGTTGGAGGTTTTGAGAGAGAGAGAGAGAGAGAGAGAGAGAGAGAGAGAGAGAGAGAGAGAGAGAGAGAGAGAGAGAGAGAGAGAGAGAGCAGAATCTATTATGCTTCAGGTGAAGTTTAAAAAAAAAGCAGAGATAGCAATCCTAATCTCAGACAAAAGAAAAGCAAAAATAGACCCAATGAAAAGAGATAAAAAGGAAACTACTCTTGCTAAAAGGAACCATAAATAATGATATGTATACCAAGTGGTATATCATGCAAATTCTTCAAGAAGTTAAATGACTTAAATGAAATAAACAGCAAAACTATATTTGGGGGTGGGTGGGAATGAACCTTAACTCTCCTGTCTCAAAATTCGATAAATCCAATGAAAAAATAAACAAGAACCCAAGATGCTAAATTGAATGTTAGAAAAGTTGGATATTATGCACCTTAGTCATGATTTAGACATAAAGAGTGAGACTATAAGCAAACTAGAGAGCAATGAACACTCTGCTTGTCAGATCTATGAGTAGGGAAGAATTCATGACCAAACAAGGGATAGAGAACATTATAAAATGTAAAATAGATAATTTTGATTATATTAAATTTAAAAAAATCTTTGTACAAACAAATCCAAGGCAACCATGGTTAGAAAAAAAGCAGAAATATGGACAATACTCTTTACAGCAATTGTCTCTGATAGAGACCTCATTTCTCTAATATGTAGAGAACTGAATAAAATTTATAAGAACACAAGCCATTTCCCTATTGATAAATTGTCAAAGGATATGAACAGGCAGTTTTCAGATTAATAAATAAATGCTATCCATAGGCATATGTAGCATTGCCCTAAATCATTTTTGATTGAAACACAAATTAAAACATTGCTGTGGAATCATCACACCTACTAGTTTGACTAATTTGACAGATAAGGAAAATGATAAATGTTGGAGAAAATATGAAAAAACTGGGAAACTAATGTACTGTTGGAGGAGTTGTGAATTGATCCACCCATTCTGAATAGCATGTTGGAACTGTAACCAAAGGACAATCCAATTTTGCATACCCTTTGATCCAGCAATGCCATTATGAGGACAGTATGTCAAAGTGTCAAAGACATAATTAAAAAAAGGAAAAGAACCTACAGCCTCTCTCTCTCTCTCTCTTTCTCTCTCTCTCTCTCTCTCTCTCTCTCTCTCTCTCTCTCTCTCTCTATCTCTCTCTCTCTCACACACACACGAATATAAGGACTCTTAAAAATAACATGAAAAAACCCCTTTGTTTTGTTACCAAAGGACATTCAGACATTTCACTTATGCTAGTACTATTTCTGCAACACTACCCGAAAATTGTAAACCTCATATGTGTGTGTGTGTGTATAAAATTTAGCTTAATCAACATCATCTCAAATGTCTATATCCCCTGTCTGAAAATTTTCTAAATTCTGTATGAGATCTAAAGATCTCATTATATTAATGCTAATGAACCTTGGAAGAAGCAAAATATTCTTTTAAATTTTGAGATTTATTAAAAATATGCCCATTGCTCAAAAGACCATGAGTATATTTTCATAAAATAAGTTCCCAAATGAAATTAAATTCTCTCTTTGAAAAATAACCAGTAGTGGCAAAAAATTGGAAAACAAGGGGATGCCCATCAATTGGGGAATGGCTGAATAAGTTGTGGCACATGAGTGTAATGGAATACTACTGTGCTATAAGAAATGAGGAGCAGACAGACTTCATAATAACCTGGAGAGACTTATATAAACTGATGCTGATTGAGAAGTGCAGAACCAAGAGAAATTTGTACAGAATCGCAGACACAATGAATATGTGATGACTAACTTCAATTGACTGGGCTCCTCTCAGCAATACAAGGTTACAGGACAACTCCAAAAGAGTCATGATTGAAGGAGATACCCACATCCAGAGAAGGAGATGTAGAGTCTGAGTACAGATTGAAACGAACTACTTGCTCTGTTTCTTTTTCTCGTTTTGTTTTATTTCCTCTTTTCAAATGACCATTCCATCAGTTACAATCCTTCTTTATAACCTGACTAATGATTAATGGGAAGATATTTGTAGATCCTGTATCTGAGTGCATGTTGCCATGATGGGGGTCGGGGGGAGAGGAAAGGGAAAAAAAATCTGAAATTCAAAGTACTGTGGAATTAAATGTTGTAAACTAAAAGTAAATAAACCCCAAAAAATCACCAACAGGGTAAAATGATATTTTGAAAATACTAAGCTAACCAGTGTTATCTTAAAACATGCCTTGAAGAATTCATTGATTTAATTAACAATTAATTCAATAATATTTTATTAAGTACCCACTTTGTCAGTCATGCTCATAGATGCCAGAGGCAAAAGGCAATGATTAAACTTTCTTTCCCTGTCCTCAAGGATATTATATTCTTCTTTTATCTGAAGTCAGAGAAGGATATGTTGTTGTTTAGTCATTTCAGTCATTTCCACTTCTTTGTGACCTCATTCAGGGTTTTATTGGTAAAGATATGGAATGTTTTTCTACTTCCTTCCCTAAATCATTTTATAGATAAGAAACTGAGACAAAAAGGGTTAAGTGAATTGCCCAGCATCACACAGCTAGTATATAGTTTGTTTGTTTGTGTGTGTGTGTGTGTGAATGTGTGTGTGTCAGTGTGTATTTGTATCCACCCATACACCCACCCATATATTTACATATATAATACATAAACACAGATATATGTATATATGCAAACAGATATCTGTATACACCCTTATAAGATTCTCTAGGCAGCTAAGTGGTACACTGGATAGAGCATAGAGTGCTGGACCTGTACTCTATCTGTCCGTCTGTCCATCTGTCTGTCTGTCTGTCTGTCTGTCTATCTGTCTATTTATCTATATCTATATCCATCCATCCATACATTTATATAGCCTTCCTTTAGTGGATGGACCTTTGACACAGAAACTAAAGTTGGAATATTATTCTTGAACTTTCATCAGCTAACCTCTTGGAATCTATTTCCTCATCAACAGGGCATAATAATATTTTAACTATTCATCTTACAGCGTTGTCTTTTTTTACAAACCTTAATGTGCTTTATAAAGACAACGGCTTCATAAAACCATATAAAAGTTACAATATTAGCAAAAAGTGTATTAATATTAGGGATTAGGAGATCTGTATTTTTTTCTTGGCTTAATATTATATAATTCGGGCAACTTTTTTTAAACACAATTTTGTAAAGTTCATTTTCTTCATATGCAAGATGGTAAGGAGTCATATGAAACTAGAGGATTTCTAAGTTCTTTTCCATCTCAGATGACTCTATGACGACTTTGGCTAATTCATAACATAAGATGGTTACTCCATGCTTAAACAATTGTAAATACTTATCCTTAAGATCTTTACAATAACTGCAATGCCGTAATCATACTTCTCTACACAATATACTCAGTTTATTTGAAATGGTCTTTTCCCACATCAGTACTCCAAATCTAGTGAGAAATATTAGGCTAGGTTACGTGTTATTAACTAAATATCAGCTATGCCTTTGAAATCTTGCAGGGAGTGAGGAACCCAATTATTCTGTAGAGTATTAACTACTCTATAAAATGTAAATTATATCTTTTGATATTACCACATTCCTGATGCATGCAGTATCTGCTATTAAATTTAATGAGAGTTGTTTTCTTATTAAAGGATTAGAACAGACTGATGTGGAGAAGGGTAAATGTTTAGTACATCACATGGGGGTTAATTGTTTCTCACATACTTGATCTACATTTCCTCTGGTGCAGAAGAAGACGATTCATCATCATAATTAGTTTTCTTCACAGGTTTTTAAAGTAAGAAGTGTCCCTGTATAGTCACTAAATAGTATATTATGATTTGTTAAAAAATGGAAAGGAAGGAAGTGGCAAAAATGCTGAAATATATAATATGATTGTAAAGAATTAAGCTATATTTTATACGAGGGTTAAAGAAATTTAAAAATGTTTATATACAAATTATCAGTTCCAGGAACTAAATTTTAGAGCAATCTCTTGTGATACCTACTTTCCCAATTATAGGTGTACATCTTTGTTAAAACAATTTATAAGTAAAGATAAAAACAATGACTGATTACTCAAGTCAATCATAATACTGATTCTCACAAATTTAAGCCAAAGTATATGGAGATAGAGTTGCTTAAAAATTATTATGGCATGTTGAGCTAGAAACTGAACAACACAGTCAAAGATAACACAATTTTGAGGATTTTTTGAATAGAGATTAAAAGAAAGCTGAAACCAGTCCGTATTGGATTTATGAGTTTCTTTTATTTGTTTTAAGCATAGGAATTTGGAAAGCCTCTTAGATAAATTTACCTAAGCTAGAGGTCTAAAGCAAAACTAAATCTGGAAACCTAGGTACCAGAGCAAGAACCCTTGGGAAAACAATCAATTAGGGGCTAACAGTTGTTTGTGGCCACACCATAAGACCTTTCTTTCCTACATTTACTAGGACTATGAAGACATGGACCAGGGATGAAGCAGGATAGGATGAATATCAGAAATTTATACATTTACCTGTATACCTCTGATTGGGTAAGCCAGAGAAACAAGAAATTTTTGGTTTTCTCATCTGTAAAGTACAGCTAATAATGCTTGCAATGTCTACGTTGTCGCACTGTTGAAAGCAAAGAAACTTGTAAATTTTAAATAGTCATAAAATGTGAATGAGCAATGTTATTACCTGTTCATAGTTTATGGCCCTAAAACTTCTCTAATTTTAATAGATTAAATATCTTTTTTTCCAGAAGATTGGTATAGAAAATGATTTGGATGACTCCTTATATGACTTATTTGTTGTGGGCCAATACTTTCTGGGGTCTTGGCACACTAGCTCCCCAGTTCTACAAGGTCATTAGGCAGATATGCAAGGAAAGTATAATCTTGTTGGGTGGATGCTCTCATTGGTTTTGTGAATATCTAAAGAAAGTACTGAAAGGTAATTTACAAGTCTTGATTGGGACTCCTGGTTTGTTCTGCCTCCAGAGGTGGTTCTAGGATAAAGATCTTAATGAGTGATTAGGCTTGGGCTGGGACAGGGGAAAGGCAAGACCCAAGTCATGTATTCACCCCTGCAATAAGGAGTATAAGCTCTATGATTTCTTGTATCTTTGGCTCTGTATGAAATGGTTCTACAATAACCAGACTATGGAGTACATCCCCATCTCTCTCCCCCTTTTCTTATTCAGCTACAAGCTTTCTCTCACTTTCTCTTAATTTTTCTCAGCTGGTAGCTAGGCTCAGACTCTGCTGGCCACAACACTTATTATTATAGGAACTAAATTGAAGTAAAAGGCAATCTGCAGTCCCCAAGTTCTCAGTATAGCAAAGGTCTTTTACAACTCTAGAAACACCCTTGATCTCATAATCTTCTCTTCTCCAGAAGATTATCCTAATCATCCTCCTTAATCTTTTGTTAATATACAGCCTCTCCACATCTATTGTCTCCTTCAAACTACTGTTTCCTGTAAACACATCCACATCTGTCCCATTTTTCAAAACAGAACAAAGACAAGGATGAAAATAACAACAATAACAACAACACCACCACCACCACCACTAATATCACTTGATCTAACTATTCTGTACAGAAACATATGCAATCTATTGTCAAATATTGTTTCTATGTTCATAATATCCCCATTATAGGTCTTCTCTCTATTCACACAGTCACTACTCATTATATATGTGTGTGTGTATTATATATATATATATATATACACACACACACACAAGTATATATACACACATGAATATATATACTCACCATATATACATATATATATATATATATATATATATATATATATATTTACTTACTTGATTACTACATTAACCTTCCTTTTTTATGGGGAAAGAAAGGATTTCCATAGTGACTACAAGAATGATTTATACACAAATGCATGCATGTATGCATGTGTGTATATAGATATATGTAAATTATCCTACATGCATTTTATTTATTATTTCTTTTTCTTTAGATAGATATTTATCTTTCTTCATATGTCATTTACAGCTAATTTGAGTATTTGTAATAAAACAATTTCTTCACTCAAGGTCATTCTTAAAACAATATTGCTGTTAATATATAAAATGATCTTGGTTCTCATTTTGCTCTTTATTATTTTGTGCAAGACTTTCACAGTTTTCATTTTCCCTAAAATCATTGAGCTCATCATTTTTTATAGCACAGAAGTATCTCATCACAATCAACTATCACAGCTTGTTCAGCCATTCCCTAAGTGATGGGCATCCCTGCAACTTTTGTTTCTTTGCCACTACAAAGACAACTGCTATAAACAGTCTAGAACATATAAGTTCTTTTCTTTTATTCCCTAATCATCTTTCAAAATAAACAAAGTAGTGTTATTGCTAGCTTTGTAATGTTTAGCCTGAAGTCTGTCCTCATTTCCATTCAACACCCACTCAGCAGCCTAAAACATTTTCCTAAAGTGTTGCTGTAACCATGTAACCCACCACTCCTACACACTCAATAAACACCAATGGCTCAACATCATCTGAAGAATCAAATGAAAATGTTTTGTTCATCATTCAGAACGCTTCTCAAGCTTGTCTCTTTCTACTTTCTTTTTTTCCTTTGTACCCTTTAGTATCCTCTATATAGTCTAAAATCGAGTGAAAATATTCCTTGAATGAAGAATTTCATTTCTCATCTATGCCTTTTTATAGATGGTTTTTACAAATATGAAATTTTCTCACTGCTTACCTCTGCCTCCTAGATTTCCTGTATTCCTTTTACATTCTGTTCAAATCTCACCTTCTGTTGGGCAAATTATCCCAACCTGACCCCACTGCTAATGTCTTTCCTATAGTACTGACATTCAGTTTTACCATCCATAACTGATATATGTAACTTTTTGAACAATATCTTCACTGTTGGAATGTGAATTCCTTAAATATAGGGATCTTATGTTTGCCTCTCTTTGTTTTCCTAGTGCTAGTACAATGCATGTAAAATAGTAAGTAGTTAATTAAAACCTTGCTGATTTTTTTGATTTGACTTGCCTTGCCTTAATAGTCATCACAATTTGAATAAAATACTTTCTAATAACAATATCATCACACTGTTCCTTCACCATATTTGATCTTTCCCCAACTTTTATTTTGGATATTTTAAAAGGATGGTATTTTATTTATTAACAGTGAGGAATATTGCTACCATAAAGAGTATAATACCTTTGTTTACTGGCCATCACTTTTTCCACTATTAAGGGACCAAAAAGTCTGCCATTTATCAGAAGGTTGCTTGGAAAATATGTACTTTGAACAAACATAATTGAATAGTCTTACAGGGTGCTTTAATGATATATGATGATAATCATACAAAGTGACATATAGGTTAGTTGAACAGAATATGATATTTCTTGGAAAATGTAGGTGTACACTGATAGATAATTTAGTTTCTAATGCTTTTTATGATTCCTGGGAATCATAACACATGTGTTTAAATTGTAACGTGTCTCAACTTTAAGTTGTTAATTTAACCCACATTATATATGGCAAGAAAGAAATTTTACCTTATTAATTACAAATTAGAGGCAGCACATTACTTTATATAAACATGATGACTCAAATAAAGTTTCAGGCCTAAACATGTTATCCAAGATAGGCCCCAAGGTTGCATGGGCTTTTTGGTCTGAAATCTGCTCATTGAACATATTCTAGTCATTAATATGTTAGTGTAATGGTAATGGAATTTGAAGATCCCTTTGTTTTGGAAAACTGACAGGTACTTAGCACCTAGTTTCAAGTTAAGCATCTGTAAAGAAACAGGAGGTATGAAACCCTGTTGCTGATGTAACAGGAAGGGGCTGAAAAGGGAACCCCTGTTGCTGACATGACAAGAAGGGGCTGAACAGGGAGGAACTATACTTTATATAAGGAAGAGCACAAGCTGGACAGTCTAAGCATAATGGAGGCAAGGCAGCTTCTTCCAGACTGAAGACTGAACTGAAAATTGTGAAGAACTGAGAAGATGAATGAGAATTGAGAACTGAGACAGAATTTCTTGGAGCCAGCCATCTGGAGGCTGGATAAAGTGATTTTGATTTTGAGAATAGAGCTTATGATACTGAGCATTTCTGAGGGCCGGTTGGAACTGCCAAAGGCTGAGGAAGCATGACTATGGTGTTGGTACTTTGTACAAATGTTGTTGTGACTTTGTTAATGAGTATGAATACTCTTGTTGCTTTGTTAAGCCTTGTCTTCTCAGTAACAGAGACTGTGAAGGATTTGAGATGGACTGGACATTGTGAGCTTCGATGTGGAGCAGGAACTGTATGGAGAGATGGACAATGATGAAACTGACTGATGAAACTGACTGAACAGTGAATGATGAAATAGGATACTGAGAAGTGACTGCAAATTACAAATTGTAATTTGCTTGTGACCTAGGGGTGGATGGCTTTTTGTACTTTCTACTACCACTTAAGAGGGTACGGAGTAGTGACAGTTGAAGCCTCCTTAAGGATGATTGAATGTCTGAGTTACTGAATGATTGTACTTTGTGGAAAACTATGTGCCCACTTTGGTAAAAATTATGTGGTCATTTTAGTGGTAAGTTTTTGAGTTGTGACATGGTGAATGCTATCTTTTGATTTTCTGTGAGAAGCTGTAACATTGTGAATGCTGAACCTTGATTTCCTGTGAATGTTTTGCTCTGATTTGTTATTGAATAAATAGAGAGCTCACTATACTATGCAATCAAATCTTGAAAACTTCACAGCAGCAGTCCTCTGGAAAGCTGCTCATGTATGACTTTACAGTTAGTTATGATGTCAGCAATAATAAATGATACAGTATGTCCTGGAAATGTAGGAAAGAATTTAAGAAATTTAGGTGAATTTAATAAGGTCACACATATGTTTAGGAAAGCCAGAAACATAGCCCAAGCCCCATGCCTACAAAAACAAGAGTTGTTTCACTATGGTATGGTTTCCCATCCAGGACTCTTTTTTTTTACTTTTCCTCTATTCCATTCCTTGACTAATACATCAGTTTTTCCTGTAATGACTATTTCATAGAGACTATGTTTTGCTTTTATTTTCAAGGCCACTAGAGGCATGGATTGTTCTTTGGTCAATAAATAGTTAGTTGCACTCTGATAATATCAAGTTTTACTAAATAAATTCTTCAAGTTCCATGAAGAAATTATAGATCATAAACCATTTTAACCATTTTGCTAATACATTAAAATTTCATTGTCTCTGTTGCCTGTATATATTTTATGTAATTCATCAATTGAAGTGGTGAGGGGGACTCAAGTGATCAGGGGACTTAGAATCAATCCTCTCATTCCACCCTATAAATAACACTTTGCATTTATGTGATGCTTGCTCCCTTGAAAATGCTATCTATTCCTTAATTTACAATATCCCAGTGAAAAAAGTATAAAATATCAAACGTTGTTACACAATGGAGAAAACTAAGGGACACAGAATTTAAGCACATTGTATATAGGGATATAATGTATATAGTCAAGCCTTGATGTATAGACAACTTTTTTCTCATTGCACCATAGATCATTGTGAAAGAAAAGTCTTAATCAAATATTTATAAAGCAGGTTCTTGTGAGTTAACATATAAGAATGATTAAACTCTAAGTGATCAATTTTAATATTTGTCAAATAAGGAAGAGCTCAGTTTCATTACCATATTCCCTAATTTGTTAAGAAATTTTCATCTGAAACTTAAAAAAATAATCACTAGAAAGTTTTATTATTGAATTAATTGTAAAGGTATATTTTACATATAATTATGCCAAATATTCAGATAAATATGAGTAATTGTGTATTGTTTTTTAACTACCATATATCTTAGAAGTAGTATGTTCCCGTTCCTTAGAGATCTTTAAGGAAAGGCTAAATTATCACTTACCAGGTATGTTATACTGGTGATTCCTTTCTTGTATAGGATGGAGTAGGTGCCTGCTGAGTTTCCTTATAAATCCTAAATTATATGACTCTGTGAAATATAGCTTGTAGACTCTAATAAGCAGTCTTTGAAACATTATAAATAAATTATTGATATCATAAAAGCCCCCTATATCAAAGCCATTAGGCTTTGGCATTTTTCTGTTCATTAGTTGTGCAAAAAGTGGACAAAAAGTGAATTATAACAATTTTTGCATCTTTTATAGCTATTGAACTTATACAATGAAAGGTTTTCTAATACAAGACTACATTTAAGACAATTTCACTTCATACATTTTGCTTGAATACATTAAGTAATGTATTCAAGACTCTAAATCTTTGTACCAATTATTTTAAAAAGAAAATTATTTGTCTATTTGTTTCAGCCTCATAAATGTAGCAGTTTATAATAAAGTACATCTTCATTAAACATTGCAAATGTCTAAGAAACTTGACCAATGACATGAAGGAAATGTATAAAAATTAGAAATCCTTAAAGGATCCTTGAATGCTTTGGCAAAGGCAAATAAAACTAACAATAGTGAGGAATTCTTGAATTTGCAGAGAGGAAAGAAGAAGACATGGGTCTAGGACAATTTTAGAACCTAGAAAGCAGCACTCACTTTAAGAAAATAAATCCATTAAGTAACACCCTGATGCTCTTCTTGGAAATGAAAGACAAAAAGGAAGTAAAACTAGCTAGTAATCTGGAGGATTAGTTAAATAAACTTTTGATTTATTGTTTGTTTGTATTTTCCCTTTTTGTGTAAAATATTAGAAATAATGTCAATGATTTGAATACTTTAAATGGAAAGAATAAGAACAAAATGGTAGAAACAGCTTATGAAGAAAGGTATGAAAAGACATGTCCTTCTACTTTTTCACAAAAGTAGTTTCAAATGACGGTGAAGCAAGACATGAGGCTGGGGTTTTTCTAGGTGTTGATTGATTTTGCTTAATTCCCCCTCACCTCACTCCCACCCCATCTCACTCTTTTTTTTTTTTTTGCTTTTTTCCTTTTTGGAGGGCAGTTGGGGTTAAGTGACTTGCCCAAGTTCACATGGCTAATTTTTGTGTTAAGTGTCTGAGGCCAGATTTAAACTCAGGTACTCCTGACTCCAGGGCCGGTGCTCTATTCACTGCGCCACCTAGCCACCCCTCCGCCCTATCTCACTCTTTTAAGAAATTTCTTTTTATAAATTGTAGTTCACGGAAAGGGAGTAGAGAGAAGAATATAGGGGGGAAAATAGTGATGTAAAAACTAAAGATACGAATGAAATCTGTTAAAATAATACAAGGGGAAAAAAGAATGATAGTAGACTGTGTCATACTGCTAACTATGAAATGTACAATGATCTAGGAGGTGATTTCAGACAATTGTTAATATCAAAGGATTTTTGAGTAACATGGGCAAAAATTATACAGAACAAAAAGGGATAAACAAATTCTATACTAAAGGAAGGAATGCCTATTTTGAGAAATCCGTTAATGTACTAGAGTGTAAAATACAAAGATATTTAAAGCATCTGCTCACTCCCCAGTTTTAATATTTCATATTTTATTATTTTAGTATATTAGTAACTTCTTTTTATCAGAACTATGGAAAATATTTAGAAATCATTACAGATGAAATGGAGAGGAAATGGAAGTAATAATTCCTAAGACCTGCAATCTCTATTAGTGTAGAATTTAATATTGAATTTTCAGTCTTAATTATCTGTAAGTAGAATGTATATGGGGAAACTTCACCTCACTATTCCCTCCAAGCCAAGTCTGGTACACCTATGTTAGGTCTAAGGTAATGGTTGGGGGTGAGGAGAATTGAAACATATAGGATGAGCATTGATTCTTATTTAGCTGTAACTCTGACCACATATCAAAGCCAAACATAATTTAAAGATTTTATTTCTTTCTCATTTTGCTTCTGCAAGTGTAAAGCCAATTAGCAGTAGATTCCTGAGAGAATGCTACTGTGAACAACTTTTAAGATTCAGATTACACAGTATTAGTGAACACTCTGTTTATTCCATTACAAAATCAAGATTCAGTACAATATACACAATATCAACAATTCACAATATTATATACAATATTTAGAACAAGGAAAGTACAGAAAGTAACAAGGAACAAGAGAAGAATCACTTGGTTTCCCTAAGGGGGGAACCAGCTTCACATTTTTAGATTCAATCAATCCAGCTGAAGATTCAATCAATCAATTCACCTGGTTTCCCTAAGAGGGCAACCACCTTAACTTCAAATTTAAAGATTCAATCAATCAACTGACAAAAA
>CM053601.1:96134087-96170046 GCA_028646575.1 Pseudocheirus occidentalis | reverse complement strand
ACTGAGGAACCAAATCCAAAATCTGTCTGTCTCTCCAAAATTCTCCTGCTTATAAACTCTGGCCTTCTCCCAAGTCAACAGGGGCATTCACACCTTTTCACCAATGGACAGAGTTCTATACTTAACCCTAAATTACTAGGATCTACTTAACCCTAAGTATATGATCTACTTAGCCCTAAACAAACAAATTGCTTACCATTGCAACATCTCAAAACCTTCACAGTTTCTGTTCCCAGGAACTCAAGGATCAACCAAGCAACAAAGAAAGTCTTATCCTGGTCATGCTTCTTCTGTCCTCCAGCAGTTCAGCTGGGCCCAGGACCCAGAAAAAATCTCAGCCTTCCAGGCAGCCTTCTCAGCAGCAACTTCAGCCTTCACCAGATTCTAGTCTCAAGGAAACTACAATGCCGTTCTCAGTTAGCTTCCAGATGCTGGAAGAGAAAGTCTTTCTCTGCCTCTCTCTCTCTCTCTCTATCTCTGTCTCCCTGTCTCTGTCTCTGTCTCCCTATCTCTCTGTCTCTCTCTGTTTCTCTATCTCTCTTTCTCTCTCTCATCTGGCTCCAGTCTCCATGATACTTCCTCCACCAGGAGCCTGCCAGGAGAAAAATTCTAATTCTGACTGTCTCTCTCTGGGGTTCTTCAATGCAAAGCACTGGCTTCTTGTTTCAGCCTAAACATTCCTGTTATGTCAGCAACAGGAGACAAAGTTCATACTCTTTGCCTTTTAGCCAGAAAGATTTGATTAGTTACTAAGGGCAAAGGACCTGCTTACTTGACATAACAAAAAGGGGTCTTAAAATTTAAATTAATTACCATCACAGGGCGTTAAGGTAAAGGACAGAGAGGAGTAGTCAGGCAAAGGTGATTGAAAATTGATAGAGATATCCTTGATTTCCTAGTTTAGTGTTGTTTACTATTTTAATTAAGCAGTGACTCCTGTTGTTGTACCCAAACCCAAATCCCAGATCACTGCACGCCACCTGATTTCTGGCCCACCATTAAGCCCTTTTATATTTCTGTTCTACATTTGTCATAGCTTGAAAACTGCTTAAGGCTTGTCAAGGCATATTGGTCAAAGCCAAGTTCCCTGATCTCTCCTTCTCTAATAAGCATTTTATATATTCTTCTTGAATCATTATAGTGCATAAGGTTCATTATGGTGCAAGGATCTTATCTAGGGACCACCCTGTCCTGTTCTGCTGACCAAGGAGGACCCCAACACTCTTCACCCAGAACATGACATAGCCTGTTCTGGGGAATTCCAGTCCCCTTACCCCATGACCCTCCACCCTGCTCTGGAAAGTGCTGACTATGGCCCTCCACACTGTGCCGTCCTTCCTGCTCTAGGAGGGACTGCCGTATCACAGGAAGGTTGCACCCTTGTGCCATATTCCCAAATTAGCCTTGAGCTATAGATCTGAATGTTTTTTACTTCTGTGCATCAAGGCTTTTGCTAGCTCCCCTCCCTGATTGTGGTTTTTGTGGTTTTAGCCTATATGATCAAGTCTATGCCCCCCAAAAATTACTACTCATTTGAGTGAATACACTCAGGTAGTCCAGTGCTTAATTAATAAATCCACACCTAAATTTATCCTGAAACCAGGTCTTGGCTCGCCCTTATTCTCAGCACAACACTGTGAATCAAAAGGTGTGTGTGGGGATACAGGTACATTTGAGGAATTGTCAGTATGTCTCTTCTGATGGTCTTGAAAGTTATGCATTGCAGGGAGGGGGGGAACTTTCTGATTTGGATACCAGGCACCTAGAACTTACCTTGAGATTATTAAACCTATTCATAAGGACTGAAGGATACCTATTTATTGATGACCTAAAAAGTGAACTTTTTAGTGAAATCATTTAAATAGAACAGTTTTATCATCTGGATATTTTTTAACTATTAGACCTGGGTACATGAATGAATGCTATTTTTTCCATTCTTAGTAACAATTTAGAAATAGCAAAAATGCCATCTGTATCACACAATTCACATTTGTTTAAAAAAAGAGGTTAAAATAAATGTCATTGTCTATTTGCCTGGTGCTAAATTTGCTATACTCAAGCAATTATTAAGAATAAAATGCAATGATTTAATATTTACCATATTAGTTAATACAAGCACATTGTACTTTTATAAGACTTGCTTTATTCCAGCCCAACTTTATTTTCATAGAAAAAAAAAGGCATTCAATTTTAAAGCATTTTGCTTGGTCAATGATTTATGAGTTATTGATTCAGTGTAGTTTTTCTCCAAAATACACCCTAATGGGGGTTTCATATTGTTTTTACCTAATTCATCACTTCAAATACTTCTCATTGCCATTCATCAATTAACAAATATATCCCAGAGAAACTACGTAAACGCTGCCAAATTAAACATATTTTCATTGATCCTATTTGTTCAACAGAAATAAAGGATTATGATCCAGTCTGTTTTTAAAGATATTGATTAAAGTTAGATAGCTTATAACCCAAATACCTGTAATCTATTCTAAGTTGTACCTATTCGGTCCTCTTACTTGTTTTGTATGAAAAAGAACTTTGATAAAAACAAATGGCATAGTCTAAGGTTCAGAAAAAACTGCTGAAAATAACCAGTCTAGAGAGGATTCTGGGAAGATCTGGGGTAACCCCCAGGTCGAGGATAAAATATTATTAGCAATAAGAAAAAATAATTTCAATATGGTGGTACCAAAATTAGAATCAAATAAGTGGTGACACTAAAAGACTGCAGGTCTTAGTACACTACATGTGGAAGAGCAAAAGAACTGAAGTTCTAGCTGAAAATATCATGCCCAGTAAAGGTTAAGAATAATACTGAATGGAAAAAAAAATGGATATTTAATGAATTTCCAGACCTTCGGGATTTTGTTCATTAAAAAAAAAATGAGCTTAATAGAAGATTTGATATATGAAGCAGAGAAATGTAAGCTACATACTAAAGATTAATCACAAGGAACTCAGTATGGACACACTGTTTACGTTTTATGTATTGAAATATAAAAACAAGTCTAAGATTGTAATCAGTAATTGGATAGCTTGTAAGAAAGATTGGGGTAGAACTGAGTATAATATGATTTTAAAAAGTAAAACTGTTTAGGAACAGCTAAAAAGAGCAATGAATCATCTTATACAAATGAGGTGTGAAAGACATGGCACAGAGGAATTAGACAGGGAGGAGGGCTGTTAGTTCTGGAAATCTACTTTCATTGGAAATGGGTTCAAAAGGACACAGTACATACATATCTACAAGAGTATAAAATTTTTCTAAATTCAGAAAGGAACAAAGCACTAAGGGGATATGGAGAGGATAAGGAAGAGGAGAGGGAGAGGGAATAGGTTAAAGGCGAGGGCAAAGAAGGGTGCTTAGATTAATGGGAATGGGAGAATACAGGAGAGATTCTTGGAGGAGGGTTAGGTTAAGTATTAGAAGGGCAAGTTAACTGAGCAAAAGTAAAGTAGAAGAGTCAGGAGGGAGAGGAAATAAGAGACATGCACAAACATAAAATAAAGGTCAGGAATAGAATATGCTAGGGAAAAAGGAGCAGGGGGTGATGATCATGATCTACACATTAAAGCTAAACTAGATTTAATCAAAAGAGAAAAAAAAGAGGGGTTATATATGTGTAAGCCATATTTATCAAAGCTGTTTTGGCCTATTTGAAATAACTAGACAGTATAAGGTGAGAAATTTGCTGTGGTAAGGAAATGATGAGTTGGTGGACTTGGAAAAATATGGAAAGAGTCAGACTTATGAAAGAAGAGAATATCCATGCTCAGAGAAACAGAAGATAAATTAGTATGGTCTTACAAAAATGCGTATGAATATATGTCTATATATGACTATGATGACTTATCTAAGTATGTATATGTATGTATGTTTGTGTATATATGTATATCTTTGTGTATAAATCTCTATATATGTACATATGTTTATGTATGCATGTGTGTATGTATGTATGCATGTGTGTGCATGTGTGTGTGTGTATTCATGCTTAATTTTATCTTTCATGGGCAAGAGAAATGAAAGAGGAGAAAGAACCAAGTAAAAGGTACACAGCAGAGAACGACAAAAAAGAAAGCTTAAAAGGGAGCAAAGATAAGATGAACAGCTCTCAACATAACTCCTAGTATTTATGTTAGAGGCTTTATTGAAATGGAAATTTATTGCTGTATTGAATTCTTTCTTACATTCTGCTGTGCACATGGCAGTACTTTTATTATTTGATACATGTTTAAGATAAATAAAGAAATAAAAAAACAAAAAGAAAACAGCCAGACTTTATAATAATGACTAATGGCATTATCCTTTTACCAAGCAACCAAAAGACAACATCCACTTAACGATCATTATGTACAACATATAGAATTGAAACAGATTATAATTATATGGACGACTTGCCCCTAGTCACAAAAGAGTTTAAGGGAATATAGATCTCATTCATCCATAGGCACTACTTCTCAACCTCTGCACAAATAGTTCTTATGTGCAGCACTGGCCCTGATTCCAATCTGGTTACACATTCTAAACATAAGCCAAAATGCGAAGTTTACGTGTAGAAGAAATAAGTAAAACTATATCTAGGGGTCAGAATCTAGTAAAAAGTCTATTCTGTACTAACTGATGAGGAGATTGAGAGAAATGCTAAATGATCTAGATTTAGAGGAAAGTGGTGATTTAGTCATGTCTTTTTCCAAGAGCCCTGCTAGCAGACTAAAACAGTCCTTATAAAACACTGACTTTGTCCCAATTTTGAAGTCACTAAAATATTAGCCATGGTTGCTCAAACTATGTAAATATCCAGAACATTTAGTAAAAATTTATTTTCTTTCTCTTTTTCTAAATTTTCAGGTATCTCCAACATCTACAATCCGTGATGTAAAACACAAATTTCACAAAACATGTAAGTTTTTGTTTTAATGTTTTGTCATTTGGAACCCAAATTAGATCTCTTTTGGTTAATGTAGTTGGTTGATAATTTCTAATTTAAAATTATTTTTTCTATTTGTATCCATATTAGTTTGTATCCATATTAGTTTAAAAATTTTAATGAATGACTTCACGTGATACAGTCTATACTTTGATTGATTACTTTTACTGTCCTTTGTAAATAAATATTCTGATTGTAAATTTAGCTAAAAAAATTTTACACTCTGTATAAAAATATGTTCCTTGACATCTTATTCAATTATATTTACCTGACATATCTAATAATTAAAATTATTGCTATGTCCTAGGACCTGGGGAACTGTAGCCTCAGTCTCAATTTCTGAGGTATCCTTCTTCTGTGGATTAGCCAAGTACTATGAAACAGGTTCAATCCTGGAGGAATCTGACCTAATGAGAGGGATTCAGGGGTGGGGAACCTGCAGCCTTGAGGCCACATGTGGCCCTTTAGGGCCTCAAGTTTGGAGTCAGTCAAAATGCTGCACTTGAGGGGCTAAAGGGCTACATGTGGCCTTATAGGTTCCTCATCCCTGGATTTGGCTTTCTACTTTTGCACCAATAGTGACACCGTTGTCAGTATGATTTACCTAAAATTTTGGTTCAGGACCAAAATTTCACCACAAAGGAAGAAAGGAAAAGAACAGTTCACAATATGCAATAATTAAATATTTGACAGATGTTTATTTCCTACAAAGAAAAGAAATTCTAAACACAATAAACTTATAAATGCACAGGGACAAAACAATAACAGTATCTATAGTTATCCTTTCCCTGGTGATTAACACTTAAACTTCTTTGGAATATCAAGCAGCTTGCAGGACTGCTGAGTAGTCCCCATTCCATTTCATCTTAGCACCAAATTCCGTTATAGTCCATGTCTCCCAAACAGTCAAGCCAACATTTGCCTCTTCCTTTAGTTGGTAGTTGTCTTCTCTAATGAAGGTACTTCCCCTACTACTTGTCAGCTCTATCCAGTTGTCCCAGCATCTCTGGGTGGACCTTTCAGACACTCTGGTTGCTTCTACTCCTAGACTCATTGATCTTGGGACGAATGTTTTGTCACTCAGGAAAGGAAATACAAAATGGAAAAGGCATTATAAGACCCAATATAAAGCCTACCTTCTTTAGTCCTTTGTTCATAATGCTAGTTACTTATAGTCACCCTACTCATTTGAGTGTCAGAACAGCTGCCATTCCTTTACCACCACCTCATAAGAAGTCCAGTGAAAGAGTGTCATTTGCCACAGAGCAGAGCAAAACGGAGAGAAAGCCAAAGGCAAAGCCAGTTTTTTCTACAATTCTACTGTACCAGCAAAACTTCCTGCTCAGTGGCCAAAGAGTATATTGCTTCACTAATTCAAGCACAAGAAACTTTTAACTCTGAGTCAAAAACATTGCTGGAAGCAGCCAGGTAGTATATTATCTCCAGTGTACCCAAATAGGGATGGTTCCTTGGCAGGTTAAATCACAGGTTAAAACAGATGTATTTTAAAGTCTACTCGCCTACATTAAAATATGCTTATTTCCGAGTTTTTTTGTCATTTATTAACTTTTAGCTTAAACATGATTCAAACACAATGAAAAATGACTATCAGTTCTGCTTTATAACATTCTGTTTTTGTTAAATGAGACTAATAGTTGTAAATATATTCTTGAAGATGACATATTAATCTTTAAACAATGTAAAAGTGATCTAATCTTGTCTTCTTAGTCATCTTATCTTGTCTTCCATATTTCATATTTTTTCATTTATCCAGACCTTCATTTGTTCAGCTAATATTGACCCCAAAAATCTGTTCATAATTTGGAGTTTATCCCAGTGTCTTTCACACAGCAAGTTTTTGCTGAATTGAAATAAATTAGCATACTTTCTTCCCTGAAGGAATATATATTCTAGGAAGGGAGATAAGGAAGGAACATATACAAATATATACAAACATTACAGACAATTTTCAAGCAAGATGGGAGAAAGTATATGACAGCATGATAGAGACTATGTTCTTGGATGCTAAGAGAATGTAAAAGACAATATGCAATGAAATTATCCATGGGAAACTTCTTTAGGGAGCGTTAGAGAATTTGGACTTTGAAGGAAATATAGAAATATGGATTGATGGAGATGATGGACAAAATGTTTGGGTCAAGAGCAACAGTGCAAGGTAGAACAAATTATGTGTGTGACCTAAGACAATGAGGCAGATCAGTACAGTAGAAAGAGGCATGGATTTAAAATAAGATGATTTGAGTTCATGATCTTGGATCTGTCACTTACTACTTATTTTAACCTTATGCAAGTAATTTAACCTCTCTCATCCTCAGTTTCATCATTTTAAAACAAGGGAGCAGAAGAAGCTAGCCTATGTATAATCTATGATTGTATGATGCCACCTAACCTCAACATTGTGGTGTTGTTCAGTTATTTTTCAGTCGCGTCTGACTCTCCATGACCCCATTTGGGGTTTTCTTAGGAAAGATACTATAGTAACTTGCCATTTCCTTCTCCAGCTTGTTTCATGGATGAGGACACTGAGGTAAATAGGGTTAAATGACTTGCTCAGTATCATCTAGCTAGTAAGTATCTGAGGTCAAATTTCCTGAAACTTGGCCAGATACTGAAACTCAGCATTTATCACCTATTAGAAAAAGTATCATGACTATCTAAATTTAATATATTTGATTAATAATTACTTTTGTCTTTTACATATACAATAACATAACATTATTTAATTACATATGCATATATATGTGTGTGAATATGTATATATGCATATGTATTTATATAATAAAATATATCAGTGTGGTGTGTGTGTAAAGAATTAAGGAGAAATTTTGCTTAGCCTTTCAGAAGAATTCAAAATCTAAGTGACTGCTTTGACTTCTGAAAGGCTGAAGAAAGCTTCTTCTTTTTACTATGAGTGCCTGATATTCTATCATTAAATATCCTTTAAAAAAATAAAACAATAATGTCTCCCAGCTTCTCTTTTAAAAATTCAAATACTTCTGAAAGAAGGAAATATATTAAGCACTTTTTTTGGAAATGTGTCTTTTGATGAATGGAAAGGTAGGTAGAAGAGCTCATTTAGAAGCATGGGAGAATCTGGCTGTGTTGGATCAATTCTGATAGAGGGTGCTTCAGACAGCTAAACCTAGATATAATGGCAGTGGGCACAAAGGTAGAAAGAAGAGAATGAAAGGTCTGAAAAAAAGATGAAAGTGGGCATTGTCAGTCATTTCTTTTCTACCATTTTGGCTTTAAGTCAAAGAGGCAGTGAGAATTGGAATTAGGCAGATATATTGGAGACAGTTGATAGAAGGCTGTAATCAAAAATGCAAAATTTTCATTTCATCACTAATATTAGTAAGCCTCTTTATATTGTAAGCAGGGTGATCATATACCGAGAATATTTTAGAAATATTGATCAGGTACCAAAATAAAATATGCATCAGATAAATAATATGCAAAAAGAACATATAAGAATGAAGGATATATTACAGGCAGAGAAACAATCATTCAATCAAGTACCAGATATTTATATTAAACAATCATTATGTGCCAAGTGCTAGGTATACCAACAAACAATAAGACAACTAATTCCAATCATATTCTACTGTGAATATGTTCAGAGAGAAGTAAATATGGAATATATGCAAAATATATAAAATATATACAAAATAAAAATCAAGTGAATGGGACAGGTACTTAAGAACTGAGAATATAAGGAAAGATCTCTTGAAAGACGTGGCCTTTGAGTAGAACTGTAAAGGGAGCTAGGAGTTCTAAAAGTCAGAATAGAGTATTCTAGGCATGGACAGGGCAAAGGCAGAATATCATCTAGGCGAGGTAAGGAACCTAAGGCTTTGAGGCTACATGTTCTAGGTTCTCAAGTGCAGCACTTTGACTGAATTCAAAAAGTTCACAGAACAAAGACTTTTATTAATTAAAATTTGGACTCAGTCAAAAGACTGCATTCGAGGACCTAAAAGGCCTAATTACCCACAGGTTCCCCACCCCTGCATGGAAAGAAGAAGTAGATTAGTTTGGATAGAGTATACTGTGCCGGAGATCATATCATGTAAAAGTAGCTAGAAAAGACAGGTTGGAGACAGATTGGTCAGGACTTTAAAACTAAAGAAAGGAGTTTGTATTTTACTTTAGAGAAAGAAGGAGTCACTGAAGCAATGTTAACTAGGTGACTGGTAACTCAAGTTTAAATATAAGGTGATTGGGGTCTGTAATAACCAGGGTGGTTGGTGAAATAAAACAACAGCAACTCCCTGGTGAGATCCAAGAGAGCTATGTATTAAAAACCAGAGATAGGATTTAGGAAGAAAGTACGGGTGGTGGTGATGGTGGTGGTGGTGGTGGTGGTGATAGCGGAGTTTGGAGATTTGAGGGGGATGCAAAGCAGAGGGAGGAATCAAATTATCTATACTGAACTAAGGGACATTCAAGATACTTTCAGAAATGGAGAACTCAGGAACATTGTCAGTTTGATGATTTCAGTTTTTGACATATTCTGATTTTATTTGGAGATAGAAATATTAAAATGTTTACTCTCCTCTAAAAAAAGGGAAAAATGTGCAGTGTAGCTCTTCACAGTGTTTTAGAAGCAGTTTGACTAAAAATAGGTCCATCTTTGGTTATCTGTCAGTTTGGACCCCATAGAAAAGGGGCTGATTGGGACAGAAAATGAAATGAATGAAATGTGAAAGGTAGATCCTTTGATAGTCTTCTCTACCAGGCTTAGTATTGAACAATATGTATTCTTAAATTGGTAGCATACAAAATTTTAGGTCCCAACCCAGCAACAGTGGTACACTTCGTTAGAAAAAGAGGGAAAGGTATAAGTCAGATGTCTGAGGTGACAACTGAACCCAGGTCCTGCATCCAAGGCCAGCTCTCTCTGATTTATTCTTTCCTTGTTTGGTGCCCATTTTTGCTAATGTAATTTCTGTGGGATTATCTAAATAAAAGATTATCCAGCATGGAAATTTATTCAGTACCAAATCTGCATACTTTACAAAGCACAATACATTTCCTCTTCTTCTTACCTGTTTGCAAATCAAACAAAGCTTAGAGAAAGAGAGAAGAAGGGTTGTCATGATACTGAGGTCTAGAATACAAGAAAACAGTTGCTATGACACTGACAAAAAGTGTAAGCTCGTAAACAGAACATCTGTGGGAGATACAGCTTTTTAGTTGGCTCTCTTATTGCAGTTTTTAAGATGTGCTACATATGCAAGTATATGTGTTTGTGTATCTACATGTACATGTAGATACACAAATATACACATATATATACAACCAATTCTCTACATATATGCATATATGTGAATGCACATGAATGTACATACAATTGCTACATATATATTCCTTTCATAATTTTTCTCTACTCCTCTTGGTCTATGTCCATATACATATGCCTTTCATAGTATATAATATGTGTATGTACTCATATTCTATATATGTGTATGTATTCTATACATATATCCATTAAAAATCAAAAGAATTTATATTTTATATTTGAGATAATAGAGAGCCCCTGAAGCATGTCAAATATGTGTTTGTATGTATGTAGAGTTACAGTTTTGTGTATATTTAAAAGAGCATAAGAAAAATGTGTATTCGATAGGGGCAGAGCCAAGATGGCGGTATAGAAACAGGAAAACTGCACAGCTCCCCCACAACCCACTCAAATACCCATAAAATATGACTCTAAACAAATTAAAGGGCTCAAGAACTGAAAAAATTACAGAAAAACACATCTCCTGCTGAAGGTAGCTCAGAAGGTGGGACAGGAAGGGCTCATCACAGCGCGCTGTGAGCCATCACCAGCCCAGCCTGAAACCACGGCTTGGCCCTGGGGCTGCCAGTACAAGTTGCAGCTGGAGCCTAAAGGAGAGTGGGTCAATGGCAGCTGTGGCAATTTCCAGAATTATCAAGCCATAAGAAATAAAGACTAAGTGAAAGGTTAGTGGAACTCGGTTAAATTCAGGGGAGAAAAATCCAGTCAAACTGTCTCCAGAGCAAGGAAGCAGGAGAAGTGGCAGCCCTGCATCCACTTCTAAATGGCTGCTTCAGAGCGTGTAGACTGCAGATTGCTGGGGGGCCAAGTGATCATTCAGAGGCTAAGTGCTCTTGCCTTAAGCTGCCTGGATCTGGATTGCAGTCTTGGGTGGAGGTCGTGGGGTGTGTTTTCAGTGAGTCAAAGTTTTGGGGGCTGCAGGAGCCTCCTAATAGCTCCAGCTGCTGTGAAAACCCAGCAATTTGAGACACAGTTCTCTCCTCTGGAAGCAGAGTTCTTCAGAGCTAAAAAGTGAAGTAATTGACTGGCAACATTAGCAGGCAAAGGAAGCAAACCAAGTTCAGCAATCCAACTTTAGATTCCTTTTTTGGGGACAAAAAGGATCAAAGCATGGAACAGGAGGAAGACAACACAGTCAGAACTCCTGTACCAAAAGCTTCCAAGAAAATATAGACTGCTTAAAAGCCATAGAGTAGCTTAGGAAGGATTTTGAAAACCAAACAGAGAAGTGGAGGAAAAATTGGGAAGAGAAATGAGAATGATGCAAGAAAATCATGAAAAGAGAGTCAAAACCTGACTGAAAAAAAACAGCAAGGTAAAAATACATTAACTCAAATGGCAAAAGAGGCCCAAAAAGCCAATGAGGAGAAGGATGCCTTAAAAAGTAGAATTTGCCAGACAGAAAAAGAATCTCAAAAGTTTTCTGAAGCGAATTCCTTCAGAATTAGAGTGGAGAAAATTTAAGCAAATGACTTTATGAGAAATCAGGATACTATTACACAGATCCAAACAAATGAAAAAATAGAAGGCAATGTAAAACATCTCCTTGAAAAAACCACTGACCTGGAAAATAGATCCAGGAAAGATAATTTAAAAATTATTGGACTACTTGAAAGTGATGATCAAAAAAGAATCTTGAAATCATCCTTCAAGAAATTCTCAAGGAAAATTGCCCTGATATTTTAGAACCAGAGGGCAAAATAGAACTTGAAAGAATTCACCTATCACCTCTTGAAAAAGATCTCAAAAAGAAAATTCCTAGGAATATTTTAGCCAGGTTCTGGAGTTCCCAGACCAAGGAGAAAAATATTACAAGCTGCCAAGAAGAAATAATTTGAATACTGTGAGAATACAATTAGGATAACCTAGCAGTGTCTATATGAAGGGATCAAAGGACCTGGAATACGATATTCCAGAGATCAGGGGAGCTAGGATTAAAACCAAGAATCACCTATCCAGCAAAATTGAGTATAATGTTCTAGGGGAACAATGGTCATTTAATGAGGTGGAGGACTTTTAAACATTCTTGCTGAAAAATCCAGAACTGAAAAGAAAATTTGACACTCAAATACAGAAGCATGAGAAAATAAACATGGAAAAGAAATCATAAGGATCTTATCAAATTGAACTATGTACATGCCAACATGGAAAAACAATAATTGCAACTTATGGAACTTTTTTTATTATGAGGATAAGTGAAGGGATTACAAATGTATCTATATGTATACATGCACAAATGTCTACATAGGAGGGTGGTATCAGCAAGTACCCTACCATACCCAAAGTGGCTTCTAGCACAGGTTCTTAGGTCTGCTTTTCTATAGGAAAGCAACTCAAAATGGGTTAACAGTCTCACTTTAATCAATCAAACACATATCATTTACCTAGTTCAGGGGAAAAAGACAGCTCCTTGAACTTCAGAGAATACAAACAGAATACAAACTAATTACAAGCACAAGTAATAAGCAAACAGAGAAACACATCAGCAAACAGGCTTCCACCTGTCTGACCATTACATCAGTACCTATTCAGTTACCAGAGAGGGAATCACCAACATCTGTGTTTTTCAAAGCCGGGGGCCTCAACGGCTTCCCAGAATCTTGTCTGGCCAAATCACACAACTGTTCTCAAAGTGAACCCCAAAGCAAAACCTCAGTCACATCAAGGTGCATATTTCACCTTCCCCTGGATCAGAGAATATCACAGCCCTCTTGACCAACTGCCCAGTCACAAAGTAATAAGGCATGGGCATTCCTGAAGAAAAAGCCTCCTGCCACAGGTTTCTTGTGACCACATTCAGCCTATAATGCGGCAGAGTATACTTTAAAATCAGGGAAGTTTCTCAGAGGCACTTAAACCAAGGGCCTAGGGGCAGGGAAGATCTTTAGATTCCCATAACAAGAGCATATATGTGTATGCATGTATATATATATATATATATATATATATATATATATATATATATATATATATATATATGTGTGTGTGTGTGTGTGTATGTGTGTGTGTGTGCATAGAGGGCACAGGATCAATTGAACAGGAAGGGATGATAATTTAAACGGTGAAATTTTGAGGTGGGAGAGGAATAGAATGAGAGGAGACAGGGAGAGACAGAATAGGGTTAATCATCTCATATAGAAGAGGCAAAGGATAACTGTTACAGTGGAGGGGAAGAACAGGAGGGTAAAAGGGAAAGGGGTTGTAATAGTAATCAGTTTATCAGATACTTAGCACTTAGTCACTTAGGGCTAAGTAGCACCTAGTACCTTAGGGCTAATTATGGAAGGTGTGAACTCTGTCCATTGTTGAGAAGGTATGAACTCTCCTGTTGACTTGGAAGAAGGCTATTGGCTGAGACAGGAGGCCAGTGCTGCATATAAAGAAGAATTCTGGAGACAGAGAGACAGAATTGGAGTTGGCTCCTCAGTGAAGGAAGATTCATGGAGACTGAAGCCAGATGAGAGAGAGAGGGAGAGAGTTTCTCTCCCAGTGTCTGGAAGCTGAATGAAACATGAACAGGATAAGACTTTGTTTATTCATGGCCTGGCTGATCCTTGTGTTCCAGGCAAGAGAATTGGTGAAAGGTTTGAGATGTGCTGAACCCTGTCAACTCCAATGTGCTAGGGATTGCCCTGAGGACTGGACAAAGACCTGTGAGCTGTCTACCTCTGAGGAATGGACAAGAACCTGGCAGCTGTCTGCTTCTGAATCTAGGTGATTGGCAGATTCAGGAGGGAGCTGGAACCATGGAAGGGGATCCAGGGAATCAGAGGGACCTCTCAGAGTCAAGATGAAGGAAATGCCTCCCCTTGGACTAAACTGAGGTTTGCTGGAAATCAAGGGGTGGAAAGTTTGTGTGGTTTTCTAATGACTGTATTAGGGACTAATGATATTTAGTAATTGGGAATCTAGCTTAGTGGCTGACTGCTAGATGAGTGACAGATTAAGTTAATGGTTGCCCCATGAGTGGAAGATTGGTATATTGTGAATTGTTGATTGAATCTTTAAGTGAAAAGGTTTTCCCCCTTAGGGAAACCAGGTGATTATTCTTTTGTTAATTGATTGATTGAATCTTTAAGGGAGAAGGGTTTCCCCCTTAGTGAATCTTTAAGTGTTAAGCTGGTTTCCCCCTTAGGGAAACCAGGTGATTCTTCTTTTGTTCCTTGTTCTAAATATTGTGACTTTCTGTAATAAGATGTAATATTGAGAATATTTTATTGTGAATATTGTACTGAATCTTGATTTGTAATGAAATAAACAGACTGTTCACTATTACTGTGTAATCCTAATCTTAAAAGCTGTTCACAGTAGCATTCTTTTGGGAATCTGCTTGTGCTTGGTTTTACAAGGGTCAATCTTACTCTCATTGAATTTGGCTTAGGGAAGGAATGACATATACTCTAAAGTGGATATCTTGCCACATAGGAGAGTAGGGGGGATGGGAATGAGAGGTGGGATGATGGAGGGGAGGGCAGGGTTGGGGGAAGGGTTGCTGGAAGCACACACTTCTCGAAAGGGACAGGGGCAGGGTAGAGAATAGATCAAGCGGAGGGCAGGATAGGAAGGAGGTCCATATAATTAGTCTTTCTCCATATTGTATGTCAGGTGAGAACCTGACAAATATCCTCTTTTCAATATTTATAATTTTTCTAATCATTTACAATTCTCTGCTCTGCATGCAAACCTGTAAAATAACAACAACACCATTGTTTTTGCCCCTAAATTATCATGGTCAAAATGGTAAAATGACATTTGCTCTTTTAAAAATTCTGTACTTAGTTTTCTGTAGAAGGAAAGAAAAGGATGAAGTTGAACAAAATTATAAAGAATAACAATTCAAATTTACCTTTGTTTTTCAGATATGCAAGGTACTTTTCTCACAATAGCTTCATTAGATAGTGATTAGATGTATTACTGTCTCCTTTTTGGAGACATTAGGTTCTGAGATATTATGTAATTTACCCATATTTACATAGTTTACTAAGAAGTTATTGAGACAAAGTTTGAAGCTAGATCTACTATCTTCAGTTCTAGAACTTCTACCACTTCCATATGCTGAAATAGGCTTTAGCTAATTCATTTATATGTTAAGATATAAAAAGTACAACATATTACCATGTAGGACAAAAAAAAGACATCGAAATTACCGTTTGACAATAAGGATGTTCTAGATTCTGCAGTAATGACTTAGATGTTATATCCAAAGGCCCTTTGTATATTGTACTATATAGTTCAGATTGTGGAAAGAATTTTTTAATTTTTTTATGGACATAATCTTTATTTCCTGTCTGGTAGTACTTTGTTTATCGTAACTTTCTTCATTCCTTGCAAATATTCATTTCCTCTCCTTATTTCTGGATCTAATCTTTCTTTCCTTTAACTGGACTTGAGGAAACTCCCATTCAACAGTCTCTTTCCATGGAAGGTTTTAGAGAGTTGCCTGAGGTGCGGAGAGATTAAGAGATTTGTATAGGTCAGACACCTGAGGTGAGACAGCTCTGCCTCTAAAGCCAGCTCTTTTTAATTATTCCACGCTACATCTAGACCACAGGCTCTAGGACTCAGAGCACCTAGGCTTAAATTTTGCCCTCTTGTGATTAATATCAGTGTGACCTTGGGCAAATCATTTAACATTTCTAGGCTTCACAATTCACATTTGTAAAATATTAGAGTTGTAATCCATTGCCTTTAAGGTACTTTCTAGCTAGTTCTAAACCTATGATCCTGGGAGAAGTCATTTGACCTCTTCTTGCCCAAATTTTACAACTGTAAAATAAGAGAGTTTTATTAGATGGTCTCTGACGCTTCGTCTAGGCCTCATTCTATGGTACTCTGAAGCTGAGATTATTGTGATGGTACCTATATTTACTTTTATTTTATTTATTTTACTTTCAGCCCTAACAACCATAATATCACTTGATAATTGAGGAAAGGAAAAGGTATAGAAAACATATAAAAAGATTGAGTTTCCCCAAAGAGATAATTCATATATACTCATTCTGTCTCTTTTCTCTTTCTCACACACACTTATATATACTCATACATATACACAGATATATGTGTATATGTATATATTATATGTCTGTATGTAATATATAATATATTTCTCTTCATTGATTAATGATCTGTATTTCTTGTTTCCTTTTTTTCATGGTTCATCGAGTCAGTTTACACTTTTCTCACTTGAATTTCAGATCAGTTTCTTACCTCTTTTTTCTTCCTATGTGTAACAAACTGGTTTTTTTTTTACTATTTTGCCAACATATTCTCTCAACTCTACCGCTTTTATGAGCCAAACAAAAATAAAACTTAAGAAGGTGCAGTGGGGAAACATAGACCACAGAGAGAAAAAAACACACACACACACACACACACACACAGAAACATACTCAATTTTTCATGGTAGTTGCTGGGGTCCAAGACAAAAGATTTCATTAAGGAGGGACATCTTTAACATCCTCAGATTTTTTTTATTTAATAGAACTTAAAAAAATTAAACTGGGTAATTGAAAGTTCACCAGCCTATTTTCTTTTTCTCTTTCCCCTAGTTTATAAATCTAAAATTCCATCTTATGATTATTTTCTCTCTGCTCCCCATATGTTGCTTTTCTCCATCCATTTCTTTGAACATTCTTGTCATTAGTCTCTCTCCTCTGCCTGGATGCTGTCTGGCTTCCTGGAGAGCCCTAGTGAGGGATTTTTGTACAGAATTCAGACCTCACTGGCATCTCTCCATTTCCATACCCTCACTGCTTCCTTTCTCTCTCAAGAGGTTTCATCAAAGAAAGAAGCAAACTGACAGGTGAAGACTGAAAGAAGAAAAGAATAAAATGAAAGCAGGTATCACAATTATTAAATTGCTTGATATTTTCCAAGTCTCAGGAGGTTATCAAAACCAAGAGTTGGTATTGTTTATTCTAGACCTATCACTTTTTTTTTCTGACAAGTTTCAGAACTGCCTTAAATTTCCTCAAATTCCACATTTATTTAGTTTTATACTCTTGATTTCTGGAGATTTAAGCTATTTGGCTTCTTAGAACTTTGATTACATTTTGATATGAAGGAATAAATTCTTATTGTGCCATCAAGTAACCGTTTATTCATCTGTCTAGTAAGAAATGGATTCTGGGATTCACTGTAGCATATGGATTTAATCAATAAACAAAAGATAATAAAATGACAATTTTACCTAGAGAAAATAACGTGTGAATTTTAACTATTTTAATGGTTTCTTTAAGAGCAGAGAATTGTGGGGTTTAGGAGGTGGAAAGAAGATCTCTGGAAATGCAATGCAACACTTAATTTTCCTTGTGAGATCAAGAAAAGTTCTATTGCTTTTATTGACTCCTTTTCCTTTTCCCTTAATAGGGCAAAAGGCTTGACCTTTTGGGAATTCAGTTAAGGAAAAAATAAAAATAATATGAAAAATATGATAAAAATTTAATTGGTTTATTGAATAGAAAATGGATTAGATACAAACAGGAGACTGAAGTAGAGTAAACATCCGAATTGTATGGTGGAAGCCCATTTTGTCTTGTTATTATTGAAAAGCTAGTGTCAAAGGGAGTGGTCTGATTATATCAGTCTTAACATTCTGAAACTTTTCACTCAGACAAAACTGTGAAGACAGAACGGAATGTAGTTCAAAGGCCAGAACACTAGTGAAAGCCAAAAATAATATAGAAATTAAGGGTGTTTACAATTGAGTGGAAAAGGTATGCTTTCTTACTATGTGCAATGCTAACTGCTGGGGATATAAATAAAAGTTAGATAATTTATATTCTAAAAATGAAGACAAAACACACAGCCACCATCTCCAAATCACAGTCTATACTTTGTACATACTAACATCAGAAATATGGCCTCAAAAACTCCAATATCATACTAATTTTTTGAGCTGTTTTCAGCTGCTTTCCTATTTTGATAACAGCTGTAAGTGAACAAAAGTAAAAAACAGTTAAATTTAGGTTTGGGGGTAATTGACTATAGTTAAAACTGAAGATTGTGTAATTTGTATTATATTGTGTGTATTTGTTCATTTCTTCAAAACTTTCTCCAAATGTTATTTTCTTAGAGTTTAGATCTCATTACCTTTTAATTAATAACCATATCATTGTTTTAATGAAATGTTTTTTGATAAAAGAATCAAATTAAGTCATTTTATCTGTGAGAATAAGCCTTCTGTATAAAGAATGAGACACAGCCTTGTGACATACCCCTATGAACCTTCAATAGCTATCCTGGTATAATAGTTCATTTATTCAAAGTTCATTTATTCAATATTCATTCAATAGTTCATTTATTCAAAACTCTGAAATCAAAGAAGAGATATTGAGTTACATTGAACCTACACATGGGAACTTCTTTTTTTTAACTGTACAGCAATTCCATTGGAATAGAGAATGAGGATTACCTAAAGTTAAAAGACTTGGTCACATGGTCAATACGTATTGAAATCGGACTTGAAAACAGGTCTGGACTTAGAATAACTCTGTCCATTATATAATGCTGTTTCGTAGAGTATTTACCAGATTTTAATTTATTGACAGCAAAACAGGCTACTGTACATGAAAGACATATACTAGTCTGTGACAGTGACCAAGGTCCCTCCCTCCTGCTCTGAATCCAGTATATTTCATAAGATATGATGTGTATCAGTTTGACAAAGACCACAAAATGACCAAGTTGCTCACCTCACACACACCTTCCTTTACAATTGAGTGGGAAAATATAACATTCTTTTTATGTGCTATGCACCATGTTACCTGCTGAGGATACAAATATAAGCAAGATAGTCCTGGTCGTTAAGTTTATATTCTAAAAATGAAGACAAAATACAAGACCACCAACTGCAAGCCAAAGTCTCCTCTATGTACATCCTAACCTTAGAAATTAATTTTTTTCCGAGGGCCAAACCTTCACTTCACTTCTCCTAAATTTATTAGACTGTAAGTTCCTAAAATTCCATGGTCAGAAGACTTGCTCCTTTCCAGGTCTCCTTTATATTTTGTCTCCCCCATCAGAATATATAATCTTTTTTTTTTGGCTTTTCCTTTCTTTTGGGGGGGAAAGCAGGGCAGTTGGGGTTAAGTGACTTGCCCGAGGTCACATAGCTAGTAAGTGTTAAGTGTCTAATGCCAGATTTGAACTCAGATGCTCTTGACTCCAGGGCTGATACTCTATTCACTGTGCCACCTTGCCACCCCAGTAATATATGATCTTTGAGAGCAGGAATGGACTTGCATGAGTGATTTTTGTTTTTGTTTTTATCCTTAGAAATTAAATCAGTTCCTGACACATATAAGTACTAAGAAATATTTTATTCTGTCTTTTATCTATTTATCTGTCTTCTAAGAGAGCGGTGGCAGGGGAGAAGTCTTTGATTAATGTTCTCAGAGTATAAAAGGAAGATAAAGCTATATGAAAGGTAGCATAGCATAAATGAGGCTGAAGAGTAGTGTGGTATATATTAGTCTGGACTTAGTGTTCATGGTTCATACTTTTTAGTCAGAAGCCCACAGTCCCAGGGCAGAAGCTTAGAGTGTTCCAATAGAGATAAGACCTGGAGTTCAACAGTATAGCAGCATGAAGATGACTGGAGAGTTCAGAATGAACATAACACTAAAAAGTGTTGAGCCACTAATTTTCATATTAAAAATATACCAATCGCGAGGACACTCCAACAAACAGTGCAGGTATTAATATCTGAATCAAAAGGCTTCTTTTTTTTGGCTAGTTAAGAATATACACTTGAGAATATTGGGAGGAGTGGAGCAAATACGGTGGAGTAGAAGCACAGACTTGGCATGGGCTCTGGTTCCAAACAATTTTAATACCTGTAAAAAATGACTCAAAACAAATTCTAAAGCTACAGAACCCACAAAGTGACAGAGAGAAACAAATCTCCCTCTGAAGACAGCCCAGCAGGCCAATAGAAAAGGTCTATCACAGCATGTTTGGAGCTGAGCAAAGTCCCAAAGGAGTCCCACGATTCCAGCCCCAGGGTAGCCCTGAACAGCAGCAGCCAGACCAGATTTCAGGAGAGTGAATATCCAGCAGCTGTGACAGCTTCCAGACCTCTAAAACCCATAAATGCCAGAGTAAAAGGTCAGTGTGGAACTCTGTTGGAACAGGAATGGATGGAAAAGTGTGGTCCAGCTCCTGTCCCTGGGGCAAGAAGTGGCAGAGGTGTGGCTGCCCCGTGGCTGCCTCAGGAGCTCCTGGCTTGCAGATTGTAGGGGACCAAGCAACCATTCAGAGAGTAATCGTTCTTGCTTTAACCTTCTTGGATCTTGATCTTGGGTGCTGGTCCTTGGGTGTGTGACCATTGAGCCAGAGCTTATAGGGGCTGTAGAGACGGCACCCTCCTAATACCTCCAGCAGCTATGAAAACCCCAGTGATTTGGACAAAGCTGTCTCCATTCTGGAAACAGAATTCTTCCACAACAAAGAGCTCAAATGTCAAGTAATTGGCTGGCAATATGAGCAAGCACAGGAAGCACAAACAGACAACGAAATCTATTTTAGGGGACAAAAAAGGATCAAGGCATGGAGTGGGAGGAAGACAGCAAGCTCAGAGCTCCTGTGTCAAAAGGTTCCAAGAAAAATATGAATTGGGTACAGGCCATGGAGGAGCTCAAGAAGGATTTTTGAAAATCAAGTAAGAGAAGTGGAGGAAAGATTGGGAAGAGAAACAAGAATGATGCAAGAAAATCATGAAAAGTGAGTCAACAGCCTGCTAAAGGAGACCCAAAAATACACTGAAGAAAATAACACCTTAAAAATAGTCTCTAGAGGGGCGGAGCCAAGATGGCAGCAGAGAAGCAGAAAGGTCCTGCAGCTCCCACACCACCACCCTAAGCACCCATAAAATATGACCCCAGACAAAGTCTAGCACTCTCAGACTCACAAAAATACAGAAAACACATCTCTCACTGAAGGCAGCTCAGCAGCATGGGCTCGTTGCAGCAGGCCAGGAGCGGAGGCTGGCCCAGCCTGAAGCCAAGTCCAGGGCCAGGCCCAGAGCAGTAGGAAGGAGCTGAGCTGAGCCAAGCCGAGCCACGCAGCAGCCAGTACTCAGAGGAGAGGATCTACATCCTCTAGCACCTCCACATCTACCAAGGCATGAGGAACGGGGACTGGAGAGGGGCAGCTCGGCTGGAGGGGCTCGTCCAGCAGGCGGGCAGGCGAGGAGCTGAGAGCAGCCTGGCCCAAATCCGCATCCACGGCCAGACCAGGCTCCAGGGCGGTCTGGAGGAGCTGAGCCTCACAAGCCACAGCTTGAGTCTACTTCACAGAAGATCTATTGCACCTGAGGGAATCTTCACATCCACCAATACAGGATTAGACCATCAGTGAAAGTGAAAAGTCTCTAACTCAAATGGCAAAAGAAGCCCAAAAAGCCAGTAAGGAGAATGCTTTAAAAAGACAAATTTGCCAGATGGAAAAGAACTTTCAAAAATTGACTGAAGAGAATAACTCCTTTAAAATTAGATTGAAGCAAATGACTTTATGAGAAATCGAGATACTATAAAACACAACCAAACAAATGAAAAAATAGAAGGCAATATGAAATATCTCCTTGAAAAAACCACTGACCTGGAAAATAGATCCAGGAGAGAAAATTTAAAAATTATTGGGTGACCTGAAAGTCATGGTCAAAAAAAGAACCTAGACACCATCTTTCAAGACATTATCACACAAAATTGCCCTGATAGTCTAGAAGCAGAGTGCAAAATAGAAATTGAAAGAATTCACTGATAACCTCTTGGAAAAGATTACAAAATGAAAACTCCTAGGAATATTACAGTCAAATTCCAGACTTCCCAGGTTAAGGAGAAAATACTGCAAGCAGTCAGGAAGGAACAATTAGAGTATGGTGGAAGCACAATCAGGATAACAGAAGACCTAGTAGCTTCTGCGTTAAGGGATCAAAGGACTTGGAACATGATATTCCCAAGGTCAAAGGAGCTAGGACAAAAACCAAGAATCACCTACCCAACAAAACCGAGTATAATGCTTCAGGGTAATGGTCATTCAGTGAAATAGAGGATTTTCAAGCATTCTTGATGAAAAAACCAGAGCTGAACAGAAAATTTGACTTTCAAATATAAGAAGCAAGGGAAGGAGAAAGTAAACAGAAAAAAGAAATCATAAGGAACTTATTAAAGTTGAACTATTTACATTCCTACATGGAAAATGATAATTGTAACTCATGAGACTTTTCTCAGTATGAGGATAGTAAAAAGGAATATATATGTATATGTACATATATGTGTATGAGCGTGTGGGCATGTGCATGTTCATGTATACACAGATGGAGGGCACAGAAGGAGTTGAATATGAAAGGATGATATCTAAAAATATAATTTAAAAGGTGAGAGAGGAATTTATTGGGAGAAGGAGAAAGGAAGAGTTAGATTAGAGTAAATTATCATATAAAAGAGGCAAGAGAAAACTGTTACAATGGAGGGGAAGAGCAGGAAAGTGAAAGGGAATGGAATAAACTTACTCTCATTGTATTTGGCTTAAGGAGGGAATAACATACACACTTAGTTAGTTAGACTGCACTGAACTATAAAATTCTAAGCATGTAACCCCAGTTGTTTCCCAGCTTCATGTTGAACTGACTCTCATTCTACCGTTCTCCATTTGTACTTCTCCACTCACCACATCTGGGGAAGTGTCTATCATTAATTCCCTCATTCTAGCTTCAAGGTTACATCTGATTGACTAAAATTTGTGAAAAGTTGCTTGATGAAGTAGTCTCGTTCTATCCTTGCCTCTGTTGCTAGACCCTAATGTAAAAAAATCATAGGATAATAGATTCAGAATTGGAAGCAATCTCAGAGATCATTGAGTCCAAATCTGTTGTTTGTCACATGAGGAAACTGAAGTATGACTTAAGTTAAGTGACTTACTTAAGGTCAAACAGGTGGTTACAGAGATGGGATTCAAACCCTCATCATCAGGATTCAAATACAGTTTTCCTTTTGCTGGACTTCCTCAATATGACTGCATTCAGGTTCTGTTACTCATGGTATAGCTTAAATTGCCTTTACTAATTTTTTTTCCTAAGAAGTTCTGTCCTGTCTTGGAGAGCGTACTACTGTAGTCCTGCTGCTATGACTGATGAGGCTGCTTGAGTTTAGGAGTTCCATGGAACACTTAGGCCAAAGCCAATTAAGTATCCACTCTGAGTATCTGGTACCTACATTGTGAATCCCTGAGAGGGAAGGCTTCCAGCCTACCTAAGGAGAAAAACCAGTCCAGGTATTGAAATTGGGCCTGTGAGTAGCTGCTGTTGCAGCCTGGGTGAGGTGGGAAAGTCTAATCTCAGGCAAACAAGCAGAAGTTCTGGAGCTGTGGCAGGGAATAAAGCTAATGAGCTAATAAAGCTAATTTAGCAGGTCTTGGTGATAAGGAACTCCTGGAGAGCCTAGCCTCAGTTTAGTTTATAAAGGTAATTGGAGAAGGACCAGAGGACCTGAACACAATATGAACTGAGTAAGTAGCGCAACTATTAATTCTCTGAACTTGGGCAAATCATGACCCTCACCCAAAAAAATTAAGGATTTGGACTCTGACTTCAAATTTCCCTTCTATATACAGTGAATTTTAGTGAACATCAGTGGTGTGCCAAGTCAGTGAAATCTGTTGAAATAAGATGTACTAGAATTTGTGGGGTCACATGCAACTGCACTAAGGTGGTGAGGATGGAGTAACAGACTACAGAGAACATTTTAACATGAAGACCCTTCATTCATTTGAATAGTTTGCAGTAGTTTGGGGGTTTATTCTTTATTTCCACCAATTTATAACCAAATTTTCCTCCTTTAGAGCTCCACACATTTAACTGTTTAAGAAATCCTGAGGTTTTATGACATGGATAGAACACTCTGGGAATTGAATAGGCAGATTTCCACTCATTTTCCCTATCCAAACATACAAAATCCCTCTATAGTGAAAGAAGATGCACTACTGGATCCATTTCTCCCTAGACTGATGTTACGCAGTAGCCTGTTGTGCCCATATGCTTTTCATAGAGATATAGAAGGCAGCTTAATGGTATGGGGGATGGTGTTATTGGTGATAAAAATGTTTTTCAAGACTTGGCAGTAGTGAGGAATATGGCAGAGGGTAAAGAATGGTGATCTCTTATATTGTCCAAAATGACATCCTATCATCTTTTCTTTAACATGTTTCTCAAAACTTTTTACGTTTTTCCTATATTTCGTTGCTACCATCCTAGTCCAAGCATTGTCACTTTAGACTCCAGCTGCAGCAACTGCTTCCTACCTTTTCCCCCTCATTTCTGACTTTCTTTACTTTAACGGATAATGATACTACTACTAAGGTTATCTTTCTTAACCATCATTTCCACTGTAGGCTTCCTCATGAAAAATCTACAGTGGCTCTTCATTGTCTACTACTCCAAGTTTAAATTCCTTTTTATAAAATGCAAGACCTTCAAGAAGCTAGAGTTACATTAACTATCTCAATGTATTTCCCACTACTTCCCATTGCCTGGACTTTTCCCATTAGACTATCTTGAATACATGGTATGATTTTTCCTTCTGCTCTGTTTTTTTCTCAAAAATTCCTACTTTCTTCTTTTCCATCTGATAGAATCTCACACAATAAAAAAAAATCCAACTCAGATTTCTTCCAAACAACATTTCACAATAATGTTTTGCTCATCTGATCCCCCATTATACTAAGAGCCTGTAATGCCATGCAGGAGCAGCTTTCCAAAAGAATGCTGCTATGAACAGCTCTTAAGGTTCTGATTACACAGTGTAGAGAACAATATTTATTCCATAACAAACAAAAATAAAATGTTTACCGAAAATCAAGGTACAGCATTCACAATATTACAACTTAACACAGAAAATCATAATAAACTATCTCAAGAGCTTATCATTAAAATGGCCATATAGTTTTTCACTACAACATCTAGAACAAAGAATAATCATCTGGTATCCCTAAGGAGGTTTGCCTCCTTACTCAGTCATTCAGTCATCTCAGAGTACAATAGCCAGTCTTCCACTCATAGGGCAACTAGGTTAATTCAGTCAGTCACTTATTTAGATTCACAATTACTAAGTATCATTAATCACTAAATACAATCATTAGAAAATACACAAATCCCCACCCTTAGGTCACTAGTAAACTACTTCATCATCACAACATTCAATACCCAAGGAGAGGTCTTTTCTTCATCTTGACCTGAGGCAAGTTCTCAGCAATCTTTGTTCCTAGGGAGACAAAGCTTAACCGAGCTTGCCCTAATCAGTGTCCTCATCAATTCATTGTCTGCCAGCAGAACAGTCTCAGGATCCTTTAAAACATCAGGAAGACCCTCTTCCAGAATTTATGTACATGGACAACAAGAAAATCCTTCTTCAGGGCTTCTGAGCCAACATCAAGGTTCCAGGACCTCTGCAACAACAAAACTGGCCTCCACTAGCAGACAAATCTGGCAAGACAAGATCAAAACAGACTGACAAAACACTGGCACCACAGCCATGCTGCTTTAGTCCTCAGACAGTTCAGCTAGTCCTTGGACCCAGAAGAAATCTCAGCTGGCTCCCAGAATCAAAATCACTCCTCTCAAGTTTTCAAAATCAAAATTGTTTTCTCCAGCTTGGGGTGGGGTGGGGTGGGAGTATTTGCAGGGAAGGTGGGCTTTCCTCTTCAGCCTTCCTAGCAGCAGCAACTTTGGTCTCCACGATTCTTGTCTGAAGAATATTTTGACTCAGTTCTCAGTCCAGCAGTAGCAACCCAGCTTCCAGATGCTGTTGAGAGAAACACTCTCTCTCTCTATCTCTGTCTCTCTCCATCCCATCCCCCCCTCCCAGCAGAACAGATTCTACAACCAGGTTCTGGTCTCAGGAAATTCTGATTATGTCTCTCTGGGGCTTTTCTTATACACACACAGCATTGGCTTCCTTTTTCAGCCAACCCCTTCCTGTTATGTCAGCACCAGGAGACTGGAGTTCCCAACTTCTGTTTCTTTCACAGAGGTTTGATTAGTTACTAAGGGCTAAGTACCTGCTTAATTGCCAGAGAAAAAAGGAGTCTTTAAATTTAAATTATTTACCATTACAGAGCCAATGCCATATCCCTTGGCAATTAATATTCCATAGTTGTTTCAGGCATGTTAGATTGTAAACTCATTGGGAGTAGGGGCAATTTCATATACTACATTTGTCATCCCTGTAGCACTAGCACATGCCTTCAGATAAACATTTGATTGATTTAAACAGAGAAGCAGAATTTTCTGATTCTCAGGTAGAGTCATTGAAACAAATAGTGAATTTTAAAAGTCCTTATCTAGCTATATGTAGTAGTCATCAAACATTATAATCAAAAATAGATATTTAAAAGAGTTTTCAAAAGTTTGTTGACCCCCATCATGGATTCCACAGTTGTAGAAAAAAACCAAATGTGGGATCATAGTAACAGATTTTGGGAAAAGCAAGGAAGAATATAAGCAAGAAATGAAATTGCTAATGCCTAAGACTTTTATTAGACAGACCCAAGACAAGGTGACATTTGAAGGGAGTGAATGACTGGTGATTGACAGGCAGCTTGAGAGTTTTTGTTTCCTGACACTATGGATAAGTAAAGTTGAAAAAGACAATAAAAACTTTATGCTCATGACTCCTTTTTAATCTGTCAATTGATGTAGACTTTTTAAAAACTCAGTGACATTTTTATTCTGTTAAACTACTTGTCCCTGCAGTGATGAAGTATATTATGTCCGACTAATTCCTAGAAAAACTCTTGGGAAATGCTGAGCATAGACCAATGGGATTAGGAGACCAATAGACATTTGAGTCAAGTAGGTGATATATAATTCATTGTGGCAAGTGTAATAATCTAAATCTTTGTCATAAACATGAGTGTGGGGGATTGGGATGAGGTGGTATAAGAGGGATAAACAACACTAGATTCTAAAATGTTCAAGAGAAACAACTCAAGGCTGACACAGCAGAGCTGTAGGATTTATAGCATGAAGTGCGCTATAGTAAGTGCTCTCCATGTTTCCCTACAGAATGTTCATATCCAGGACTGTTGTCTACCTTGATATTTTAGCCAGAGAAGTTCCTGTAATGACAGATGGACATGGGGGGGGGCAATTTAGGTGTGGAGCATTTCACTGAAAAAGACATACCTTCAAACTAAGAGAATGACTCATTCCATATAGTCATCTTTTCTGGGAAAGGATGTACAATCTTGACAATAGGTTCATGATTCAGGCTATAAGATATAAGGTGTGTTGACAGGTTATTTGTTCTTTCAAAACAAGTATCCAGAAGGTTTGTGAAAGTTGTGGGAATGAAGGGGCAAATTCCCTTCTGGGAACTTTAAATAGCAAAATCCAATAAGATGTTTTCACTAGAGGGGGTACAACACTGAATTTCTCTGATTGCATATTGCAATTTTAGAGTGCAGGAAAGTTAATGGAATCTGTCAGTGTGGATGACTGTAACATCAGAATTTTCCACAAATGCACATGCTGGGGACTCTGAGGTGGAATTATAGCATGCGTGCCCCAAAGCTGGGCTTCACAGACCAGACCTGTCACTCAATTAGTGAAAGTCTCTCTATGTTTCCCAGCATAGAGGACTCAAATAAACTAGATTTAGAACAGTAAGTCTGAGCTGAGGAGTGAAAATATTCTCAATGTGGATTAAAACTGAATCAATTATTCTCTTTAAAAAAAAACGTGAAAATGGAGGAGGGCTCTTTTATCTCCACTCAATTTCTGTACTTAATTTTTCCTCACTTATAATCCATAATGTGAGTTCTCTAGAGTTTTTACTATTCCTGTTATGTTCTCAGCTAAGCATCCTAAACATTTCTCTTCACAATTCATTCCACCTCACCCACTTAGTATCTTTTTAAAATGTTAAAGATGAGCTTTATTTTATTTTTATAATATTCTAAATTATAAATATTCTTTGTGACATTTTACAAAATTAAGTGCACAAAAATGATTTACATATTTCATTGTAATAATGGTCTTCCATCTCAATAATTAAAATCTCCTTCACCTTTAATTAAAACTCAAAACACATAATCATTTTTTTTCCATTTGCAACCATATTAGACTAGAAATTGAATTCACTCATTGAAAGAAACGTCACAAATTAAAACTGAGGAATGTTTATTGTAAAGAAGGGATAGTGTTGAAGAAGAGGACATGTTCAACAAACCATTGTCTTCAAGAACTTGTATGGCTTTCAATGTGGAATTTTTGCTTTCTCTAGAAGGCAGAACTAGAAGAGAGGGGTAGAAGTTGGAGGGAATTTAATTCAGATTTGATGTGAGGTGAAATTTTATGATGAAGAGATCTACTCAAAAGTGGAATAGCCTTCTTTCTACATACAATATATTCCTTATCATTAGGAATGGGTCATCTCTTTTTAGGTATGTAATAGTGAGGATTAACATTTTATTATCTTTTAAACAAGATGAGCAAAGAGGTCCTTTGATACTTGAAATTCAGTGATTTTATTTTTTGAAGTCCCATTATTCTTTAATATCAGTATCTCTGATCTGTAGTGAGAGATACTTTGGCATCATGTTCTTGAAGCCAGGAAAACCTGGTTTCAAGGTCTACCTCTGACACATATTGGTTCGGGGACCCATAGCAAGACATTCAATATGCCAGTGTTATAGGTAACTCTCTGAGACACTAAGTTTCAGAAAATGTGCTAACTTGCATTGGTAGGAAGTTCCTTGTCTAGGAATTTCTTTGCCAATGATATCGGATTCTAAATCCCAATCTCTAAGGCTCGACCTTCAAAGGTAAGAGAATTTGGATAAACAGACCAGTCTTTAACAGTTAGTTAACCTTAACTGATAGTTATCCTTGACATCTGCTGATAAAGAATGCTAAATTTTCAGTAAGTAATTTATATTACCTTCATTTTCCAGTGAAACTGATAATGAATTTCTACCCTGAGGAAGCAGAAACAGAGAAATCTAAACCACAACAAACAAACAAATAAAAAAAACCAAACCAAACAAAAGGAACAAAACACAAAACAAAAACCACAAAACCCCAACCCTTTAAAAGGTAAAATTTGCTACCACAACTCCAGGAACAGAGTACATTCTGGGGAAGTAGTGCTTTGAGTGAGCCATATTTCAAATGTAGCCAATTATCTTGTATAGAACTTACCATTAATACAAAAGGTTGAGATTATAGTGTTCAGGCTCTGGATTGCCAAGCAAAGGCAACTTCCAAGGTTTGGATTACCAGCATAGCAAACCCCATTTATTCAGCAAACATTCACAGAACACAGAAAGTCAAAATACAGCATAACTCATTCATTTAGCAAGTAAGTTCTTAATTCAGTCCAGGTACTTCTACTCCACCCCTAGATACTACATTGATTTAGTCAATCAAAGTTTCTTCTCAAATGGAGATCAGTTTCCAATCATAAACAAAGTATATTCATTTGGTCAATCACAGAGCACAGAAAGGCCAAAGGTTTCCCACCCCTGTACTCAAAGTAATTACAATACCATCCATTACCACCAAGCACTTTCTCAAAAGGGAGCAGGAGAGCACAAAAGGCCATCCACCCTTAAGCCATAACAAGGTCAAGATAAATCTCAGCATTGAAAACCCAAGGAAGGTCCCTTCTTTTTTCTTCATTCAAGGCAAGCCCTCAGCAATTTCAGTTCCTGGAGAGACAAGGCTCAACAAAGCCATATCCAGTGTCCTCATCAAGTCACACTGCCTGTAGAACAGTCCCAGAACCCCTGAAAGTATCAGCAAGGCCCCCTTCCAGGATTTCTGTGAACATACAACAAGAAAATCCTTCTTCAGGGCTTCTGAACCAAAATCCAGGTTCCAGGACCTCTACAACAGCAGCTCTGTCCACCATCAGGTGAATCTGGACAAACAACATCAAAACAGACAAAATACTGGCATCACAGCCATGTCTCCTCAGTTCTAGGCAGTTCCAGGTGGCAGTCCTCAAAAGTCCTGGGCAGCTACAATGGGCTTTCAGCAACTTAGGCTCCACAGTTCTGGATCCTGCTCTTCCCCAAAGTCCTTCTTCTAGCCTTCTCAGGACTTGAGTCTTTTTTTCAATTCATGGCTCCCCCCAGTTCAACCCTCTCTCTTCACATGAACAAGTCCATCCCACAAGTGGGATTCACAAGCTCTGAGTCTTAACACTCAACCAAAAGCCAAGTCAATTCAGTGGCATCTCCAAATTCTATTACCATTACAGGCTCTCAGTTTCATTATTCTTCTTTTAGTTTCCCACTGTAGAATTTATTTAGTAGCGTATAGCATAATATAAATATGCATCTCCTAATCATTTTGGTTATATTTCATTTAAAGTAGCTGGTTCCAAGAAAATTTCCAGGAAATATGCTGCAAAAAGCCCAAATGAAAATTTGACTGCATGAAAAAATAGGGGAAAAAAACAAAGAATATATTAAAGTGCTTTCTTGGTTGTATCTATGTGGTCCTTGTGAATTTACTGCTATTTATTCAATGCTTACTGGGTATGTGACACTATACTGGAGTAGACTTGGTTTTGTTATGTAAAACAGCCCTGAGTACTTTGGCAGTAAGATATTGGTCACATTTGTCAAGGAATCTATTGGCAGTTTAGCTGACACTCGTGCACAGATGTTGAAGACTACCTGTTAAACATGGCTCTGAATACACTATTGTTCAGAAGTAAAAATGGAAATGAATGGGCATTTTGTCAATCAAGAGGCATATAGATATGAATGTACATTGTTGTGATCAGTTCCGAAGGCTCCTATAATTCAAGCTAGTGCTACAGAACACATTTTTTTTCTTTTCCATAACTGCTTTGTAAAATAATCTGCACATTGCTATGGAATGCCAGTGCTATTCTGATCTATTCTTAGGCTGGAATGCAACCATATGCCACACTAATATTTCACAAGGCTTCTATCACCACCAAGTCAATATGGTTTATAATCCAATGAACCAAAGGATAGGATGGCCAAGCAATTCATTCAAGCTTACACCATCACCTCCATTAGAAATACACCAAATTCTACCAGAGGTAGTTTATTAATAGCAAAAAAAGTCTCACTTTCAATTTATATTTGAATATGTAACAGTGTGCTCACATTTAAACCTCAAAGGGAAAGATATATCAGGAAATGGAGAAAGACTGGGCATTTCATTCTAGAAAATAAATGCACATAAAATTAAAGAATCAAAGGAATACAGAAACACTTAAAGCTTTTCTAGAAAAGTAAAGATTGTCTCTAAAACAATAATAAAAATGCAAATTATTTATCTTTTTGGCAGCTGCTGCTTCTGATGATTTAATTTATTAGTAGGATTACAGATATCATTTATGATGAGTAATGCAATAAAAAATAAAATGAAACAAACCTATTGAGATATTGCTCACAGTAGAATTGGTCCTTTCTGCTCCCTGGAATTTAGCTCCTGAACAGAAGTACAAAATCCCAGCTATGTAACATGATGAGATTCTGTGTAAATGATTTTTAAAAAAAACAAGCTTATGAGTCCTTTAGCTTAATCAGGGAAAGGAAATTTCATGCCCTGGATCATGTGCTCTTTCTTTTTTTTTTCATCTTTGTGGTGGATTAAAAAGTCACCTGTGCCCCAGAAGAACGTTTTTTTTTCTTCAGTTGATCATTAAGGTCATGTTAAAGTAGGTAGTGAACTCCCTTGAATATACTTTACAAAAGCTATTAGGCATAATCTATAAAAGCATAATCTACTCATACAGTTCTGCAACTAGAAGGAAACTTAGAAATCATGGAATAAAACTCTTTACTCATTTGATGAAACCCATAACAGCATTCCTGATCAGTGGTCATCTAGCCCTGCTTTAACAACTCTACTGACAATTATTTATTTCCTGAATGACCCTGAACAGGTCATAATGTATCTGGGCCTCTGCTGAACTATATAAAGAATGAGAGAATTGGGATGAATAGGTTTTAAGTTTTCTTCCAGATTTAAATGAATGAGTTCTTAATTTAGCACCACACAAGCAGTCAATTGCCTTTATTGTCCACTCTAGTTACTAGTCAGTTCTTTTGTATTAAACTAAATCAGTCTTCCTGTAACTCAACCTTTTGCTCTATTTTGCTCTCTGAGGCTTAACAGGATAAGCTTAGTCCCACTTGAATATGGCAGCTCTTCAAATATTTAAAAAGATCTTGTCACTTCTCTAGGTATATTCTTTTCTAAACTAAAAATCTTTCATATGGTGAAGAAACGAAAAACAGTCCTATTGTTGAAAAGTCAGGTGAACTTATTTGGATAATGGGATGTGGATTCTCTCAAAGAATGAAAAAAATAAGATAAAATGAATGTTCTTTATTGATTTTGTTTTGACTATATTTGGGGAAAGCACCTAAGCAGAAATATGTCAGGAATCATTATTAAAATAAATACAACACTTCTTATGGTCTTGTTGATTTTTTTGCCTAATATTGACTAAAAGACAGCAATAGCCTGATATAGTAGAACAATAAACTACAAGCTAGTAATGTAGAATTCTGTTCTTGGCTCTTTCTCAACACGCACAGAATTGAAGAAATTACTTAATTCTTCAGCTTTTTGATTCTGAAAACAGGATGAAAAATCACTAAGTAAACAAAGTAGATAATATCCTTTTGAAGTTTTTGCTTTTTTATACATAATATACTTGTATCTCCTAAGTATCTTGCCTATAACAATTCAATAAAATGCAGTAAAAGCTCTTGAGCTGAAGTTCCCATTCTTTCCAGGTAATTCTCAGCTGTCAGAGACAGGTGGGTACTCAAAGACACTCTTGTAGTAAGTATATCTAGACTACTCTTGACCCTGGTTTTTCCAGCAGCTGTTCCCCTATTCTAACCCAATTAGCTTAAAGCAGGACCAAATACACACTATGTACTCCCTTCCCACCATCCGTAGATGTATAGATGTCTGTTCAGCATATTTCCCCTTGACCAAAACGTCACTGCCCTGGAGAAATGCATGCAGGAAAGACTATATGGGATTGGCTTGGTCAACGAATAGCCTGTGCAGGACCAAAAACCTACAGTGAACCAGGACCTGGATGATATACCTCATTTTATTGTTGCACAGATACCATTCTTTGATCACACTACAAATGAAGTTTTTGTGGTTGCTTAGTTATTTTTCAGTCATATCTGACTCCTCCTAAACCTTTGGGGTGGGGTTCTTGGCAAAGATACTGGAATAGTTTGATGTATCCTTTTTTCAGCTCATTTTATACATGAAGAAACTAAGGCAATCAGAGTTAAATGACTTGTCCAGGGTCATGGTGTCTGAGGTCATGAGTAAGTTCTTTTTGACTCTAGTCCTTGAATTCTATATATGATACTACTAGGCTGCCCAAGTCAGATTTGGAAGGAGCTGATCCAAACCAAGCATATCAGTGTATTGCTCAAGTTGCATCATATAATTGTAACTGAGTTGTTTTCAAGTGAGAGTGATAGGTGGAAGAGACAGTCATGAATTTTGTTGTGTCCCTTCTGCAGCTGTATTACATAGCCCACAGGGGTTTTGCTATAGAACTGCCTTATCCAGCAGCTATGAAGGTTCCAAGTCACTAGAATCGATATCATTATCAGTATTCCAAAGGGCACAGCACAACTGACTTCTTGAAGTTTTCCTCATGTCAGAATTTTATGACTTGGTTAGTTTTCACACCTGATTTCTTACCTAATATAGAAACATTAAAATAAGAATAATGATTGGTAGTCAAACTAAACACAATTGGTAGTCTGAGTTCTTCTCCCTAAGAAGGTAAGGGATCTCCTTGCCACATACAGTGTTGCAGTAGGTATTAAGAGGGGTAAAAATTAGTCAACAGGCATGATTCTCAGAGGATTCAAGGAAAGGCAACAAAGAAAGACACAGTTTCCTGAACACTAGTTTCTTTCTTGGAAAATGGAAAAAATGTTAATTTCCTCCATCTTTTCACTCTTAGTGAGACATACCTCCCTCTAGATAACATCCCTGCCCTATAGACCCTTTGCTGCACTGGATGGACTTTCATTCATAGCTTCCACCTCATCAGTTGAAATGAGAGCTGATATATTCCATATTCCCCAATGCCACTTATGTTCTCTCCATTTTTTTTTACCATAACTGAGTAATTTCTCTTCACCTGACATTCATTCAATCCATATTGATTAACCATAGTTTCCAGGGACTATTGTTTGCAGATCCCTTCTTCCTTCCTCAATGAGTTCCTTTCCTGATTCACAGTCTTTCTCTCCTCCCCAACTCCTATTATTTTATTAGGGGATTTTGACATAACTATTAATACCACCTGGATCATCCTTAGCTCTCAGTACTTGACATGTCTCATAATGAACTTGTCTCACCCCCACACCTCACTTCTTCCTTATTCTTCTGTTCCTATTGAAAGTACCACCATCCTCCCAATCAGCCAGGATCACAACCTAGGCATTATTCTTAATACCTCATTCTTTCTGTGTCTGCTCTCACCATATTCGTTCAATTGTAAAGTTCTTTAATTTCTACCTTTGAACATCTCTCATACAGAAGGAAATAAAGAAGAAAGAAAAAAGGAAGTAATGAAGGAATTGAAAATAAGGAGGAAGGAAAGAAGTATCCTGAATGATAGTATAGCAAATAATAAGAAAAAATAAATTATTCAACTTTACCAGCACAGAGCAAGCCTTTCCAATTTAATCTAAAATCTCTTTCTCTATCTCAGCAGTTCCCAACCTGTGGGTCGTGACCCCTTTGGGGGTCAAACAACCCTTTCACAGGAGTCACAGAGGTTGCCTAAGACCACCAGAAAACACCTATTTCTGATGGTCTTAGGAATCGAGACACTCTTCTATCCATCTCCAGGTGGGTCCTCCCACATGCAGGTACACCCACATACAAGTATTAAAGGGTTGTAGCATTAGGAAGGTTGAGAAACACTGCTCTATCTCTTATTTTAAAACCCTAAAACAGTGCCACATTTAAATTCTTTGCAAGAATATCATCTAATGAAATCTTAAACTCTTATATGAAGAAGGCTTTTAAAAACTGAATCTGTAAAAAGTTTAACTTATCACATAGCTGATAATATCAAGTACTAATATTGAATTACAATGACATTAAACAAATACAGATTTTTTTAAAAAGACTGGACAAATACATCAATAACCGTTTGTGTCAGCAAGCACCCTAGCATACCCAGGAAGGCTGTTAGCACAGGTTCTTAAATCAGAAGGTTTCTATTTTTATTTTCTTTAAATTAACTTTTATTTATTTTTAGTTTACATCATTCATTTCCATGAGATTATGAGTTTAAATTTTATCCCTATTTTTGCCCTATCCACCACCCCAAAACAGGGATCCCATTGTATAACCCCTCACACAATCTGTTCTCTCCTATGTCCTCCCCATCACCCCTCTGACTTTCCAGTAGGGCAAAATGGATCTCCCTACCCCAGTGCCTATATATCTTAATCCCCAGTTCCATGTAATTAATAATAATAGATACACACACATATACATATATATAATCAAATAGTCAAATGTTAAATACATATCTACATGTATGTAGATATGTATTTAACATTTGATTATAGAACTTTAAATTCTAGTTCTTTCCATTCCTCCATCAGCACCCACCCCCACTGGAAAAACAAGCAATTCAATACAGGCCGTATATGT
>CM053601.1:96113656-96133587 GCA_028646575.1 Pseudocheirus occidentalis | reverse complement strand
CGGAGTGTTAAGATTGTCAGGTAGGAGTTGGGAGCTGGGTAGCTGTAAGCTCTGAGTATGTAGCCTGATACCAATACCAAGACTCTCAGTAATTCCCCTGAGTTGCCCTGATGCTTGCAGAGTAACTTGTTAGGGTCAGGTGGTCTAGCTCTTTCGGGTTTCAGAGTCTGTGTCCCTGAGCTAGGGCTCAAGCAGGTTCAGAGCCAGCTACAGCTGAAGGCCTGAGGCAGAGCTTTTGATTGCTGATTGGGCAAGTGGTGCTAAATTGGCTTTTCTTGGTAGGGTTTGCTGGCTCCACCCTACTGGGCTTAGATTCCGTACTGTCTGTTCCCTCCCCTCAACCCTGCCCCAGCCTGAAGCTGCTTCCCCTCATTCAAGCCTCCACTCTAACTAGAACATTTAATTCTGGAGTTTCCTTGGTCTGGGAGGGATTTAGAGGAACCACTAATCTTTATTACTCCATTGCTTCTGGCAGTATGGGTGTATAAGTTTAAACATCCAAATTACCCCCACAGAATCAGCTGACCCTGGTATGGCACCTGAGTTTTTTCCTACCCGGTTAGATGCTCCTCTGTCCTCTGGTGAACTGCCTGGAAACCTCTTAGGCTGGGTGAGTCTGCTGGATGTCTGGGTGGAGCTTTTTCTCTCGGTCTGCTCTTCTCTGCTCTCTGCTCCACGCTGGCACGGCTTCCTTGTGCTCAGTGTTCTTCTTACCCCAACCTAAGTAGGCGCTTTCCTGGGCTGGGAATCTGCCTCACTCAGACCTTCCGTGGGTTCTGTTGCTCTTGAATTCATTCAAGATTGAAGATCTTGTCTAAATGCAAAGCATTGCCCATAAGCACTGATATAAACTTTTAAAAATTAAAAAAAATAATTTATTGCTGGTATAATTTTCCCCATTCTGTACAACTATGTGTATTCCACTGTGAAATTATGAAAGTTACCTTTTCTCCTCATGGGAGAAAGTCACCAGATAAATGTTGAAATAAATGTGCAAATTGTAATAGAGTTTTATAAATTACTATTTTTTAAATTTTGAGTTCCAGATGCTATCCTTATGCCCCTGCTCCTCCTCCACCCATCAAGAAAGTAAACAATGGGACATCAATTATAAAGGTAAAAATGATGAAAAACCTATTTCCATATTAGCCGTCTCACCCCCCCCCCAAAAAAAAAGGAAAAATAAAAGAATCCTTCAGTTTGTATTCAGAGATCATTTGTTCTCTCTCTGGAGGTGGATAGCATTTTTGAGTCCTTTGGCATTGTCTTGGATCACTGTATTGATCAGAGTAACCAGATCTTTCACAGTTGATCATCATTACAATGCGGCTGTTACTGTGCACAATGATTTCCCAATTTTTCTCAATTTACTTTACATCATCTAATAAATTCTTGCTATATTTTCTTTCTGAAACCACCTTTGTCATTTTTATATCACAATAGTGCTCCATCAAAATAATATGCCTCAACTTGATCAGTCATTCACCAATTGTTGAGCACCCTTTCATTAAATCTTTGCCAAAACAAAAGATATGTTTATGTGTATGTGTATGTATATGTATATACACACAATTATACATCCTTTCCCTTTTTTATTGTTTGTTTTGGAGTGGGGAAGGTAGGACAATTGGGGTTTAAGTGACTTCCCCAAGGTCACATGTCATGTGTGTGTGTGTGTGTGTGTGTGTGTGTGTGTGTGTGTGTGTGAAGTGTCTCAGGCTGGATTTGAACTCAAGTCCTCCTCACTCCAAGGCCAGTACTCTATTCACTGCATCACCTAGCCACCCCTATATGTTTTTGTTTCTTTGTTTGTTTGCTTTACCTTTTTTATTTATCTCTTTGAGATACAGACCTAGAAGTGGTATTGCTAGGTCAAAGGTTATGCACTGTTTTATAGGTATTTTGGTATAGTTCCAAATTGTTTGGTAAAATGGTTGAACCACTACACCCCTTCATCAGCAGTTTATTAGTAGATCTATTTTTCCTCATCTTCCTCCAACGTAGTACCTCAGAGTTTTTAAAATTTATTTTTCTCTAATTAATAATGGTTTAAAGCATTTTTCATATGATTACAGCTTTGATTTCTTTTTTCTGAAAACTGCTTCTACAAGTTTTTTGACCAATTATGAACTAGATATTAACTCTTGTTTGTTTGTTTTTCTTTCCAAGCTTATTATATATTTGAGAAAGACTTTTATCAGAGAAACTTGCTGTAATTTTTTAAATGACTTCGTTGTCTGTGGTATCTTTTAGCAAATACAATTTCCCTGATCAACTCTTTAATTATGCTTGTTTTTGCTTTATCGAAGATCATGTTTGCTACTCCTGTCTTTTTACTTCAGCTGAAGCAATATAGATTCTGCTACAGCCCTTTATATTAATGTTCTGTGTATCTTTCTGTTTCGAATATGTCACTTGTAAACAACATGCTGTTGTACTCTGCTTTTTGATCCATTCCACTTCTATTTTCTGGGATAACTGATCCCATCCATATTCATAGTTATGATTGCTAACTGTATATTTACTTTCATTCTATTTTCTTCTGTTTATCCTTCTTTCTTTTATGCCTGTATGTATATTTCAACCAATTCTGATGCATAATATTAAAACTTTGCCAGTCACTCCCTTATTTTCACGTCCACTATAAAATCTGTTCCTTGCATGCCTTTTTTATAAGAAAAGTTTTCTCATTCTACCCTTCACTTATTCTACCAGTTCATTCCTTTTTCTCACCTCTATACTTTTTAAACAACATCCCAATTTAATCAACTTATATCATATCCATGCCCTCTCTCTATGTAGACTCCTAACGGCCCTAATAATGATAAAGTTCTTAGGAGTTACATGTAGCATCTTCTTATATAGGAATGTAACAATTCAGCTTTATTGAGTGCCTTCTGATTACTCTTTTATGTTTACCTTCTCATGTTCCTCTTGAATTTTCTGTTTGAATGTCAGATTTTCTATTCATCTCTAGTCTTTTCATCAAGAATGTTTGGAAGTCATCTGTTTCACTAAATTTCTATTTTACCCCTGAAGGATTATACTCAGTTTGTTGGTTAGGTTCCTGTTGTTTTGTAATCATAAATCTTTCCAGAATATCATAGTCTAAGCCCTCCCTTGCTTTAGCATATAAGTTGCTAAATCTAGTGTGATCCTGACTGTGGATTCATGGTATTTGAATTGTTTCTTTCTGGCTATTTGCAATATTTTCTCCTTAACCTGAGTGCTCTGGAATTTCACTATAATATTCCTGGGAGTTTTCATTTTGGGGACTCTTTTAGAAGGTGAGTAATGGTTTCTTTCAGTTTTTAGTATACCCTCTGTAAGTAAGATACCAAGGAAATGTCCTTGATAATGTCTTGAAATATGATGTTTATACTTTGTTTTAGATCATTAGTCCAGTAATTCTTAAATAATTTCTCCTTGATATATCTTCCAGGTCACTTATATTTCTGATGAGATATTTCGTATTTTGTCTTTTATTATTCTGACTTTATTTTATTGTTCCTTGAAGTTTATGGAGGTGTTAGTTTCCACTTGCCCAATTCTAATTTTGTACCTCCTTTCCTATTTGACATATTCTGATTTTTAAGGAGTTATTTTTGTTAGTGAATTTTTGTGCTTCTTTTAACATTAGACTAATTCTGTTTTTAATTTTGTGCCTCTTTTATCTAATTCTCTTTGCATAATTTTCTCACATCATTCTCATTTTCTCTCTCAATTTGTCCTGTGTTACTCTTATCATTCTTTAGCCATTCCAGGAATGATTTTTGGGCTTACCTCTAATTATCGTTTTTTTCTTTGAGACTTTGTAGCTGTTTTCACATTGTTTTCTGAGTTTGTGTCTTGTTCTTCTCTGCCACTGGAGTAGCTTTTTAATGGTCAAGTAATTTTCTTATTGTTTTACAAGTCTATTTCTTGATCTTAAACTTAAATTGACCTCTGTTCACCATGGGGTGGGGAGAGTAAAATGTTGTCAAACAGCATTGCATGTTACAAAGAAATATTTCATTAATGGAAAAGCCAATCCACATGGTAAAGATCATTGTTTTCTTGCGTTTAGAACTTGCTATAGTCACCCCAACATTTAGTAATCACCATTAGTAAGTAAGAAGGCGTCAGCATCAAGGCAAGCACCTCCACCATCAGAAAGATTATATTTTTTAAGGTTCAGATTATTGTTAGCATATTTAGCAATAAGCAATTCTTAAAAATTAAAAGTATGCATTTTGCTTTTTAGACATACTATTATGTATTCTTAATAGAGTACAGTACAATGTAAATGTAACTTTTATATGCACAATACTGGGAAACCAAAAAAAAAACTGTGGCTCACTTTCTTGCAATATTTGATTTATCGTAGTGGTCTTGAACTAAAACCACAACACCTCTTAAGTATGTACGTACAGGGGTGCACAGCATTTCCATCAACTGAATATACACCCTTGAAGACATGAACAAGGAAACTTTTTTTTGTCTTTTTATTGTCAGTGCCTAACACATTTCAGGTATTGAATAAATGCTAGTTGGTTGACTGATTATAGCCATAGCTTCAAGGAACTGCCTGCTGCCACTGAGTTTTTCAAAACTCCTAGTCAACTCACCATGTCTTTTACACTAATATAGACCAATGGTGACAAATTTAATTAGAAATGGCATGTGCTACATATTCACTTGAAATACCATAAATCATTTTTTTCTATGTCACATCATATTTTATTTTATAATACTTTGCAATTACAATTAAATCTGGTTCAAATCTACTTGGGAGTTTTGCTGTACATGTACTCTACAGGTCCGAAGGTTGACACCTCTGATCTAGACCAATATGTATAAACTATGTGTGATATTGAAATGAACTATTAAATTGACTTTTTTCACATTACCTAAAAAGTCTTTTTTGGATGTGGGGAAAAAATGTCATCCTCATAAGGTTGGAATCTTGGTCCAAATCCTCCTGTGTCTTCCAGCTCAGATATCTCTCATACTATTCTTGCTGACCTTTGAGGTTTTCCCTACAGAATTATCATAGCAATTCAGATCAAGTTAAAGTTTTGCTCCAAGCACAACATGACTTAAGGATTCTCTAGGGAGGGCCCATATGATACTCTCCTCACTCTCCTTCTTGCTCAAAGAAAAATTGGCCTCTGGGTTCTGTTCATTACACCACATCCCAGTACATCTGTCAAGGTGAACACTTTTGCACATGTTGAATATAATAAACTGTCATTTTCCTTCTTGATGGTAACTTAACTCATGGTAATAAGGTCAAAAGTAAGACACAGCATTTATCATGCTTTTTAAATTTTGCTGCTAACCATAGTTAGCAGTAGTTTCAAACTACTTGTGGTGGGTTATGTTTCCTGAGAAGTATCCTTCACAGAAATGTTTTGCTATATTGTGCGTCTGGGGATTCACTCTTGTGTGTAGTTGCTGTTTGAACTTGGGTAATTAATTCCCAATTAATTCTCCTTAATTCCTCAGTTTCATCATCTGTAAAACAGGAACCTATTTTCCTCACAGTGTGGCTGTGATAAGTAAATATGGTAATAGATGTGAAAGAGGCTTTTAAATTAGTTAAATTTCACATACTGATACTGTCAATAATGAATTGAGAGGCAGCCAAAGTGGTTAAAGATGTGTTCATAGTCAGGAATAACTAATTTCGAGTCATGTTTCTGACATATACTGACTGCTTGACCATGACCATATCATGTTACCTCCTGTTGTCATAAGCAACTCTATAAAATTATAAGCTGTTGAATACATGCTTATCTGCATTGTTAGAGGGAGATTCTATTCTAGGAGTTCCATATACCAGTGGATCACAGAATACCAGGATTGCAGCTAGGTGGTGTCAGGGATAAATACAAATTTGTCATCAGGAAGACCTGATTTCAAAGCCAGTGTGATACACCTACTAGTTGTGTAACAGCAAGTTCTTTCACCTCTGAATTAGTTTCTTTGTCTGTAAAATGGAGATAATACTAACACATACATCTCAAATCTGTTGTGATCATCAAATGAGATAATATTTGTAATACACATAGCATAATTCCTTGAACATGATAAGCATTATATAAATTCTGGTTTAACAACAACAACATCCACAACAATAATAATACATAGAGAAAAGGGAAACAGAAGCTATTTTATAGAACCCACTCATGTTAAAGCTAAGGAAATTAAACTCCAGAAAATATAAGTGAATTTCCCAAAGTCAAAGAAGTTAGGGTTCAGGGGTGGAATGGAGATGATACTTTTGACCACTTATATATGATAGTATATATAGTATACTTATATATGATAGTATACATGAGACTTTGAATTTAATTTTTTGAATAGAATATATTTCATTCATTACTTTGCTTTTTAAATAACATTCCAACCAAAAAAATACAACAATGTACTCAAACTGATTATTTCTTATTCAGATTCTTATGTATATTTGATCAGTCTGTCCAGAGTAGGACGTATGATATGGTCAAAAGAGCACCATCTATCCTTGTACTCTGGATATGTGTATTCCAGTTTCTAATGAGCTTTGTGATCTTAAACAAATCCCAAGAATACTGGACCATTTCTGTGACATGCAGATACTGAGATAGGGAAGTGTCTGTATCTGTGATTTCATTGCTGTCAGGAACTTTTCTTGTAGAAACTCTCCATCAATGCAGATTGACAATTTAAGACAGTTGCCTTGGGTACTGAGAAGTTTGCTGATTTGCCCACAGCCAGTTAACTGAGAGAGCGTGTCTGCGGCATGACTTGAAGACAGATTATCCTGATTCCAAGGTTGCTTTACTATATGAACATCAATTCTTATCATTGTAGCTGTTCTCTGGCCATCAGGTTATGGGGTTAATGAAATTGACATTTGAGTATTCAGTCTTTCCATTATAGGGAATCAAAGATTATTAGAATCTTAGAACTAGAAGGAACTTGAGAGAGTATATGGAGAAACTGTCCTCTGAGAAGTGATTTATTAGTTAGTAGTCATAGCTAGTTTATAGTAGATTCTAGACCAGAACCCAATTTTCCTGCCTCGCGGTTCAACATACTTCATTCTACCATGTCCCTAGATAGGCATTTTTAATACTGTTACAACAGATAAGTTGTAATACAATTCTAAAGGTTTTTATAAACATTTTCAAACCAAATAATGGGTGGATGTTATTGCCTTGTGACTAGACTGAAATCATGCTGAGGTTTTAGAATAAAAGCTGCAGTTATGGTTGTATCTTCTCTTAACTGCTTTTAGACTATACATTGTTGTTTTTATGACATGGTCAAATAATACAATTGGTCTATGTAGCATTAGGTTTTCCATGTAAAATATTCCCATCGATATCACAAATATGCTGAATATTCATAATTATTATCATCATCATTTCTTCATTGGTTATCTCACTATCATACTGAGGGCTCACTCCAAAAGTATTTAGTTTTCCTTAGGGTCAAAACCATATTAGAAATAATTGGTTTTGGAGAGGCTGCAAAATTCTATCCCCTTTAATAGCCCTGGTACAAATTCCATGCCCAACCATGGACAAGAGAATGCTACTTCACAAGTGTCTGCTTACACTGGCTTTGGGACATATGGCATAATGCTGTTGCAGCTGTTCCAGAGCACTGGCACAGATGTCCGGTTTGTTACTGTCTTTCTTTTCCTCTTCCTTCCATTTTTTTTTCCACTTATTTTTTTTTTTGGAGGGCAGTTGGGGTTAAGTGACCTGCCCAAGGTCACACGGCTAGTTTTTTTGTGTTAAGTGTCTAAGGCCGGATTTGAACTCAGGTACTCCTGACTTCAGGGCCGGTGCTCTATTCACTGCGCCACCTAGCCGCCCCCTTCCATTTTAATTATAGGAAGAAGCTAGACGTGAGGTTTAAGCTATGATGGTTCCTATGGTTTAATTAAGGGCAACATCATGACTTCTTCAGTCCTCCAGGAAAGTATCAGTGAGAGGAAGCAGGCTATGCAAAGGAGATCCATAAGGATAAAATGCAAGCTATTAATATTTTTTAAAAATTAAGTTATGAAAATTAGGACTGGCTTAAAAACAGTATCTCAGATGGTGTTTGCTTCCCATTTCTCCAAGAGAGACTATATATCAAATATCCATTCTTCTCCCCAGTGACCCAACACATTAAGTAAGTCATTCAATGAACGTTCATTAAGCACCTACTATGCAAGACAAACTATGCTAAGCACTGAAAACACAGCTCTTAAGGAGCTCACAATCTAATGTACACATTCACATATGTACAAATATACACTGAATGAACTGGAAATAATCAGCCGAAGGAATGCATCAGAATTAATGAGGACTGGGAAAGGATTCCTCCAGAAGACAGAGTCTTAGGTGATACTTGAAAGACAAAGAAGCCAGGACACTGAGATAAGGAGAGAGATAGCCCCCCAAAATATCTTGAGCTGGAAGATGGAGTTTCTTGTTTAAGGAATAGAAAGAAGGTCAGTATCACTGGATCTCAGAGTATGTCAGGACAAAGATGCTACCCTCTGAAAATCCATAGCAAGGTTTTAAAGAGTCATTTATGAAAGCAGTCTCAATGTTATTACTTACTTCTCTATTTCAGCAGAACCTCTGGTTCAAGGTGGCTGCCAAAAGTGACTGGAATCAAATGGTTCAATTTTTACAAAAGAGGCCTGAAATTTTCCTACCATATGCATCACAGACTTAGTCAATAAACCTTTAGTAAGCACCTACTCTGGGCCAGGCACTGTACTGAAAGCTAGTTAGCAACATAAAAGAATTCCTGCCATATGAGAGTTGACAATCAGACGGGACACACCCATCTTAAAAAGACACTTAAAAAGAAGCTAAAAGTGCAGAGGAATATCCACAGGAGGGAAAAATGAATAATCTGAAGAAGGGAGTGCTGTAGAGCTGCTTTCACCTCACAGGATGTTAAGTCTCTGGAGATCATGGAGTTCAGAATAACAGTCAGTGGAAAATGGTAAGGTGAGTGCCCTGGGAACCCTCCTTAAAGCATGGAGGATCTGAGAGTAGCTTTTCAACATCTGTCCTTCATGGTCTGGAACTAGAGGGAGAGGGGGTTTGGAGGGGTCAGGGGGTGCTGAGGAGGTGGGAGTTTCACAATTGATTTTATCTTAAAGAACTATGAGTTTCTAGAAAGGCTGGTGCTCTGATAGCAAGGTTGCAAGTCGCATGCTCAAAGCAGTGATAGTGGGGTAGCTTTTAAGGGAAACAGCCACGTCATTCCTATTGTGCCTTCCAGAGGTGAAATTCTTGGCTCTGTGGAAGGACATTCCAACTGAAGAGCTTACCAAGAATGTAGGTTTGGACTTTGCTCATTGAATCTTGCCCTTGCTAGTTATGTGACCCCAAGCAAATTGCTTGAGCCTCAATTTTATCATTTATAAAATGGGGATTATAATAGCTACTTCACAAACTGATGAGGTCCAAATGACAAAATAGTGTATGTCAATTTATAAACTTGATGGAAATATGTAATTATCAATAGTTATGAGCAAATTTAAAAAGACAAATTAAAACAATAATAGCAATAACCTCACCCACGTTATTTTTAAAATCTATGTGTTGGTTCTAAATGACAACAGAAAACAAAAATAATAAAACTTTAATCAATGAGATGATGAAAGTTCTGAAATGACTGGGTCCTCAGAATGTTGTTTTAACAAATGTTTGATGTAGTTGTATACATTTCATGAATCTGTGTTAGGATGAATATAAAATATGAATTATTTTTAAATTGTAAAAAAATAAAGGAGGTCAAAGGGAATAGACAAAATGAAATAGATTCTGACCCCTCTCAGCTTATATTTACTGAAGGTAAAAGAATGAATAATCTTTTTGAGAAAGAAGTTTTCACACATAAATACAAGAAAAAATTATGAAACATACACAAATTTAAACATATTGCATATGTGTACATACATACACAAATATGTCTCAACATCACAAATGGTTCATAGAGTTTTAAAATATTAGCTTAGAAAGAGAAGCAAAAATTTCAGTTATGAATTGCTTAGCTTAACTCAGGAGGTAGTTGTAGTATTATCTTCAAAATACCTAAAACTTCCCTTTCATTTTAGCAACGTATCTTTTGGTGATCATTAAGAAAGTAGTAAGATTTATATAAGGTGGATATCCAGCTTAAGTTAAATTACTATTCCTTAGGAAATTGTTAGAAAAGATCTGTCAATGTTAAAGGGGGGAGGGATCTTGAATCATAGCTTTTAGAATAGTGATGTTACATTGAAAATTACCTTATCAACTAAAAATACCACATTAATAAATTAGTCATTGTTTTTTATTCAACAAAAATTGTTTTCAAGTTGAAAAATAAGAAATAGTCTCTGCTTTCTTTCCATCATATCATAGATGTGTAAAGTTCAAACAACCTTTTATTAACCAGCTTTGATAAAAGCAACATTCTGAAGACTGACTCAACAATTTCAGAAGTTTCCTCTCAAATGCTTTAAAATTTTGTTTATTTACTTTTGTTTCCTCTTTTTCTTCTTGCAAAGATAATTTACTACTAATTAGCCTAGAGTGAGTTAATAAAAACTCTTGGAAATTATACTGAATAAAGGAAATGATGACAGAATGTGTATAACACCACCAGAACCAGTATTCATCTCCTCTAAATGAATAACTTTCCAGTTGAAGGAGACGATATTTCTTAGGGTTTCTCTTAGTTGCCATATAATTATACTTATGGCTTATTTGAGCACAGCTGCTTCCAAGTTTATGAGACACAAAAGGAAAATGTCTCAGGAATCTTGTGATATGCAACTTACTCAGCAGGGAAAGCTAAAATCTCCTGCAGGAGTCAGCAGGGCCTTTTTTGTAGCCATGCCTCCAGGCAAATGTTGAGGAAGGACTCAATACTGGCATTAGTCACTGTGTGACTACTCTGTGGCAAGAATTTTGGCACAGATGAAACACAAAGCAATCACAGACGGTTGCCATAATAAACCCTCAGATCTTGACAGTACTGATTATGTAGGCTGAAGCTGCCAACAAGAGAACTTCTCACTTACCAAGGGGGAACAGCAGCATGTCAATCACTGTCCCCGATCTGGAGGTTTTATATCTAACAGCTTCAATTCAGACAGGAGCTCAATAGCATTGAATTTCAAAGTGACAACAACTAGACCTTTAACACAAGCTAAAAAGAAAGAAGGGAAAGTGTAGCAATTCCCCAGTTCCTTCCTTTACTTTGAACTAAAAATAATAATCTATAAAAAAAATTAAATCAGTCTTGGAATAACGTAATAATATATTGGGAATTTTTTTAAGTTTGATTTTTTGACTTCTGAGTCTGAAGTCCAACCATCGTAAATCTTGAATTCAAATTTCTTTAAGTATTCTGTTAGGAGGGAGAACTTTTCTTCTCCCTACACAAATTCTCCATATTCTGCACTCCTAACTCATGGTTAGGATTTGGGGGATAGTAGAATTCAACACAGGCTTGTAGAATGTTCCGATCATAGGATAGCTCATATTTTACCCCAAGTGTTCAAACTGTTCCTTTTGTTTTTTTCCTTTAAAAATAACTAAAATGAGGCTTTTAAAAGAATATTAAGAATATTGTCCTAGGTGTGAATAGTTTGGTTGCCAAAGGGTGGAGAAACAAGACTTTTACATAAATAAGAAAGAAATTAACTTATGAGGGTGAAAATTCTACTTCTATATTTGGTGAACAACATGGTGGTTGAAAAGGGCAGGAAAATATTACTAAAAATCTATAAGCAACTTGGTGGCAAATGAATAAAGTGCCAGTGCTGGAGTCAGAAAGACTCCTTTTCCTGGGTTCAGATCTGGCCTCAGACACTTACTAGGTTGTGTTACCCTGGGGAAATCACTTAACTCTGTTTAACTCCATTTCCTCATCAGTAAAATGAGCTAGAGAAGGAAATGGTAAACCACTCCTATCTCTTTGCCAAGAAAACCTCAAATGAGGTCACAAAGAAAGGGACATGACTGAAAAATGAACAACAACAAATCTTTGCAAAGAAACAATTTTCAGACAAGTCATGAACAATTTGTATGCCAAAAAGTAGACTATCATATGTGGCATAAATAATAAAAAAGCTTGATTCACATTGTAAAGTATCTAAGGTTTTACCTCTTCAGGTTATAAACAGTTTGGATTTGGGAAGGGCTCAAAATAGAACCTTTATGTGCTAATAACATGAAATGTGAGTATGATGAAACTGGCAACAGAGACACAGTGTTGAAAAAGACCCTTTTAAATACTGGGGAATGTTTGAGGCTACAAAAGGATTGGTATCCTTTAGTTCATTTGCATGTAACTATTAAAGGTTAAAATGTAAATATTCGCAGTATAGAAAATCAAATAACTGTTCAGAGAATATAGAATGATTAAATAAGTGTGACTGATGTCACAAGGGAGATTATCATGAGTTTTTATGGCTTAAGGGAAAAAAGAATCATTCCACAATAAAAAGTACTGATTTAAATCACGCAAAGTGCATGAGAAACCTGACTAGAGTGGATCAAGAGAGTGAAGAATAAGCAGAGGATAGAAAAGCCAGTGTTGTAGAGCTCTGTAAGAAATCAGCTGTTGCAGTCAGTTGATAAGAAAGTTTCAACTGTGAGATATCAGATTGGAAGTAAATAGGTTTGAGCTCATTGGAAGAGAACTTACATTTCAGCTACTGATCTTCAGCACATCCTAGTGATTGTGCTAGAAGCCTCTTAGGCATTTCTTTGTCCTCTGCTCTCTAAGGAAAAACAGATTTTAAAGGTGATCTGTGATAGTCAATGCTGTCTATGCTTGTCTGCTTTGTCCAGGGAAGGTCACTTAAGAAATTTTGCTATGGGCTCTGCTCTGCTTTCTACAAGCTGATTGAATGGTGCAAAATTCTGATGAAGAACTCACTAGGCTTGTCTGTTTTTCCTAGAGAGTCAGACTAATAGAATTTGCTGGCTTAAGGAGAACTTTTAGTTAAGTCAATAGCTGAACAAGAGGGATGCTTTTAAGAGTGATTTTGACTTAAATGAGAGTGTAGCTACTTCCTCAGTTTAAGAGCAGAAGATTATCTGTTCAGCAGAAGAGTGGTAAGGACAAGAAAAAGCAGATTTTTGTGTTCCAAAATGGACTAATGGACTAATGGTGTCAAGTCCTACAATATAGAGTTATGAGATACTTTGAGTACACTTATTTTTCTCACTAATTTGTTTCCTTGTTAGGTTTCTGTAACTGTGTATGCTTATCCTTTAATGCATTGTTTCCTTACCCCTTAAATGCATTGGTTGCAAAGTCTGACCAAAGTTTATGTGTGTACTTCAATATGTAAATAAAGGAACCCATCTTTCCTTAGTTATAATAGGTTATTATACCTATTACTTCTTGGGTACAGTTTCATATCCAAAAGTACAGTCCCTAGTTCTGGTCAGCCGTTCATGAGCTAAGGGGAAGTACCAGTGACCCACACTCAGCTGATTGCCCATCTATCTAGTCTGGTTAGATTGTAATGGGAAGGGACAAATTAAAGTCATTACAGAAGTCATTGGTATTACATTGCATTTACAACTACCAGAAATCAAATTTGAAGGTAAGTAAGGTATAGAGGACAGCGATTCAAGCAGCAAAATCTATAGGAAGGAATAGTGGATGGAAGAGAGAAAAGATATGGAAGTCCCAATCAAGAAATTTGGGATTGAAGAGCTGATCTCTAGGTATCAGTCAAGGGTGGGAGATAATCATGCTGTAAATGGATGGGCAATGACTGCTCATCTGACTAGAAATTTGAGTGGAGTTTTTATATGGTTCTTCAAGGAATTTACCTCCCCCTGTATATCTGCATGGTGATGTAGTTTGTTTCCCAGTGCAGAGTAAATGAAGACCAGTCCAATGTTCTGATCTTGGCCATCTCAATTATGAAAAACAGGAAAGAAGATAAGTCACCTATCAGAATGCATAGTCAAACAAGACAAGGGTAGGGGAAACAGTCAGCAAGTCATTTAGTAAGTTTCCATTGCAAATTAAAACTCTCTCACAACTCAGAATATGAACCCCAGGTCATAAGAAATATGAAAAGATTACACAGTAATGCATGTTTCTATTACATTTAACATATTTATTATTTCTGGATTTGCCTTACATTATTGTCTATGGTATCATTATATTTACTGCTTTTGTCTTATTCTATGTTTTTAATTGACTTGTTTATTTACTTTTAATTTACAAGATTCAGTTCCAGAATCACTTGAGTTTCAAATTTTCTCCCCTCCCTTCTCCCCACCCCCATGGTGGCGTACAATCATGTATGGGGTCTGCAAACACTTTCATATTGTACAATAGTCTTGTTGTATAGAAGCATTGAAACCAATGGAGCAAATAATGTGAAAAGAAAAGAAAAGAAAAAAAGAAACAAAAGAAACAAAACCAAACAGGGAAAAGAACAATAGCATGTAGATTGCTTCAGTTTCCACTTAAACTCTGGTCTTTCTAGATCTTTCTCTGAGTGTAGGTATCTCCTTCCATTCTGAGACATGTAGAGTTGTCTTTTAACTGTGCATTGCTGAGAAGAGTCCAGTTTATCAAGATTGGTTGTCATATATATGATGTATCTGTGACTGTATACAATTTTTTCTTGGTTCTGCTCTTCTCACTTAGCATCAATTTGTATAAGCCTCTCCAGGTAATTATGAAGTTCATCTACATCCCATTGCTTGTAGCACAATAGTATCCCATTACATTCATATACCACAACTTGATCAACCATTCCCCAATTGATGGACATCCCCTAAATTCCCAGTTTTTTTGCCACCACAAAGAGAGCTGCAATAAATATTTTTATTACTGTTCTTATTTTGCTTCCTTTTCCTCATGTTGGCCAGTCAATTAATTGGTTGGTTTTTTTAGCTTTGTGAAACTCTGCTTCCAGGGGGGAAAGCTCTGTTCCAAATTGCTGGGCTTTTCCCAGGTGCTGGAGCTATTAGGGGGGTGTTGCTGCCCCCCCTCCAGTTTTGGCTTGCTGAAAGTGCTCCCCAGGACCACCATCCAAGACCATGATCCAGATCCAGGCCGCTCAACGCAAGAGCACTTGCCCTGATCAATTGACTCAGCCCCCCTGTCAGATCCACAGGCCAGGAACTCTGAAGCAGTTCCTGCCCTTCCCCCTCTACTTCCTTGCCCTGGGGGTAGATTGGCCAAACTGCTTTTCCTCCCCCAAATTTAGCTTGAAAGCTTCACTCACTTTCACTGACCTCTAATCCTGGGTAGTAGATGTGAAGATTGCTTGAGGTGCTTTAGATCTTCTCTGAAGTAGACTCACACTGTGGCTTGGGAGGCTCGGCTCCTCCTGCCTGCACTGGAGCCTGGCCACATGGTGGTTTCAGGCTGGGCTAGTCTTGGCTCCCGGCCTGCAGGCCTGCGGGATGAGCCCCTCCTGCTGAGCTGCCTTTTTCTAATCCCTATTTTTCACACCTTGGTAGATGTGGAGTTGCTGGAAGCTGTTGATCTTCTCTCTTGTAGACTGGCTGTGGTTCAGCTCAGCTCGTGCAGCTCAACTTGACTCTTCCTGACTGCCCTGGGGCCTGGCTGCTTTTTGGTTTCAAGCTGCCACAATGATTCCCTGCTGCCAAGCTGCCTTCTGGCGAGAGATGTGTTTTCTGTATTTTTGTAAGTTTCAGAGTCCTAGAATTTGTCCAGAGTTATATTTTATGGGTGTTTACGGTGGCTGTGGGGGAGCTGCGGGACCTTCCTGCTTCTATGCTGCCATATTGGCTCTGCCCCTGCAATAATTTTTGTACATATGGGTCCTTTTACCACTTCTATGATCTCTTTGGGGTACAACCTCAAAAGTGGTATTACTGGGTCAAAAATGTATGCAATTATTTATAGCCCTTTGGACATATTTCCAGATTGCCCTCCAGAATGGTTGTATCAGTTCAAAGCTCCACCAACAATGCATTAGAGTTCCAATTTTTCCACATACTCTCCAGCACTTGTCGTTTTCCTGTTTTGTCATCTTAGCCAATCTGGCTGGTGAGGTGTGATACCTCCAAGTTCTTTTGGTTTGCATTTCTCAAATCAATAGTGATTTTGAGCATTTTTCCATATGCTTAAAGATATCTTTAATTTCTACCTCTGAAAATTACCTGTTCATATCCTTTGCCCATTTATCAATTGCGGAATGACTTACATTCTTATAAATTTTACTTAATTCCCTTTATATTTTAGAAATGAAGCCTTTATCAGAGACACTGGTTTTAAATATTCTTTCCCAGTTTCCCACTTCCCTCTTGATCTTAGTTACATTGGCTTTGTTCGTACAGAAACTTTTCAATTTCATGTAATCAAGATTGTGCATCCATTTAGACTTGACTTTGGTATATGGTGTTAGGAGATGGTCTATGCCCAGCTTCTTCCATATTAAATTCCAATTTTCCCAGCATTTTGTGTCAAATAGTGAATTCTTAACCCAGAAACTGGGATCTTTGGGCTTATCAAATGGTATGTTACTAAAGTCGTTTCTACTGAGTCTTTTGTACCCAATCTATTCCACTGATGCACTACTCTAATCCGTAGCCAATACCAGGCAGTTTTGAGGACTGCTGCTTTATAATAGAGATTAAAATCGGGTACAGCTAGGCCACCTTCCCTAACATTTGTTTTCATTAATTGCCTTGATATTCTGGACTTTTTGTTCTTCCAAATGAATTATGTTCTAGTTCTATAAGGTAATTTTTTGGTTGGTTGATTGGTATGGCACTAAATATGTAATTTAATTTAGGCAAAACTGTCATTTTTATTATATTTGCTCTACCCAGCCATGAGCAATTGATGCTTTTCCAATTAGTAACATCTGATTTTATTTGTGTGAAAAGTGTTTTGTAGTTGTGTTGATAAAGGTTCATTTTGGCAGGTAGATTCCCAAATATTTTATAATGTCCACAGTAACTTTAAATGGGGTTTCTCATACTATCTCTTGCTGTTGGACTTCACTGGAAATATACAGTAATGCTGAGGATTTATGTGGGTTTATTTTATATCCTGCGACTTTGCTAAATTTATTTATGGTCTCAAGTTTTTTACTTGATTCTCTAGGATTCTCCAAGTATATCATCATGTCATCTGCATAGAGTGATAGTATGTTCTTGGCCTAATTTGATTTCTTTGATTTCTTTTACTTCTCTAATTGCTACTGATAATATTTCTAGTACCAGTTTGAATAAGAGGGGTGATAGTGGACATCCTTGTTTCACTCCTGATCTTATTGGAAATGCTTCTAGTTTATCTTCATTGCATATAATACTTGCTAGTGGCTTTAAGTATATGCTCCTGTTATTCTAAGGAAAACTCCATTTATTCCTATGCTTTCGAGTGTTTTTAATGGGAATGGGTTCTGTATTTTGTCAAAGGCTTTTTCTGCATCTATTGAAACAATCATATGGTTTCTGCTAGTTTTATTGTTGATATGATCAATGATACTGATGGTTTTCCTAATATTGAACCATCCTTGCATTCCTGGAATAAATCTAACCTGGTCAAAATATATTATTCTAGTTATAAGTTGCTGTAGTCTTTTTGCTAATATTTTATTTAAGATTTTGCATCTCTATTCATGAGGGAGATTGGTCTATAATTTTCTTTCTTCATTTTGTCTCTCCCTGATTTAGGTATCAGTACCATATTTGTGTCATAGAAAGAATTAGGAAGGATTCCTTCCTCACCAATTTTCCCAAATAGTTTGTAGAGTATTGGAATCAATTGATCTTTAAATGTTTGATAAAATTGACTAGTAAATCCATCTGGCCCTGGCTTTACAAAATATTTCATTCCATTCCCTCCAATCTTTTAATGTAGCTGCTGCCACATCCTGTATAATCCTGACTGTAGTTCCACAATATTTGAATGGTTTCTCTTTGGCTGCATTCAGTATTGTCTCTTTGACTTTGTAGCTCTGGGGTTTGGCTAATATATTTCTTGGAGTTTTCAATTTGGGATCTCTTTCAGGAGGAGATCAGTGAATTCTTTCAATAATGATTCCAGGACCTCAGGACAGTTGATTTGTGTACTTTCTAATGATTGTACTTAGTAATTAACGATACTTAGTAACTAATTGCTAAATTAGTGACTAATTGAATTAGCCTATTTGCCCCATCAGTGGAAGACTGACTATTGTACTCTGAGATGACTGAATGACTGAGCAAGAAGGTAAACCTCCTTAGGGATACCAGATGATTATTCTTTGTTCTAAGCCATTGTGACCACTCTGGTGAAAATTATGTGGTCATTTTAATGATAAGCTGTGAACACTAAATTGTGATTATTATTGTGATTTTCTGGGATAAGTTGTAATATTGTGAATATTGTTCGTTGATTTTCTGAGAATATTTTGCTTTGCTTTGTTATGGAATAAATAGAATGTTCACTATACTGTATACTCAGAAACTTGAAAGCTGTTCACAGTAGCATTCTTATGGAAAGCTGCTTGTGCACAGCATTGCACACCTTTAAGGCAATGGTTAGGGCAGGGAGGCGGTATTTAGATGGAATGCCAGCATGTTGGATAAAGAACCAGATTTATAGTAAAAAAAGTTTGAGTTCCAATTTTGCCTAAGAATCTTACTGGCTCTATGATGATAGGCAAGTGGCTTAATTTCTGTTTCTGTTTCCTCCTATATAAAATGCTATATAAAATAGAATCTATTTTGCATGATTGATATGAGACTCTAAATGCTAAAATGCTATCTTATGCTAGATATTACAATTATGGTGATTTTAGGACAGGTTGAGATGTAATTTTGGAGAATGGTGGCCTCCTTGCCTCATGTCTCTTCCCAGTCTAATCCACTCACCACCTAGCTTCCAAAATCACTTTCTTGAAATGCAAGTTTGACTGTGTCATGCCACCACTCACATCAACAGACCACAATGGCTCCTCATTGCCTTGAGGATCAAATATTGATTCTTCTGTTAGGCATTTAGGTTTCTCCATAATGCAATCCCAAACCATTGTTCCAGTCTTACTATTTATATATATACACACAGCACACATATACATATAGATATACATATATACACATATACATGAATATGCACACATAAGCACATGCATATGTTGTAAAGCCAGTCAGCAGTAGATTCCTGAGAGAATGCTACTGTGAACAGCTTTTAAGATTCAGATTAAACAGTATTAGTGAACACTCTGTTTATTCCTTTACAAATCAAGATTCAATACAATATTCATAGTATTAAAAATTCACAATATTATATACAATATTTAGAACAAGGAAAGTCTCAATATTATATCTCATTACAGAAAGGAACAAGGAACAAGAGAAGAATCACCTGGTTTCCCTAAGGGAGAAACCAGCTTCACATTTAAAAATTCAATCAATCAATTAACAAAAGCAATGACCAAGTTTCCATAAGATTGAATTGATTCAATCAACAATTCACAATATACTGATCTTCCTCTCATGGGGCAACCATTAATTTTAGCTTCCAAATAAAATTCTTAGACAACCACAGAAACCTTCCACCCCTTGATTTCCAACAAACCTCAGTTTAGTCCAAGGGAAGGCCATTTCTTCATTTTGACTCTGGGCAGTCTCTCTGATGCCCTGGATCATCCCCCCTGGTCCCAGCTCCCTCCTGAATCTGCCAGACAATCACCTAGTTTCAGGAGCTGAAAGCTGCCAGGCTCTTGTCCAGTCCTCAGAGATTAACAGTTCCCAGGTCCTTGTCCAGTCCTCAGGGCAATCCCTGGCACACACTGAAGTTCACAGGGTTCAGCACACCTCAAACCCTTCAGGACTTCTCTTGCCTGGAACTCAAGGATCGGCCAGGCCACCAACAAAGTCCCATCCTGTTCATGTCTTCAGTCAGCTTCACTGAGGAGTCAAATCCAAAATCTGTCTTGACTCTGTAAAATTATT
>CM053601.1:96087535-96113156 GCA_028646575.1 Pseudocheirus occidentalis | reverse complement strand
TTCTATACTTAGCCCTAAGTTACTAGGTGCTACTTAGCCCTAAGTATCTAATCTATTTAACCCTAAGTATCTGATCTACTTAGCCCTAAGTATCCTATCCACTTAGCCCTAAATATCCAACAAATTAATTACCATTACAATGGCTTAGAGCCAAAAAAACACATACATACACACATATCTATATTACTCCCCTATACACCCTCAGGTCCAGCAAAATTGTCTTTCATATTACTCTTCTTACACAGTAATTTTCCCTCACCTCTTTATCTTTGTACTGGTTGCCTTTCATTTCTGGAATGAAATTCATCCTCTTCTGGTACTGTATTGGAAAATTGCTAAACATTGTTTTCACTGACTGATAAGAATAGTTAGTTCCCTTGAAGAGTGCATTTCATGTATAACCTACAGGAAGCCACTCTTTTCTCCTCCTACCCCATTTGCTAAGGCCTTCCTTACCAAATTACTATGTTACTATTTTGTATATAATAATATAAATTTGTGTTTTCCTTCAGATTATTGGGATATTGAATGCAAAGATAGTTTCGTTTGCATCTTTGTGTCTCTGTTGATTACCACAAATGTCTAGCACACACACACACACACACAAAACTACTTTATAAATGCTTACTGAAGTATCAATTGATTTAACGGGCAATGTGGAACTGTTGGTAATTGTTGAGCGCTTACTTGTGGTAGCGTAATTGGGGGAGAGTATGTGATGATAAGTCCTGTGTTTTGTGTGGATGGAAAGATTTGAAATAAGAGGAGTAATTAGGGGGATATTCCAACACTCTTGAGCATTAAGAGAAAATTTTAAAACAGAGAGAATTAAGAATGACTGATGTTTCTAGTCTGTGCTACTAGAGTGGTGGTATCCTTAATGCTGATAGGAAAGTCAGGATGAAGAACTGTTTCAGAAGTGAATATGGTCAATGTGGTGTGCCAATTGGACAGCTGGACAGCGATTTTTTTTTAGCAATTTGTGGTGTATATTTAGAGTTTTGGAGAATGCGTCTAAGTAATTTGCTCCCTAGGTAATATGGTTAGAATTTGGGAGAGAGTTCAGGATTTGAGAGGCATCTGCATGGCAGTAAAGTTGAAGGAATAAAATGAGATAAAGTGGCAAAAGGAGAGATAACAGAACAATGAAAACAGTCAAGGTGGCATGGCACAGTTCATAGAATAATGTATTTGGAATCACAAAGACCAAGGTTCAAACTCTGCCTCTGATATCTCATAGAATGTTCATATCAACAAATCACTTAAACCTCCTTAGCAGCAATGATTCCATCTATAAAATGAGTGTATGGTGCTAAGTGGTTTTTAAAGTCCTTTCCAGTTCTAAATCTGTGATATTATGATTCTAAAGTCTGAAGTATGGGGCAAACCTTAGCAGGTGAATGGAAGAAGAAAGGAAGGAAAGGAGACAGAAAAGCAAAAATCAAAGAAGTTTGAGGAAAGCCAGGAGAACAGTGTCATAAAAACCAGCAACCTGCGTTATGATTTCCTGGGGACGTTTATATTCATTATCTCAGTTTATCATCATTCTGATCCAATGAGAGATATAGGGGTATGCATTATTGTTCCTTTCTGCATATGAGAAACCTGATGCTCTTATGGTCACATAGCTAGTAAACAGCAGAATTTGAGCTCACAATTTTGCTAAGTACAATATTCTTTCTACAACATTATTTTCATTAGTATAGTAGACATTCATGAAATTTTCCTTGAATTTAATTCAATACAGAAAATAAGATTGGTACTCACATGCATAGAATATATAATTCAGAATTTCTTAGGTCTTATCTAATATCTAAGTCAAAAAATAATACTTTTATAAAAAATGACATGAAAACCCATGTAGAAAATAGGTTTACATAAACTTAATATGAAATTAGGTATATTAAAATGCAACAGTGCACATTTTCTAAATGATATGTATTACAACATGTATGTTTGAAATTTACATAAATAATCCTTTATAGAATTACATTATTAAAATAATAATAAAAATCTGACTGACAGGACATTTGATAATATAATATTGCTATTATAATAATATGGACATTTATCTCTAACTGAAATATAAGATAATCTGTTTTCTCATTATGACTTGTATGAAGAATTGTCTTACATTTGCATGGCATGTAAGAATACTTATTTTAAGGTTGTCATCTGATTTTATGTTCATATTTTTGTTATATGGTTATATTTGGTTACCTAAATTTATAGAGAAATTTAGAGATTAAAAGAATCTTGCTTTATATATACAGTATAAATGTTCACCAATAAAATCTGTCTTAAACATATTTAGTTTCCATATTAATCATGTGCATATAAAAAAGAGGGCTTAAAAGAACTTATGTAAATTCAAAACTGAATATGTATGTCTATATACTCTCTATATCAATGCATTAAAAAATATTTCTAGGTTTCCAAGTTGATTTATTTCTTTTGGCACACTTTCAAAACATTGTTGAAGGAAGAAAAAGAGAACTTAAGAAAGGAAACAAACAAGCAGGCCATCACAACCCTGCCCCCATTAAGTCAGTTTAACAGAAGAACTTTTAGAATACACTGTGAAAGATAGGGCCCAGCAAACATGATATAAATACTCCATCTGCTGTAGTGATAAGCAAGGTAATATGATAACTGACGTTTGGCGTTGACACTTTGCTCTGACACTCATTGATAGTGAGTTTTACTGCCCAGTTTTTTAAAAAATTTAAAGAACTCCAGAAGGAACAATCTACTGTGCATATGTTTAATTTGCTGCTGTGAGTTATTCAAGCTAAAATGTTGAATGTCATGGGCATTCACCAGATAGCTGAATGTAAGGGAAGATGTGAGCCCAACTTCCACATCAGCACTTCAAAAGAGCCAGAAACACATTATATAAACAAACAAATCCTTCTGGTTGTCATTCAGTCCTTTTCAATCATATCCAAGTCTTTGGGAACCCATTTGGGTTTTCCTCGGCAGAGATTCTGGAGTGGTTTGCCATTTCCTACTCCCACTCATATTATAGATGAGGGAACTGAGGTGAACATGGATGAGTGATTTGCCCAGGGTCACATAGTAAGTGTTTGAGACAAGAGTTAAACTCAGGAAACTAAGTCTTCCTAACTCCAGGCCCAGTACTAGATCCACTCTGCCACCCAGCTTTCTACCAAATAAACAAACAGAATAGGAAAAAGGAAAGAAATCTTTTAAGGGAAGAGGAAAAAGAACCGCGATTAAGATAATTAACCAGGAGAATTAAACAAATACAATGAAATAAATGCCATAAGATAAGATAACCAGAGGAGGTAACTCAGAAAAAAAAGATTATCTCCTTACTTTTTCTAGGTTCCCAGAAAGCAAAACTGAATGGTTTTAAGAACTCTTCTGGTCACTGGAAGTCTTAAAGGAAGAAGTAATATATACGATTTGAGATAATGAAGAAAATCTCAAAAGAAGAGTACAAACTATAAGAAATTAGTAAAGAAGAAGAACCCAAGGGAATAAAGGAGAACTTACAAATCCAACAATGCAAGATAATATATTAGAGCAAAATAAAAAAAACAGAAAAATAGGTAAAAATAAATGCTACCAAAAGTTGGGCTGAGAGAAATCTAAAATTTATGGACTTCAGCTAAGAACATCATAAAAACAAATTAAATGAGCATATTTCAGAAATTTCTGAAACAGCAATTCAGAATTTTAATATAAGAGAAAATCATACATTCATATAATCATCAGAAAGAAGTCCTAGTTTTAATTTATCCAGAAACATAATTGTCAAGCTTCAGGACTCCCAGGTCATATGATAATAGGATCAAGAGAAAATATTTCAAGTGGATAGGAAGAAGAATGTCAAGTTGATTAAGGGAAGGAAGAAACTGATTCCTTTTTTTATTGGAGAAATGGAGAAATCTCATGAAGTAATTGTTTACCTAAGTGGGGCAAACATCAACAGAAGAATATTATTGTTATGAAGATAGTCCTTTATTTTAGTGAGAAGCTTGGGATCTTTAAATCACAGCAAACGGTTTCAAAGGCAATGTGTATCCACCAGCTATATACTCTGTCAAAGGTAAATGCATTTATTAAGCCACTTTGTGGGTTGCCCATTCTAACTCCATAAAATGGCTGGGATAATAGTCATTAAGTTACTTGTTTTGTATACATAAATAAGTGTGTATGTATGCATATGTGTGTTTCCAATGTGAGCATGTAAATCAAAACACTTAGGAGGGAACATGACTCTCATTTAAGCAGTTTGGGCAATGCTCCAAGTGGAATGAAATTAATGAACTATCCTATAGAAAGAAGGATCTGACCAGTAATAATTCTCCTTGTATGTAAACTCTGCCATGGAATCCTCCATTGTGAAGACAAATGTCTTCATTGAGGACTTCTTACCGTATTTCATTTTAGATCGATAAAGTGTCATCAGAGTTATCTTGTTACATCTTTCAAGGAATCTTCTATGATTTTGGCATATGCCTGGTAGAAAGCAATCTGTGATCACTTGAAAAACAAACTACAAAGTCATTAATTGGAGAAAAGCAAATAAAAAGAACCCTGAAATATCACTTTATCACCATTAAACTAACTAGACGATCTTGGCCAATCCTTTCATTCTAGACATGGAAACAGGGCATAGAGGTAAAATTGCTTTCCCATACAATTTCAGTAAGTCTACTGAAAGGATAGAGAAAAAAATAACCTTCATGATAATCCCATGAAAGTGAAACTTTGAATTAGGTCATCTCTTCTGAAAAAAAATTGCTATTATGCAAGAAACTTTAATAAATTATTTATGCCCTTTGATCCATATATTTCAATATTGTCACTTAATTCCACTAAATTTCTCAGAGAAATATTACTACATCATAAGAGATGATAAATATGAAGAATTTAAAGAAACATGAGAAGGCTTTAGGTAAGTGATGCAGACTGCTGCTAAAATAAAAACACTCACAATTATTCCATTAATAGAAATAAATCCAACACGAGTTAATAACACTCTGATTGTTGTAAATAGTTTCATTAAAGTATTCACAAGTCATGTCAATAAGCATTTATTCAAACACCTACTATTTACCAGACATTGTGGTAAGTGCTGACAACACAAAGAAAGGCAAAAACAACATGCAGCTTCCAACTTAAAGAACTCACTTTAGTAAAGAAAATAACATGCAAACAATTATATACAAACAGGATATATTCAGAATAAGTTGGGGGCAATTTCCTGTAGTAATGTCAATATATACCTCCTTTCAAATTATAATAGATGAACTAACAGGGTTGGAATAATGTTCCATAAGGCGGTTTGGGTGCTTATTGGGAAATAATTTCTGTATCAAAAAGTATCAGTGCATTAATAAATAATAACAATAATAAATGGTATGTTGGCATGATTAAAAAAGATTTACTGGATTTAGTTTTGGAATTTTAACAAATCTTAATGATGTTGAAAATGAAATGTATGATAAGGATAATCTTTACCTTGACAAGAAGTAATGAAAATGTTACAAGATGAAGAAAAGAGAAAGTCATTGCAAGGAATATCTATTAATTTATTTCAATAAATATATAGAAATTATAAAATGAAATTAAAGAATTGCTTAGTAGAGTGAGCCTCAGAACCAGGAAGACCTGGCTTAAAGTCCCACCTCTGCAGCACACTATTGTGTGACAATGTGAAAGTCACTTAATGTCTTTGTTGAGATTAACTTCTGACTTATAAATTGTAGAGGAGGCACTGACCTGTATTTGGAGATAGAGTAGCCTCAATTAGATTATTTTCTAATTACTTATCTAGTCTTTTTATCACAAGATACTATACAGATATAGGAAGAAATAATTTTTGTATAAGAATGGAGTCACAATTGTGGTTTCTAGGGAGATGTAACAAAGCAAAACTTGATATTTCATTTTTATAGCAAGTCCAAGAAAGAGAAAATGGAGACTTCTAAGTTATAGCATTGTGATTCTGTATTGATACATGTTTGTTTTCCTTGAATAAAAGACATGCTAGGATTTACAGATTTTAAGTGGTATATAAACTATTTGTAAAAAGTTTTTAAGATTACTATGAAAAGATTAATAAAATATAATATGATATGTTTAGAAATAAGTTCTGGAATTTGCCCTCTTTCCTACCTTTTATAGATGCATGCCAAACACATCTTGAGGTTTTTTTTTAATTCCACATCAATTTCTAGCACATTTACATTTAACAATAGTTTCTTCCACTTGAAATCTTGTTCTGTTTGTTAAATCTCAGCACTGTTTTCATCAGAAATGAAATTCCTTCACCATCCTTGCCTTTTGTGCTTGGGAGACCCTGTATCTGTGATATTTTTTATACTTTTTGTGTGAAATGTGCAAATATGCAAAGCAAGTTATTCATGTATATAAGTTGCTAATAAATTTTATGAAACAGAGATAATACTTGCAATAGACATTCAAAAGAGAAAAATAACACAGACAATAAAATCATGAAATAGACACATTTACCAAATAAATGTGCTTTGGGTACTTATGAATGTTTTGGAAGTTGTGTTTGATGTATAGATTTGTGATCCAGACATATTTATTGACCAATAAGTGATTTAATATCAAGTGGATGAGTGAGTTATATTATTAATAAATATATAACTATGCATATTTCTCTCAAATTGATCTCATTTAAGAGACAGATTCAATTCAGAGGAGATTTATATTCAAACCAATTGTAGACCCCTAACACTGTATAATTGTAAATACTCCTTGTGTAGGGGTTATTGATTTTTTAAAAAGGTACTATTAATATTTACACATAAATGGATTCATTGTAACATCATTCATGTTCACTGTCATGATGCAACACAACAATGTCCTCTTGCCAGTTCATGTAAACTCAGAACATAGCAACTTATCTTAGGTTTTTAACAGGCTACATTGTGAATCATAAGTGTGACCTACATTTGGAAATATCTGGGTCACAGATGTGAGCTTCTAACATGATCTTCTAAACTTTAATATATATCAAATGAACATGTTGATTCTTAGAATACAAATTTCAGAGTAGTAGAAATCTTAAAGAGGGGCAGCTAGGTGGTGCAGTGAATAGAGCTCTGGCCCCGGAGTCAGGAGGACCTGAGTACAAATCCAGCCCCAGAAACTTAACACTTAAGTAGCCATGTGATCTTGGGCAAGTCACTTAACCTCAATTGCCCTCCAAAAAAAGCAAAAAAAAAAAAGAATAGAAATCAAAAAGATCATCTAATCCAATCCCTTCATTCTAGACATGAAAAAACTAGGACACACAGAAAGGTAAAATTTCTTTTCCATACAACTAATGACAGAAGGAGGTCTAGAATCCAGGTTTTCTTTCTATTATTCCAGTATTCTTTCCACTCCACCATTTTCTAATCTCTTTGGCGTGGAAGTGAACCATGAAAAACATACCTTCCCCCATCACTCTTCCTTCAAGTTACATGAACCCAATTGCAAATTGGCAAATGAGCAATGTCCAAGAAAGTTTCCAAGATTTCCAACTTTTCCAAAAATGAGCTTCATTGATAATTCACATATAATATTGTACTTTACAGTCTATAAGGTACTTTTTCCTCATAACATCTTGGAAGCACATTTATTATTATTCCTGTTTTACAAATGAAGAAATGGAATGTTGGAAAAGTTAAATTATTTCCTCATGCGTACATAGCCAGTTGTTGCTTGCCTCTCCAGAAAGGGCAGTGACCAGAAAAATAAGCCTGAAAGTGACAATAGATTTTTATACACAAGTAGAACTTATGATAATGAATGTTGAGGTTTTCGTTGAAATTAGAATATAAGAAACTAAGATAAAATAGGAAAGGCATAAAGAGGGGATTTCCTGACAAGGAGAGATGTTCAGACTAGTTATTGGTCATTAATGGAGATTTGAGTCTTTCTTTTGCTAGACATCTTTAAATAGGTTATTGGTTCTCATTTATCTTTAGCTTAAGTGCAGCAAATTTTAAAGGAGAGGGTGGGATCTAGATTGCTTCACAGAAATCTTTTCAGTAATAGCAATAATGACAGTAATGATAATTAAATATTATGTCTATTCAGCAACAATTGAAAGACTTGTTTTTAGAGACAAATACTTCAAATAGTTAAAAGAACTTTCAACAACATACCCTATCTCAATTACATATCTATAATTCTAAATCTTAAACTATGTCTCTGTCTATAGCTGGAGATTAGGATATAAGTATAACTAAGTATATGCATATATATTTATACTATATATTATACACAGTGTAAGTATATGCATATATAAGTATATGTATATATGTGTAAAGTTTAAGCATATATGTGTGTGTACATATATGGTATAATGGGGAGCAATGATTTTAGAATTAGGAAGATCTGAGTTTAAATTTAACCTTAGACACTAGCTGTGTGATCCTAGGCAAGTCACTTAACTTCTGTCTTCTGTTTCCTCAGCTGTAAAATGGGGATAATAAGAGCACCTACCTCACAGGGTTATTGTGAAGATCAAATGAGATAATAATTGTATTTAACACAGTATTAGGCACATACTAGGTGCTCAATACATTTGTGTTTTCTCCCCTCTCTGTTACTACATATTTTTTAAGAAGTCATGGAATGGAGGAGTTGGGGCTTATAAAAAACCATATAGAGCAGTGGTTCTCAACCTGTGGGTAGTGACCCCTTTGGTGGTTGAATGACCCTTTCACAGGGGTCACAGGGGTCACCTAAGACCATTGGAAAACACATATTTCTGATGGTCTTAGGAAACGAGACACCACTCCTTTATCCATCTCCAGGTGGGTCTGCTCACATGCAGATACACCCAAATATTAGTATTAAAGGGTCGCAGCATTAGGAAGGTTGAGAACCACTGATATAGAGCATCTATGTTGCTTGAGACCAAGGATTCAAATATACATCAATTCAGGTCATGCCTTCATAAACTATATTCATACTCCACTCTTTCTTCAAAGCCTCTTAGCTTTGAGTTTTCTTTGAAGCTGTCTGCCACCAACTGCTTGTATACTATTTAGAAATGTAGTTGTGTCTCAGTGTGATAATTACTTAGCTCTAAAGACACTCCTAAGCTGGAGTGTTGAAAGTATTTCTGAGAGGAAAAAAAGTCTTTTTTTTGCGGTTTATATTTTATTAACAGGCACTTACAGGCACTCTTGTTTTGTAGTGTTTTCCTGCAACTCATTTAAATAAATTGGCATCACACCTGGAAGGGAAAAAAAGTAAATGTCTTGGCAATTCAGCTTAAAATAGCATAATAACATTCATCATGATTATATCAATTATATTTAATAAGTCATCATTAATACTTCCTCCTTCATTTACCACTATATCTAAGACCCTTTTGAAATATCCCTATTTTTGCAGATATGTGCATGTAATTTTTAGCAAATTGGTTTAATTCATTCTTGAGATATAAATATAAGTGCAAATTAAAACAAATTTATTTCATCAGTCATTTTATTTACCAATGAACAGTTTATATCGCACATACTGTCATTTGAATTAAAAGAAAAAACATACATACACATACATATATATTAAACTTGGAAAATAGTTTATTATTATACAGGTCAAGTTAAATTAAAAATAATAAAAAGTGACTATATCTGAATAAGCCATTGAATATTTCGGTATGCTAGAATCCTAGGATCTTAAATTTGGAGCAAGAATGGACAATAGAAGTCACCCTTCCTCATTTTACATATGATGATTCTAAGGTGAAGGAAGTTTACAGGATTTACCCAAAGTTACAGAGCTAATAAATAGAGATGAGATTTGAATACAGGTCCTTTTACTCTAAATCTAGCAATCTTTTCCATTACAACTTTGACTATATTAAAATGCGAAAACTCAGGGCCAACTCCCCCTCTGTCTCTCTATCCTTCTCTCTCTCCTTTGTCTACCCCCCTAGATTAGATAGATCAATAAATATTGGTATATTTATCAGTGAATAAATAGATGGATTGATATATTTGTATCTATATAGTATTCATATCTCTTCAGAGCTATAGATCTATATGTGTGTATGAATACTTGCATATAAATGAACAAAAATTGGACAATGATACTTGCACTACCTATGTTATAAGTTAATGGAATAAAATCATATGATAAATCTGATTTTAATTCATTTATTTGTTCATTCCTTTATTTTTTATTTATGCATGAATTCATTCTCTTTTTTTTTAGTATTTTTTTAATTCATTCATTCATTTGTTATTTATTGGCTTATTTATTTAGACCCAAACCTCTGATTTCAAAGGAATTTATTTTCTGGAAGTGCTCTATATTAATATGACAATCAATTAATTCAAAGTCCTAAGTGTGAAATAGGTTACTAAGAGAATAAATTACTAACACATTCTCATAAAAAACAGTATGCATTAGGCAGAAAATGAACCCAAATCTTCCTGACTTCTATGGTAATCCCCTATTTAGTATAATTCCTGCTTGTCTAAGTTATCATAAAAATTAAAAATAGCACAGATATTTTCAATGCAAAATTTATTTAATATGATAGATAATAATTTTAAAAGGAACTTATCTTAAAATGATGTTTTTTGAAATTATCTTCATTTTTATATAAAAGGAAATTAGTATAGAAACACGTTTCTCTACATTAATTTTAATGCGTTTATTCAATTTTCCTTAATTTTATTTTATCAATCAATAAATATTTATTAAGCATCAACTATGTCCTTGGTGATGGGCTAAGCCAATATTGCACTAAGCCCCTTATCTTAAGAAAGTTATACAATCCTTAATTTTCTTTTCTTTTTAATATTTTTATTTACAGTTTTGAGTAACAAATTTTTATCCCTTTCCTACCCCCTCCATGAGATGGTAAGCAATCAGGTATAGATCATGCATGTATAATCATGCATAACATTTTTATGTTAGTTATTTTGTATGAGAAGACTAAAAAAAAGACAGTGAAAAATAGCATAATTCAGTCAGTATTCAAAAAATATCATTTTTCCCCCACTGGAGTCAGTGAATATCACTTGGATAATTGTATTGCTGAGAAGAACTAGGTCATTCACAATTATTCATTGAAAATCATCACTATTATTGTGTACAATGTTCTCCTGGTTCTGTTCAGTTCACTATGAATCAAGTCATGTAAGGCCATGTTTTTCAGAAATCATCCTGCTGGTCATTTCTTACAGCACAATAATATTCCATTACATTCATATACTACAGCTTGTTTAGCCATTTTCCAACTGATGGGCTTCCCTTCAATTTTCACTTCTTAGCCACCAAAAAAAAAAAGAAAAAAAAGGATGCTATAAATATTTGTTGTACAAAGATGTATTTTCTGCCATTTTGGGTGTCTTGAGGATATAGAACTAGCAGTGTATCAAAGAGTATACCCAGTTTTGTTGCCTTTGGGCATAGTTCCAATTGCTCCTCTCAGAATGGTTGATCAGTTCACAACTCCACCAAGAACATCGTAGCATCTCAACTTTCCTACATCCCCTCCAATATCCAAAAATTTCCTTTTTTTTTATCATATTAGATAATCTAATAAGTGTGAGCTGGTACTGAGGAGGGATAAATATAAATGTTTCAGGGACCCCAATGACAAGAGTTGCTGGTGGTCAATCTGGAATGAATTCTCAGGACCCAAGCAATCTTTTATGTCAGGATTGTAAGTTGATTGTTATGCCTTGCAGCCGCAAGAGTTCTTAGGGAACCTGCAACCTTAAAGGAGACATAGGTATAGATTATAAAGCATTAAAACTGTAAATCACATGTCAATTATGCTAACTAGATGAGTAAGGGTGGGATTAAGGAGGAGTTAAGGTGTGTTCAGTGCTTAAAGGGACATGCACTCTTCATATCTACTGTGGAAGCATGTTGCCCATAATTCACTGGGAAATAGCCCAAGGCGGCACTGCATGGAGGTGTCGTTTTAGGCTTCAAATGTCACTAAGTCAAACAGTGGTCAGGGCTGACTGAGATGTGCCTAGTCTGCTACTCATCAATGTCCTGTTTGACAAGATGGATGCTGGGAACCTAGGCTAACAGGGGATTCAGGATGTACCTAATTGGTTGAGGAGGTAACTTACTGATAGTGCATTGAAGGATTCATAGGTGCAGCTGGCCATTATACTCAGGGGAGATATACTTTTCTCTAAGCTAAAGGAATTGTTTATAGAAGGTTAAGTGAAGGATTCATAGGTATAGCTTGTTATTGTACCAAGTGGGGATAGGCAGTTTATGAATTGTTGCTAGGAGGAGTGCAGGCCGGGAGAAGAGGCAGAGTTAATGCTTTGAGGCTGAGGGAAATGTGATTTTACAACTTGATTTCACAAACTGATGTTACAAACACAGGTTCCCAAATACAAGTGTGATTTTAAAAACTGATGTTACAATTGGATGTTACATATATGAGCACCCAAGCACCCGATCAGTACCTCAGAGTTGTTTTAACTTCCATCTATCTAATCAGTATGATTTAGAGTCTTTGATATTACAGATAGCTTTGATTTATTTGAAAACTGCCTGTTCTTATCCTTTGACCATTTTCCAGAAGGGGAATGACTTGCATTTTTTTATAGATTTGACTCAGTTCTCTATATATTTGTGAAGGTCTTTATGAGTAAGACTTGTTACAATTTTCCCCCAGTTTTGTGCTTTCCTTATAATTTTAGTTACATTGGTTTGTTTCTGCAAAAATTATATTTTTATGTATTAAAAATTATCTGTATTTCATTTTGTAATATTCTCTGTATCTTTTTTGGTCCTAAATTCTTCTGTTATCCATTAATCTGGCAGATAAATTATACCATGGTCTCTTAATTTCTTTGTATTAGCTTTGATTATGTGTAAATCACTATCCATTTTAATCTTATTTTGGTGTATGATGTAAAATGTTGGTGTATACCTAGTTTCTGTCATACTAATTTTCCAGTTTTCCCAGCAGTATTTGTCAAATAATGAGTTTATGTTCCAAAAGTTTGGATCTTTGGATTTATCATATACCAGATTACAGTGGTCATTTACCATGATATAATTTGTACCTAATCAGTTCCACTGATCTACCACTCTGTTTCTTAGCCAGTACCAGACTCTTTTGATAATCACCATTTTGTAACACATTTTGAGATTTGATACAGCTAGACAACTACCTTTCTCATTTTTTCATTGTTTCACATTATATCTTTGAGATTTTGTTCTTCCGAGTGAATTTTGTTATTATTTCAAGCTCTATAAAATAATATTTTGATAGTCTTATTGTTATGGCATTGAATAAATAGATTAATTTAGGCAAAATTATCATTTTTATTATGTTGGCTCAGAGTAACCAAGAGCAATTATTTTTTTTCAGTTTTTTACATTAGACTTTACTTGTGTGAAAAGTGTTTCATAGTTGTGCTCATATAGTTTCTGGGTTTGTCTACGCAGGTAGACTACCAAGATTTTTGTTGTTGTTGTTGCTTTTTGAAGGGGGGATGGAAGGGGCAGTTGGGATTAAGTGACTTGCCATGGTTACATGGCTAGTTAGTGGTAAGTGTCTGAGGCCAGATTGAACTCAGGTCCTTCTGACTCCAGGGCCAGGGCACTATTCACTGAGCCACCTACCCACTCATATTACCAAGTATTTTATATTGTTTATAGTTATTTTAAATGGACTTTGCTTTTCTTAATTTGGTTGCTGTACTTTGTTGGTAATATATAGAAATGCTGACAATTTATGTGGTTTATTTTGAATTCTGCAACTTTGATAAAGTTGTCAATTATTTCAAGTACCTTCTGAGTTGATTCTCTAGGACAACAATTCTCAATTTGTGGGTCACGATCCCCTTTGGGGGTCAAACGACCCTTTCACAGGGGTCAAAGGTATTGCCTAAGACCATCAGAAAACATATATTTCCAATGGTCTTAAGAACCAAGACACTGCTCCTCCATCTATCTCCAGGTGAGTCCATCCATACTAGTATTAAAGGGCCACAACATTAGGAAGATTGAGAACCACTGATTTCAGATTTTCCAACATTATATCATGTGCAAAGAATGATATTTTTGTTTCCTCATTTCTTTTTCTCCTCTTATTGCTATAGCCAACATTTCTAGTGTAATATTAAATAATAGAGGAGATGATGGGTATTCTTGTTTTACACCTGATCTTTCTGGAAAGGCTTATAACTTATCCCCATTACAAATAATGTTTGCTGATGGGTTTAGATAGACTTATCATTTTAAGGAACACTCCCATTCTTCCTATTCTGTCTCATTTTTAAAAGGAAGAGGTGCTATATTTTGCCGTTTTTCTCCATCTATTGAAATTATCATATGATTTCTGTTGGTATTGTTACTGATTATGCTGATTGTTTTCCTAACATTGAACCAACCTTGCATTCCTGGTATAAATTTCACCTGGTCATAGCATATGATCTTTGTGATATATTTCTGTAATCTTTTAGCTAGTGTTTTATATAAAATCTTTGCATTAATATTCATTAGGAAATTTTGTCTATAATTTTTTTCTCTGTTTTGCCTTTTCCTAATTTAGGTATCAGCACCACATTTGTGTCAAAAGGATTTTTGTAGGACTCCACCTATTTTCCAAAAGTTTACATAGTATTGCCTTAAATATTCTTAAAATATTTGGGGTGGGGGGAGTCAAGATGGCAGGGTAGAAACAGGAGAACTTTGTGGTTCCCCCCATAATGACCTCAAATACCTATAAAATATGACTCTAACCAAATTTTAGAGCTCCAGAACTCATAAAATGACAGAGAAACAAGGCTCCTGCTGAAGGCAGTCTGGTAGACGAATAGCTGGGAGCACAGCACAGCCCCATGTGGTTTTAGCCCCAGGTCATCCAGAAGAAGCCCTGGATGGAGCTTTCTGGAGACTGGATCACTGGCAGCTGTGGCAGTTTCCAAAATTATGAACACACAAAAACCAAGGACAAAGGGAAAAGATCAGTGGAACTTTGTGTATCAACAATGCAGTATTCACAATGCCTACAGTAACTGTAAGTATACTAATATGGTTATTAATCACAAAACATAACAGGCTCTCTACATGAGAAATATAGCTACAACATTTATTTAAGCACCAGAAAACTGAGCCCCAAAACCAGAAAGTAAAAGCCAGCACAGTGCTTATGAAGTTGGCACATGTAGTTAAAGTAGTAAACACCCATATTCTCATGCCTTCAAAACAGGACAGGCTACCTCAGGTAAAGATCTGCCTCTCCTCACTCAAAACAACTGCTCAGCATCCAGGCAGTTTGCTCCCAGAAGATCTGCCCTGCCTCCACCCCCTGCAGTTCCTGTCCCTGGCAGCCTCAGCAAGAGTCCTTAGCAGAGGTTCTGGCTGGCTCATAAAAAGGAATTCATGCCAAAACGGCAGCCACTGCCACTGCCACTGGTTCCAGTCATCATGGCACGGAAGCTAGCTTGGTTCTGCTTGCTCCACCCCTTCCTGCTACACCACAAATTCAAGGGGCATGGAAGATCTTCAAATCCCACCATCAATACATTTGGCTAAATTTCAGGGAGAGGGTCTGGCCAACTGCTTCCAGAGCTAGAAGCAGTCTGAAGTGGCAGTCCTGCCACCGCATCCATGTGGATGCTTCAGAGCTTGAGGTCTGCAGATTGCAGGGGGAGGGCAATGGATCATTCAGAGGCTGAGTGCTCTTGCCTTTAGATACCTGGATCAGGATCATGGTCTTGGGTGCTGGTCCTGAGGTGAGTTTTTAGTGAGCCAAAGCTGGTGGGGGCTGCTTAGTCTGTGGCCTCCTAATAGCTCTGGAAGCTTCAAAAACCTCAGTGATTTGGGACAGAGCTATCCCCTACAAAAGCAGAGTTCTACTGAGCCCAAAAGTCAAGTAAATAACTGGCAACATGAGCAGGCAAAGGAATCAAAGAAAGCTCAGTAATCCAAGTTTAGATTCCTTTTTTGGGAACAAAAAGGATCAAAGCATGGAACAGGAGGAAAACAACACAGTCAGTACTTCTACACCAAAAGCTTCCAAGAAAAATGTAGACTGGTTACAAGCCATAGAGGAGCTTAAGAAGGATTCTGAAAACCAAATAAGATAAGTGGAGGAAAAATTGGCAAGAGAAATGAGGATGATGCAAGAAAATTTTGAAAAGAGAGTCAACAACCTGACTATGTTAAATGGCAAAAGAGGCCCAAAAAGCCAATGAGGAGAAGAATGCCTTAAAAAGTCAAATTTGCCAGATTGAAAAAGAATCTCAAAAGCTTTCTGAAGAGAATAATTCCATCTGAATTAGAGTGGAGTAAATAGAAGCAAACGATTTTTGAGAAATCCAGGTACTATTAAACAGATCCAAAAAAATAAAAAAATAGAAAGGAATGTGAAATATCTCATTGAAAAAACAAACAAACAAACCACTGACCCGGAAAATAGATCCAGGAGAGACAATTTAAAAATTACTGGAATACCTGAAAGCCATGATCTAAAAAAGAACCTAGAAATCATCCTTCAAGAAATTCTCAAGGAAAATTTCCCTGATATTTAGAATCAGAGGGCAAAATAAAACTTGAAAGAATTCACTGATAACCTCTTGAAAAAGATCCCCAAAAGAAAACACCTAGGTATCTTATAGCCATGATCCGGTGTTCCCAGATCAAGGAGAAAATATTACAAGATGCTGAGAAGAAACAATTTGAATACTGTGAAAACAGAATCAGGATAACCCAACATCTAGCAGCTTCTACATAAAGCAATCAAAGGGCCTGGGATATGATATTCTGGAGATCAAGGGAGCTAGGATTAAAACCACCAATCACCTACCCATCAAAACAGAGTATAACGTTTCAGGGGAAAATATGGTCATTCAATGAGGTGGAGGACTTTCAAGCATTCTTGAAGAAAAAAACAGAACCAAATAGAAAACTTGACTTTCAAAAACAAGAAGCATGATAAAGTAAACATGGAAAATAATTCATAAGGAACTTTTCAAAGTTGAACTATTTACGTGCCAGCATGGAAAAAAGAGAACTGTAACGTATGAAACTTTTCTCAGCATGAGGATGGGTGAAGGAATCTAAATGTGCTTGTGTGTGTATAAACACACATATGTACATATATACATGCATATGCACACAAATATATACAACACAACACATATATATCCATATCCATATATGTCTATGTGTGCATATGTATGTATGTATGCATGCATGCACATAAGTATATATGTGTACATAGACAGAGGACACAGCACCAATTGAATAGGATGGGATAATATTTTAAAAGGTGAAATTGAAAGGAGGGAGAGGAATAGAATGAGAAGAGACAGGGAGAGACAGAGTGGGGTCAATCATTTCGTATAGAACAAGCAAGGGATAACTGCTACAATGGAGGGGAAGTACAGGAAGGCAAAAAGGGAATGAGTCAACCTTGCTCTCATTGAACTTGGCTTAGGGAGGAATGGCATCCACTGTAAATTGGGCATCTTGCCCTGCAGGAGAGTAGGGGGAAAGGGGATGAGAGGGGGGATAATGGAGAGGAGGTCAAGTTTGGGGGGGGGGTTGTTAGAAGCACACACTTCTGTAAAGGAACAGGGACAAAGTAGAAAATAGAACAAGGGGAGGCAGGATTGAAATGAGGGAAATATCATCAGTGTTGCACAGTGTGTCTACTGTGGAGATGTTCTATGTAACTATACAAGTATGGCCTGCATTGAATTATTTGTCTTTCCAGTGGGGGTGGGTGACAAGGGAGGAAGTGAAAGAATGTAGAACCTATAGTTCTAAAATCATATGTTTAAAATATATAAATGTAAACATAAACATAAATATACATATATGTATATGTGTATATATATATATATATATATAATATATTCAATTTGGGAATAAGCTATACAGGCACTAGGATAGGGATATCCATCTTGCTCTACCAGAAAGTCAGAGGGGTGATGGGGGAGGATATAGGAAAGAGCGTATTGGGGAGGGGGTGTACAGTGAAATTGCTGTTTTAGGGGGGTGCCTAGGGGAAAATGGGAAGAAAATTTGTAACTCAGAATTCTTCTGGCCCTGGGGACTTTTTCTTAGGAATTTCATTGATGGCTTCTTTATTTAATTTTTCTGAGATTTAGTCATTTAAGTATTTTATTTTTCTCATGTTAATCTGGATAATTTATATATTGGTAGACATTCATTCATTTTATTTAGATCATCACATTGATTGGCATATAATTGGGAAAAATAGCTTCTAAAATTTGTTCTAGTTTTCTCTTCATTGGTGGTGAACTCACTCTTTTATTTTTGATACTAGTAATCTGGTTTTCTTCTTTTCTTCAATAAAATTGAAATTGGTTCATTTATTTTATTGAATTTATTTTCATATAACCAGTTCCTAGTTTTCTTTACTAGTTCAGTGGTTTTCTTTCTTTCAATTTTGTTGATCTCTCCTTTCAATCTCAGTATTTACAATTTGGTGTTTAATTGGGTATCTTTAATTTGTTCCTTTTTTACTTTTTTAGTTGCATGTCCAATTCATTTATCTACTTTATCTCTGTTTTATAAATGTATGCAATTAGAGACATAAACTTCCCCCAAACATAGCTTTGCCTATATCCCATATATTTTGACATGTTTCATTGCCGTTATTTTCTTTAATAACATTATCAATTGTTTCTATTGTTATTGGATTTCTTATGTTTTCTCTTTTTTATTTTTTCACGTTTTTATGTTTCCTTTGAGTCTTGTATTTGGAGGTCATTTCCCCACCAACTCTTTCTGGTCTTTTAATTGGGAATGTTAAAAGTCCTCTATTTATGTAAAGATCCATTATTTTCCCTAAAAGATTATCACTATTTTTGCTGGTTAAGTGATTCTTGGTTGTAATCCTATCGCCTTTGCATTTCAGTATATCACATTCTAAGCTTTCTGATTTGTTAATATCAAAGCTACCAAATCCTGTACAATCCTGACTGTAGCTCCACAATATTTGGATTGTTTCGTTCATGCTCCTTGCAGTATTGTCTCATTTGTATGTGAGCTCTGGAATTTGGCCATGATATTCCTGGGAGTCTTCATTGGGGATTTCTTCCAAGTGGTGATCAATGGATTCTTTCAATTTTTATTTTGTCCTCTGGTTCTAATATATCAGAGCAGTTGTCTTTGATAATTTATTAAAAGATATTGTCTAGGTTTTGTGTGCGTTTATTTTTTTGTTTGTTTTTAAATCATGGCTTTTAGGTAGTCAAATAATTCTTATTTTATCTCTCCTAGATCTATTTTCTCGTTCTTTTTCTAATGAGAAATTTCACATTTTCTTCTTTTCTTAAAACTTTTATGTTTTGTGTCATTGTACCTTCATGTCTCATAAAGTCATTAATTTCCATTTGCTCAATTCTAATTTTAAAGAAATTATTTTTTTCAATGAGCTGTTGTACTTCCTTTTCCATTTGGCCAATTTTATTTTTTTAGGGAGTTATTTTCTCAAGTAAAATTTTGTATATCTTTCCCAATGCTATTGACTGGTTTTTCATGGTTCTCTTACATTAATCTCATTTACCCCCTCACCCAGTTTTTATTCTACTTCTCTAATTTGCTTTTCAAAATCTTTTTAAGCTCTTCCAGAAATTATTTTGGGGAGCTGAAGTCAAATTACATTTTTCTTTGACGTTTCCCATGTAGCAATTTTGACTCTATTGTCCTCTTCTAAGTTTATGCCTCTGTCACCATAATAATTTTCTATAGTTGAGTTCTTTTCTTGGTTTTTGTTCCTCTTTTTACTTCCTTTTTTGTGACAGCATTTTTATGTAAGAGTTCAGCTCTGGTACTGCTCTGTCCTGAGTATTGTGTGTGGAGGCTCAATGTTTTACTGTTGGACTTCACGGGGCTTCAGGGCTTGACTGTTTGCTTTTATTGGAGGGAGGGCTCCATTTCTGGCTTGTACAGGGCAGAGTGCCCTTTTGGCTTCTCCTGGGTATGAAGTTTAGCTGCTGACCTGCACCAGGTGTGGAGCCCTGCTGCTGGATTACTGTGGAATGAGAGCATTTCTGCTGGCAAGTCCCTAGGGCTTGATCTCTCTTTTGGCCAGCCCTGGGACCAGGCTTCACTGCTGGTCAGCAACAGTGTAAATGTCTCTCTGGTGATAGGGCTGGGGTCCCCAGCATGGGGTCTTGCTGAGCTTCTCAGACTGCTTACTACCCTAGAGAATTAATAATTTGCAAGGAGTCAGGGCCTCCCTGGTGAATTGCCCCAAGTTTGGACTCTTGCTGTAAGCCTCCTGTTATGAGGTTGCCTGCTGCAGCTGCTGTTGCTCTTGGACCTTACTGTCCTCCAACATCAGTGAAACTTTTATGAAGTGTTGGTAAGCCAATCCCCTGCTCCTAGATCAGTTCTGAGGCAGTTTTTCTAGTGGTTTATAGAGGAATTTCAAAGGGTTTCAAAGGGTTCCTTTCTTACTCCACCATCTTGGCAACAAAAGTCCTGCTTTATTTTAATTTTTGAATAGCTGTAGTTGTATTATAACCTTCAGAGACCTCTCCCATCTTCCTTCCTACTTTGTCCTATTTTTCCACACCATTTTAAAGTAAAGTGATCTTGATCATGCTAGAAAACACTAAACCTTCTCATGACTTAGGATTGGTAGATATCAGGAGAAGTGAGCTAGTGGAATTTTAAAAAATCCACCTTATAGGTTAATCTTCACATAAAACAGCAACATTTTCTAATGAAAGCAAGCTTTATAATGTGGCTCACTGTGAGAAAATAGATTAAATGAATGTAGGTCACCACTGGTGGCACAGTCACTCCTGTTTTTAAAACTGACTAAATGAATTCAGCTGACAATATTGGAATGGCCATAATTTTTCATGAGAAAATTCAGAGGTGATTTTAATAATGTTGGGTATTTATACCTCAAAAAGGATGCTGTGTAATTAAAGCAGCAATTCAACTTAATTGCAAGAAGAGGATAATTACTTGAAAATGAGCCACACAATTTAATTGGGAAAAATAAAATCATATAGTTCTTAAACAAGAAAAAAGTGTTTTTATTTTGGGGGGGGGTACTTCATTACATTTCATTAGAACTTTACTTCTATACTGTGATGCTCTTATCTGTAAGAGTCCAAATCTTAACAATTATTTTTTGACAAATGCCTCCAAGAGGTTAAGTCCTACTGTTGTAATGGAAATCAGTGCTTGGATATCTCTACTAACTTGGCACCCAGACATTGTAATATAAGTAGCAATGCATTATGATGGCACATCGTATTTACAGAAGGAAATTTAAATTGCTATTCTTTGCTTACTAATAATGTTTAGAATCTATTGAATTTAAATCACCCAGCTTGCTGTAAAATTTAAAAAATACATTCAACAAGAAGGAATATCAAAAATCTGGGCAAAGCAGTGAAGAAACAAACAAGAGAAAATCTCATAGGGGGCAGAGCCAAGATGGCAGCACAGAAACAGCAAGGTTTCGCAGCTCCCACACAGCCACCTCAAATACCCATAAAATATGACTCTAAACAAATTTTAGGTCTCCAAAAGTCACAAAAATACAGAAAACACATCTCTTGCTGAAGGCAGCTAGGGAGGAAGGGGTCATCTCAGCAGGCTGGGAGCTGAAACCAGCCAAAACTGAAACCATGGCCTGGCCCCAGGGGGGTCAGGAGGAGCTGCAGCTAGAGTATTAAGGAGAGTGGATCAGTGGCAGCTGTGGCAGTTTCCAAACTTATCAAGCCAGAAGAAATAAGGACTAAGTGAAAGGTCAGTGGAATTCAGCTAAATTTGGGGGAGAAAAGGGGTCTGGTGAAACTGCCCCCAGGGCAAGGAAGCAACATAAATGTGGCCATAGGAAAGAGCAGATTGGGGAAGATCAGTGGGATCAGTGGGATTGGTGTTTTGCAGCTGTGGGTAGGGGAAATATGGGGAGAAAATTTGTAGCTCAAAATCTCATGGAAATGAGGTAAACAAGAAAATAAATAAAATAATTAAAAAAAGAAAAGCTCATGGACCTTTTGGCTTATAAAAAGGAAAATTTGGTAAAAAAAACCAATTAAGTATATTTGTATTATCTGAATTCACAATAATCATTATAATCTTCAGATGGTATGAATGACTACATGAATGAATTTCAAATCTATTAAATCAGCAGCCTCAAATTAAAGTTATATTTGATCTCTTTAGATGGTAATCCATTCATAGCTTTATGCCCCTCTGAGGGAAGGAATTCACAATTACAAAGAAGAGAAATACCAACATTTTCAAAGGAGAACACCTTATTGAAAGCAGAAAGCCCTATGGATAAATGGGTGAATGTTTCTCCCTCTTCTGTTCCCTACTCTCTCTTCTCCCTGTGTGTGTGTGTGTGTGTGTGCATGCATATGTGTGTATGTGTGTGCTCATGCGTGTATGTTGAGTGTATAGATAGGATTCAAAAGGTTTCCATATCTTTGATCTCCATATTCAAATGTTTTCAGTAAAGACCATATTGGTAAGCCAGGAATGGTGCTATACTGTGGATGGAATAGCTATAACATATATTTCACAGTAAAAAATAATAAACAGGGTTTTCAGTTCCATCCATTCCCACCCCCAACTCCATTCCCAAAGCAGGACTGTTCCCTTCATTTTTATAACCAAATGCTTTAGGGATATATCCCAAAGGATGCATTAGAATTTCATGCATCTGTCTTGAAAGTTGGGAGTTTGCATATTTGTAGCAGTAAGTACTGCAAAAGGTACCTTTAAAAGTTAATAAGTCATTATTAGTCAAGATAAGGCAAGAGTCATTGCTTATTGCCTGATAGTTAGTAACTTTTCAAATTGCAGAATTCATTTGCCATGCTCTGATTAACATATCTATAACATTGCAACAATAAATACCATCATCAAACAGCTATTTTAATGAGTAAAATTGTAAATGCTAAAGTAAGAAGTAATAGGATGGAAAAATAAAAGAATTATACCAACACTTTCTTTTGGGGAGGGGAAGAGACAGGATTAGATAAGCACAGAAGAAAGGCATTATCTTAAGTAAGCAAGACACTTTTTTTTACCAGACTTTGATTAGGAGGAAAATATATATGTATGTGTGTGTGTGTATAAAGATAAAGAAGATATAAAGTACTTATATGAGATAAAATGATAAAGGTACATGTTGCACACTTAAAATCTTTACGTCTCATGGAAGATAGATTCATCAGCTTCCTGAGTTTGGGCTTGAGTAGTGTAGTGTCAATGCAATATTTATAGGAACCATGATCATGATCAAGACCATGACATAAATATTGCATGATTTTTGATCACAAAATATACCAGATTCTTCAAGTAGAGTACAGAACTGAAACATTTATTTAGACAACAGAAAACCAAATTCTAAAACCATTAAGCTGATTCCATCATAGTACCAAAGATATTAAGAAGCCATAATAGTGCTGAGAGCCACCACATCCTTCAGCCTGCCCACAAACCAATAAAAGATCAATATCTATTCACAAGCCCAACTCCTTGCCTGAATGCCCTCTCTCCCCCACCATCTCTCTGGCTCTGACTAGGAGCTTCCTATGGGCTCTGCTTCCCTTCAGCAAACTCCTACCACAGACTCCATGTGACTACATTCAGCCTATTAGAAGGCAGAGTTTACTTTCAAAGCAGGGGAGGTCATCAACCTCCCCCCACTCAGGTCTATTAAGGGGCAGAGAAGATCTTCAAATTCCCATTCTCATTACATTTGGCCCCAAGATCTTTCCTGTCCCTTACATAGCAAAAGTACACTAACAATAAATGAGAGTTTAGGGATAACTGGTGGAAAAACTTGTGTCAACAGAACTTTGCAACAATATAACAGGGATAATAGAAAAACTTTGCACATAATGTGCAGAGAATAAGAGTGAGCCAAGACCTACATACAAGGTAAAATTTAGGTGAGGATTTATGGAGCAAGTACACGACTACGGGAGTGTAAACTCAAATTGGTAGTGTCCATTAAAGGTACAGGCATTTTCTAAAAAGGCTAAAACCTCATTCATAGAGGGGAGCTAGCAGAAAGCAATGACACGTAGAAACAATAACAGCCATTGGTTAGATCTACAGCTCAGGGCTAATTTGGGAATATGGCGCAAGGGTACAAAGACACAACCTTCCTCTGACACGGGGTCCCTCCTAGAACAGGGTGGAGGGCACAGGGTGTAGGGTCATGGGGCAAGGTGGAATTCACCATAACAGGCCGGGGTCATGTTCTGGGCAAAGGGTATGGGGACCCTGCTTGGTCAGCAAAACAGAACAGGGTGGTCTCTACATAAGATAATCTTGCACCATAACCCTGTGCTGAACCTTGTACACTAGAATGATTCAGGGAGAATATACAGAATGCTGATTAAGGAAGGGGGGGAGGGTTAGGGGACTACGCCTTGGGAAATACCCAGTCCTATGCCTTAAGCTGTTTCAAGCTATTACAGGGTGTAAGACAGAGACAAAAACAAAAATATAAAGGGGCTTAATGGTGGGCCACAAATCAAGTAGTGTGTAGCGACCTGGAATTTGGATTTGGGTACAACAATTCTATGAGTTATTGCTCTTTGTCATTTTGCCCACTTCCCTTGAGAAGTAGCCCTGTACAAAGGATAATATGTTTTGAATTCAGTAAGATATAGGTTCAAATCCTGCCTCAGTTAATTGTCAGCTCTATGAATCTGGGCAAGTCACTTGCCCCCTCTCAATCTTAATTTCTTCATCTGTAAAATTGGGGGAGGGCATTGCATTTGAAAGTCTCAAACTTCTCTTCTAGGTATAAATCTATAATTCAATGACCCCTTGACCATCTTAAAATTCAGTGGGACTCTTGGAAAAGCTAAGCAATGACAAATGACACCTAAAAGTGGTATAAGAATGCCTCATAGGCAGAATAGGTGAAGTTTAACTATATTCTAAAACATGATGTGGGTGTGGGGGTAGATTAAGATGAGTCATTAGACTATGGGCTGAATACAAATTAATAGTATGGCATGATAGCCATAAGAGCATAGCATGATTCTCAAAGGATTTGTGTTTTGTTTTTGTTTTTGTTTTTTACATTATAGAGAATCTTTTCACCCCTACAGACTATAGTCTCTCTATTATGGGAAATAACAGCTAGATAATATATAATTCTGTACATTCTGCAAAGTTATTTACATCAACAAATAAGTCAATAGACATTTATCAAGTACTTACATTATGCCAGAGACTGTACTTCCCAGGTACTGTACTGTGAGATGAGCCAGTATCACTGCATTGAAGAGTGTGTGTTAGGGAGTAAGGTATCAGAAGATGTGAAAGGTATGAATGAGCTACTTTATGTAGGGCTTTGAATGCCAAAAAGGATTTTTCATTTGGGCCAAGGTCGGAAGAGCTTTTATTAGAGTGATGGCAATATCAGAATTAAAAAGGGTTTGGAAGGGGAATTTGAGAGATGCTGCAAACTGTAAGAGATGTTGTAAACTCAAACAGAACTGGCAACAGCTTAGATATGGGAGATAGTGAGGAATCCAGAATAACTACTAGGTTGTGAAAGAGGGAGGGGGAGGAAAAGGGGAGAGGAGAAAAGAAGGGGAGAGAGAGAGAGAGAGAGAGAGAGAGAGAGAGAGAGAGAGAGAGA
>CM053601.1:96058602-96087035 GCA_028646575.1 Pseudocheirus occidentalis | reverse complement strand
AGAGAGAGAGAGAGAGAGAGGGAGAGGGAGAGGGAGAGAGAGAGAGAAAGCACTGATGAGATAACCAGATGAAATAGTTTAGAGGGACAAGGACAAGAAGGCCAAGGACAGAACTGCGAGGGACACCTATCTATGTTTAGAAAGCTTGATATGGAAGATGTTCCAGCAATAAAGACAGAGAAAGAAAGGTTAGAGGAAAACCAGGTAAGAGTTGTGTCCTGAAAAACTAGAATGAGAAAAAAAAATTAGAGAAAGAGAGAGTATCAAGGAGGGGAGAGTGATCCATAGTGCCAAAGGATACAGAAAGGACATGTATTATCTCATTTGATCCTCAGATCACCCGTGTGAGGTGCAATGATTATATCCATTGTACAAATGAGGAAATTGAGAGTTTAAGTAACTTGCTCATTGTTGAGTCACTCTGCTACTACGTACCAGGGTTAAGAAATGGAACCTGTTCTCCCAGACTCCAAGCTCAGCACTTTTTATACTACTTTAAGATGATACATAATTATGGCAATGTATAATATAGTGTATAAAGCTATGTAAGTCTATTCTGTTTAATGCTTATTGCCATTTTATTTCTAATTTGTCCCTAATGCCAAAATTAAAGGAGCAATAGATGGAAGCTAGAAAGAAGTATATTTAGGTTTGAGGAAAATGCAACTACTGGAAAGGTATCAGGTAACTACCTTGATTCCCACCACCTGAAAACCAGTTATGTTTTATTTAACCCTACCCTCTGGATTCTCTAATACCCTTCATTGGGTCTTGGGGGTGGTTAGGATCTCTGCCATTGACTTCAGTTCCAATTGGCGGTGTTCCCTCAAATGTGGAAAATCCCTTGCACCCCAATTCCATTTATCCACTTAACTGTTGGATTTGGACTATTCATTTCAAAAGCATAATAGTGAATATACAAATGTATGCCCCAACCTGTGGGGAGTAGCTTCCTCCAAAAAAGTCTCCCATACTACTTCATCCTATAGAGAAGGAAGGGTTTTAGTTTCTAAATTTTGCTCAAATCCTAACACAGAACAGTGGCAGGTCCAAGTCTAAACCTTTCTTTGGTCTCAAGGCCTAAGCACCCTGATCTTGCTTCCTCAGTTGCTGATTGCAGTATTAAACCTTGAATCCTGATTCCATGGGCATTCATCATGTCTCAAACTCCCAGTTCCAGTGGGAATTATTGACTTCATCTACCACTGAGGATAAATGGGACAAAGAAACACCTCAAACCCATTTCTCAGGGTCATGTGTTTTAGAAGGTGAGAAGTGAAGGGAAGGAATCCTTTCTCCCCTCACCAGTTCTGGTCATGACATAGTGCTAATAAGTGAATCTTTACTTTTCCTTGTCACTGATCAGGAAAAGAAAGAGCAGGAAGGAGAGCAAGATTCCCATGCTGAGAGATTTAAAGTAAAAACTTCTTCTGGCTAAAAGCTTAAAGGAAGCTGTTCTCATCCATGTGGTTGCGAAATGCAGAACGTCTCCCAGAAGGATAATGCTTCCATGTGAAATGATCAGGGAATACACAGCAACACACTTATTAAATAAAGAAAAAAAAAGAAAGAAAAACTTCATAAAGATAAAGTGCTAACCATTAAGTTAGCAAAAGTTGAATGGATTGTCTTAGGAGTTAGAGAGCTCTCCTTTACTGGTATGTCATCAAGCAAGACTGATTGATTGCTTGTCAGGAATTTTATATAGGGGATTCCCATATATGTTGGGTAAATTCCATTCCTAAATAAAATGGCTTCTGAGATCATGTGAAGATAAAGACACACACAGACAGATGTGTATATATATGTATATATGTTTGTACATATATATGTATATAGATGTTTGTTTCTCTAATCATTAACTGAGTAAATACATTTTAAATATTGTGTAGGTTTAAATATATTAAAGTTTATTATTTGTTTATTTTATTAAATCTATTTTTCTCTCCTGCCCCTTTTCCCTCATCTATTCTCTTTCTAATCTGTCATGTAAGGATATTCTATGGAAAGACCTTCACACCTAAACCCAGGAATATTCTTATCCATATGCAGAAGAACTAATTGCCATACATGGTATAATTTCATAGGCTTTGGAAAGGATGTTCTGCTACCGATCCCTAAGATACCCCTCTATGCCCTCGGTTCCATTAACAGGAGATAAAGGCTTTTGTTCTACAATTAGAAATGAGGCTTAAAATTCAAATACTTCTGGGAAAGATAATAATGTTTATTTCAGTTTCAGTAAGGTGGCAATGATTGATACCAGATCCTTTCCCGAGAGTTGCTTTGAATAGAATAGGAGAGACTTTATAAAAGAAGTTCTGGCTATTTGAAAGAGACAGAGTACAGGTGCAGAAAGTTCAGGATTAGGACAGAAGAATCTGATTTATTTCACATGTTCACTTATACCTAATCCTGCCCATTCCTGTCCTGTTCAATCAATTGTGTCACAAATTTGTGCCTCAGCTTTTAATACATGACCTGACTTTACAATTTTCTTCTTAACAATGCAATCACGTGATTATTTCTAATGCCTGCTACTAACACTGAGTTTTTAAAAGTTTAAGTTGCCTTTTTTAAAGAAATTGCCACTGTCACCTCTTGATATGAACATTTTCCTCCCACATTATTGTAATTATCACTTAAAACATTTAATACTTGAAAGTTGAAGTCATTACTTGGAAAATACAAATATTAGTTCTTTTTCAAATTCAATAAGCTAGCTTCTGTAACTACCATTATTTTCCTTTAAAATTTCTGTTCTATTTTGGGACTTTTTTATTTCTATACAGGTAACTCCACCTAATGATTACAGATGTGATGACCTTGCTACTTTTTTACATTATTCTTATTGTGAAAAAAACAACAATTTTGTTTACTCTTTCTTAAGTCTTTTGTATCCATCTTAAGAAATCTGTGGGGTTTGGAATCAGTGAATCAAGCAAAAGAGAAAATTGTTGGAATTGTTTCTATCAATGATAGCCTAATTCGTCTATACTCAGAATATAACTTTTTTATTCTTTTAACTTATTGTCATGCACTGAAAAATATTTCTCTATAACAAATTTATCCTTTGTCTCTTGGTGTATGTCAGGCTAGTCCTTCAAGACAGATAGAACATACAAAGAATTTCATGTAGCTGGGGTATCTTTTACAACCAAAGACATGCATATATCCAATATCCAACAGTGGAAAAAAATCTCATATTAAGTCCTACTTATGTTGTTGAAACAGAGTTAATTTGTCTGTATTGCAATACACAACAAAACATCACTTGTTTTAGATAAAGTAAGAGTCACGGTCTCATGTTTTCATAATTTATAAATTCTAGTGGATGCCAAAATGTTATCTTTTCTTACTCCTAAATTAGGAAAGTGGAATTCACGCATATCATTCGCCTTATAACAAAATTTTAAGAGTATAATCTTATTATTATGTTTTTTAAAAAAAGAATTACATTATCTTGTATTCCTCCAGAATGATGAACTTGAGCCACAATGATGTGGCATACAGAGTCACACTCAAGGCCAAAATGACCTGCTTTACATACTGGCTTAGTGACTGTGTGCTACTCATAGCCCCCAGTCCACCCCCAACACCATTAACAACCTTAGTCCTCTAGACAACATTCTAAGAGTATAAATTTCAGAATTATTGTTAATTGCATTACCTCTACTCAAAGTTCCTTATAATAATGAAATCAAAGATTCATTTCCTATTTATTATTGTGTTTAATGCCTTAAAATTACTTGGAATTTCGTTTTCTTCCAGGAATACTTAGGTGGCCTATTGGATGAAGCACTGTACCTGGAGTCAGGGGTCCTTAAATTAAAATCTGGCCTTTGATACTTACTAGTTGTGTGACCCTGGGTACATCATTTATCCTCCACTTGCCCTACTCTCCTGTACTATGAACTGGGAAAAAAATAGCATCTGCCTCCCAGTGTTGTCGTGAGCCTCAAATGAGTTACTATTTATAAAGCCTTCATCATAATGCGTGGTCTACAATCAGTGAATAAATGCCTATTTTTTTCCTTCTTCCTTTCTTCCTTTTTTCATTCCTTTCTTCTTTTCTCCTTCTCTCTCTTTCTTCTTCCCTACTTGTTGTGAAGTTTGCTTCTAAGATGTATTTCCTAAGGCATTATTTTTCTTATGTTAACCTTGCTTTGTTACATGGATTATGTTTTCCCCTGTGATGATGATTAAATGCAATTATGCTGATGCTCAGAGTGAAAGATATTTTAGAAAATGATTAGATGAACAGTAAAAGAGAGGTTACCACAACCCTAATTAACACAGTGGAAAAAATGCAACAACAAAACAATCTTCTTTCACCCAATGAACCCAATTTAAAGAAAATTATCTGACAAACGATTCAAGCATAATGTTGTAAAAATGTATTATTCATATCTCGAATGAGTGAGATTTTTTTCAGATTTATCTCTCTGTGTCACACACACACACACACACACACACACATTTCTCACTTTTCAAAGGTCACGGTTAATTATTCCTGGGTCTTATTTTGAGATGGTTCCTTCAAGGTCAGATGTTTACTAGTTCACAATAAAAAGAACGACTACCCCGTGTAGATGGAATGTTTATAAATAAATGTATGGGGTGAGTGAAAGAAGAAATGATTAAGGAAGCAAAGTTTTGATCTTCTGAGCATATTGATTTATTAAGCAATCATTCCAATTACCTAACAAAGAGGAACCACACCTCCTTAACTTAGAGCTGGACTCCAAATACAGAAGGAGACAGACTTTAATGCATTAAAAACAATTAATCAAGTTAGGTCAATAAAGGGAAAGGAAACAATAAAACATTAGGTAATCTGATTTCTAGTTAGATGAAAGATTGATTAGATACTTTCTAAGTTGAGATGGCAAGAGGGAAAAGGTTCAGTTCTCTGAATTCAGAAAAGATGTCCCACCACTCCTCAAATGTCTATAAATAATTAAAGGAGCATAGAAAAAATAACTAATTTGTCAGTAAAGGGCCAGTTTTCAGATAAGACATATGCATATGGGTTGTTTGAAATGTACAATTGTGAGAAAACTCCTTGCATCAATCTTTAGAGCTGACTGGTTTCTGGTCAGCATAATGTAGGTCCTTAAAAGTCTCTAAACAACAAGAAGAGGTGGTTTAGTTTCCCAGACATGCAGTTAGGGTCAAACAATGCAATAGCATTCTCTCCCGATTCCCACAGCTGAATAAAATTTTCTCTCACAGGATAAAAGTTAGACTAGACTCATAATTGAGTAGAAAGGGAACTTAACTATCTCCAGAATTGAGTTACATGATGCAGTCATTGTGGTTCACTCAATTCCCACAATTAAACACATGTTGCCCTAATCTTCTCAATTCTCTAAATTTTCCCCTATTTGATGTCCCACAGGGCCCTCTGCATATAACTCAATTTCCTCATGTAAAAAGATGTGAGATCCACAAATTATATAACAAAAAATGGAAGGAGTTAAAAGTCAATTACAGGCCAGGTCACCACGGACCAGGAATGTTTGTAAATATTTAACAAGTAGTTCTTCAAAAGCAAGTTTAATCTGTAGTGTTAAAATTTTCTCTACCACTTTCTTAAGTCTATGCCAGAGGTGGGTAACCTGTGGCCTCAAGGCCACTTGTGCAACCCTTTGACCAAATCCAAACTAATTTGTTCTATTAAGTTGGGGTTCAAAGGGCCACATTTTAGGACCTAAAGGGCCATATGCAAACTCAAAGTCACAGATTCCCCATCCCTGGTCTAGACAGTCAACATAGCAATAGATCAACCTCTGATCTGTAGATTGATAAACAAGTTATAAATACTGAAATTTTAATTATTCATCCTCTAGTCAATATGTGGTAACTCCAACATGCTCAAGACACAAGGCCATTCTAGTACATGTTTGTACTAACAAATAACAAGGTATTTAATACATGGTTGTACTAACAAATAACAAATGAATCTATTAAAGACTAAACTAATAAATAGACATATATAGATAGATATGTACATAGATATAGATGTATGAACAGATGTATGGACACATGAGTATCTATCTATCTATCTATCTATCTATCTATCTTTCTATCTATCTATACTCATGTATCCATACATCTGACTACATGTATACATATATATTACTTATACATAAATTCACACACATATATTCTAATTCTTCCTACTTAGAAGAACTGCTTTCTACATATTGGTGAAACTTATATTAATAAAAAGATACAGAAAATATAACTTTAGGGCAGGAAATAGCCACTTATTCATTGTTTGTATCATAATTTTAATGACAATAACACCAACAAAATAAATAGCTCACATTCAATAGTATTTTTGTTTATAAAGCAACTTCCCATACCATACCTGCTTTAGGTAGGTAATGCCAACATTATTATCTGGTTTTTATTGGTGAGAACACAAATTCAGAGTAATGAAGTGTCTTTGAAGAGGTGTGGGGAGTAGGGTGTCTGAGGGGGTGTCTGAATGGGGGGGTGTCTGAAGGATGTTATATAATCCCTAGTGGGTTCTTGTCTGGAAAAGAATTTCAAATAGGACCTAGGCTATCTTTTGGCAAAGTTTCAAAGTTTATTGATAGGCTTCCTTAGTATCTGGAAGGAGAAATAAGGGGATCTGCAAAGTGCAGGGATCTAAGGTAGAGTTAGAAAGTTTTACACTCTGCAGCGGGCAGGAAAAGGTTCAGGGAACCTGCAAAGTGCTGGGGCCTGACTGACAGTTTTTATAACCCTAAAACTGTCAGGCAAAGGATAATTATGCTAACTAGGTGGGTAAAAGTGGAGTTAGAGAGGAGTTTGGGAGGAGTTTAGGAGTGGTTAGTGCTTAAACGGACATGCACTTTTTATATCAACTGTGCATGTGAATTATTCATAATTCATTTGTAAATCCCCTTGGGGGGCTATCAAGAGGTGTGGTTTTGTGTTTGACACATCACTAGGTTACTTTTGGTCAAGGATGAATGAGGCATGGCCAACATGGCTGTTTGGGAGGACAGGTTTGATTGTTTCCAAGACTGGGAACTAGACTGATTAGGGATTCAGGAGGTACCACATTGAAATGGAGTTATCTATCTGATAATGTTGCTCAAGGCTTTTGGGTGCAGCTGGCCACTTAGAACAAAGGGACCATGCATTTCTCCAAGGGTTTGTTTATAGAATGCTTTGGAAGGCTTGTCTCTAGGCAGACTTGCTAGCTAAGGGAAGACTTTCAGACTGGGGGAAGGGGAGAGATAAAGTTGATGCCTTTATGGCTGGCGGAAAGTGTGACTTTTACAACTTAATTACACAGGCTTGTTACAGACTGATGTTCCATATATAGGTACTCAAACACAAGGGAGACTTTACAAACTGAGGTTACAGACAAAAGCACCCCAAACTGCATCATCTTGAATAAGATTTCTCTGCTATTAAGTGACAGACCTCAAAATCAATTGTAGTTCTTCTGCCTCATAGTTCTATCCACATTGTACTTTGCCAGCTTATCTCTTTCTTTTTGTCTACTTTGAGACTGATCTCTAAATTTAAATGCAGTGATGGCTATTTCTAAGTTTAGTCACTTCTAATAAGTTATGCAGGCAAAATATTAATGTTATCATCCGTCCTGAAAAAATAGGGCTATTTAATTAATTGCAAGCATCTGTCCTATACTTCAGAAGACATAAGGGCAGAAGAGTTATGCCTATACAATATCATATTTTAATAATGCATTTTAATGACGACATCTTCCTGTGGCTTACAGAGATAATACATTTATTTTTAAGGAAAAAAGGTAGCAATCCTTTAATACTAAAATCTGGACACACAGTGCATTGGGTAAGAGTTAGTATACATCATAAATTGTTGTTGTTTTAGGGTCCACCAGAGGATAGACTAATTAAAAATTCAAAAATCATCATAGTTTCCCTTGAAAATATTTCAAACACTATTGTAAGCCTCTCAGCTCACTATGACCTGAAGAGGATCAATATAATTATCCATCTTAAATATTTACTAATACTTTTTGACATGTATTCATTTGACTTGAAATTCATAGACTCTCATTTTTAGGGAAGCTCTGTCCCCAAATTTCTTCATTTATTCTGTGGTCAAACTATAGAACCAATCATTTCATAGGATTATACAAATTCCCCAACATTAGATTTGGAGTAAAAAATCCCATTCTTGAATCCCAGCTCTGTAGTTTACCACCCATATATGATCTTGGTCAAGTTACTTAATCACTCTAGTCCTGATTGCCCTCATCTGTAAAATGAGGGCTACTGTAAATGAATTTTGAAAATGTGAAGTCTTTTGCAAGAAATGGAAAATTTTAGGAACATAAGTGACTTACATCAATGATTCTGATGGAAGGCAAAGACTTCAATTAATAAAGGTAGATATTTGAAGTGAATTACTAGCTAAGAAAGTAGGGTATAAAAATAGTTTGTTGATTTTTGGACTGACTTAAAATATAGGAATGATAAACTCTTTTTCAGGGAAAAACATTGACCAAAGCCTAGCAAAATAGCCATAAGAACAGAGTCTTGAAAATCTAAGCTAAAGTTTTTCAAAATTAAAAAAGAGAGAGCAAGAAAACTAGGGATAGATAGATAGATAGATAGACAGACAGATAGTCAATCCACCAAGGTAGAAATAATACAGAACAGATACAACATAAACATGTAATGGCAATTGAGACACCAAGCTTTTCATGAGAGACAAAATTCCTAAAAAGGAGCAGCAATAAAATCTATGGCTTAAAATGTCCATATGCAAAATCACAAAATTATAAGGTGAACTAGAAGTCCTCATACAAGGAGGCAAATTGAGATCCAAAGATACTGAGTTTTAGTGAAATGAGACTTGCCTGGAAATGAATTTAGAAGATTATTTCTTTTGGGTGGTGAGAAATAAGAGGGCAGTCTACCCTCTAATTTCAGTAATGTAAGGCTCAATTGGGAAGGAAACTTCTTAACCTGCTACAGGTTTATTTTTCATATAATAATCTTGAAGATTTTCCGTAGGGCATTTAAGACTTAAGGGTCACATAGCAAGTATGTAGCTGATTCTTGATTAGAAATCACGTCTGCCTTATGAGATGACCTCTTTTTTTCCACTATGACATTTACTTCTAACTACTATGTATATGTTCATATAAAAATTGTTTCCCTTCTTAGAATGTAAGTTCCTTGAAGGTCATTGCTACTTTTGCTGCTTCTTCTCAGCACTAAGCAAACTACTTTGAGATGATTAGATTTTAATAAATACTTGTTTATTTTATACTACCCTCTTAGCTGGACACTAAAAATTTAATCAAAAAAGGCTTTGTGTATAAAAGGGACAAGGAGAATTGTTCACGTATATCCACCAAGCTAGAAATGGTATAATAAGCTAGAAATCATTGAATAAGGACGTAGTAAAGGGATATTGTTGGGTTGTATCGTAGTTCAGTTGTTTCAGTCATGACTGACTCTCCATGACTTCATTTGGGGATTCCTTGGCAAAGATACTGAAGTGGTTTGCCACTTCCTTCTCCAGCTCCTTTTACAGACAAGGAACTGAGGCAAATGGTGAAATTACTTGCAAAGGGTGATATAACTAGGAAGTGTCTGAGGCCAGATTTAAACTCAGGAACATAGGTCCTCCTGACCACGCTCTATCCTTTGCTGACCTATTTAGCTGTACCAAGGACACAATAATGGTGCCCTCCTCAAAGGGTTGTTGTGAGTCTCAAATGAAATAATATTTTTAGAGCATTTCTTTTTTTTCTTTCCTTTTTTTAAAGAGAAAAATGCTTTAATCTGCATTTTGAGTCTAATAATTTTTTTCTTTTATTTTTTGGACTGGGAAGGCTGGGCAATTGGATTTAAGTGACTTGCCTAAGGTTTCATGGCTAGTAAGTGTTAAGCACCTGAGGCCAGGTTTGAACTCCGGTCTTTCTGACTCTGGGGTGCGCTCTGTTCACTGTGCCACCTAGCTGCCTCTCCATTAATTCTTTTTATTTTTTTTTTCATTGACTTGTTTATTTACTTTTAGTTTATAAGATTCAGTTCCACAATTCCTTGAATTTTCAATTTTCTCCCCTCCCTTTTAAAGCATTTTCATAGTGCCTGGAACACATTAGACACTCAATAACTGGCCCAGACCTCGCCGCCGCCGCCTCCTTCTTCTGGCCCCGGTTCCTCCGCCCTGTCCCGGGGGCCCCGCCCAGGCGGACGAGAACGCGGACGGAGCCGGGATAGCAGAGTTCACAATGGGGCTCTTTGGCAAGACGCAAGAGAAGCCTCCCAAGGAGCTGGTCAATGAATGGTCATTGAAGATCAGGAAAGAAATGAGAGTAGTTGACAGGCAAATAAGAGATATCCAGAGAGAAGAAGAAAAAGTGAAGCGATCCGTGAAGGATGCAGCCAAAAAAGGCCAGAAGGACGTCTGTGTCATTCTAGCCGAGGAGATGATCAGATCGAGGAAGGCTGTGTGCAAGCTGTATGCATCCAAGGCACACATGAATTGTGTCCTCATGGGCATGAAGAACCAGCTGGCTTCGAGTGGCTGGCTCCTTACAGAGGAGCACAGAAGTGATGCGAGCCATGCAAAGCCTAGTGAAGATCCCAGAGATCCAGGCAACCATGAGGGATCTGTAAAAAAAGATGATGAAGGCGGGGATCATAGAGGAGATGTTAGAAGACACTTTTGAAAGCATGGACGATCAGGAAGAAATGGAAGAACCGGCAGAAATGGAGACTGACAAGATCCTCTTTGAGATCACAGCGGGGGCCTTAGGCAAAGCACCCAGCAAAGTTACAGATGCTCTTCCAGAGCCTGAGCCATTAGGGGCAACGGCTGCCGCAGAGGTGGAGGAGGAAGAGGAGGAAGATGATCTGGAAGCCAAGCAGTTGCGATTAGCCACCCTTAGAAACCAGGTGGGTACGCTTGACCCGCCAGCTGCCACCTGGTGGACACCCAAGCTAGGACATGAGCAACTTTTTATGTATCTCCTGTAAAATATTTTTGGTATTGGCTCTCACATTACAGAGGGTTCTTTCCACTGATTTCTGTTGGAACTCCCTGCAGAGGTGATGGGGTTGTCACAAGTGTAGAAGAGGGAATGATTAACCTAAGATGACTGTTACCACGTTAGTGTATAAATTTCCAGATATGAAAGTGTTTAGAGTGGAGAAAAATCCCCTGAAGCAATTAGCGCTTTACCACAAAGCCCTATTCTGCTGCCTGAATGTTAAGCTTTCTGTACATTTTTCTGAAAAACACTATAAATGGATTTTAATAAATTTCTGCTATAAAAAAGATACTCAATAACTAATTTTCCTTCCTGCTGACATTATTTGGAATAAATGTTCTCAAGGTCCCTTTTAACTCTTAAATGATAAGAATAACCCTAAGATCCCCTCCAGTTCCAGTTCCAATTCCTGTGATCCTATGACCTACAAGATCTGAAGCTTCAAAATGCTAACCACTGAACACAACCACCTAACATTCTATTTTCCCACTTTTTCATTGTACTAAACCTCTTCTTTGCTCTCATGATATATGATCTCTTGCACCAGTCACATTTTTCTGTTCCATTTGACTCTACCTAATATAAACTATATGACTGGCCACTTTAATCATTTGCTGGCTACCATCTGAAATTCCTACTTAAACCCATTTAAATTTTTTCCCCTATTTTATCTACATGTGTAAATACTCATCCCATAACTAATGCTGTCATTCTTTTTCTTTTTGTTGTGATATGGCTGCTGTCCCTGGACAAAGAGGTAAATTAATGATGCACAGTCTCAGCTCGGTCTTAGATGATGCTTGGTATGTTTTCCAATATACCTTGCCTGACTATATCATTCCCAAATGAGAAGTGTTCCAATTGCCAACCTTTCTATCATATTTCTCAGGCACAGGTTTTTATTAAACTCATTTCTTTATCACATTGCTGTCCTAAACACATATTTTTAAACACTTAAAAGATGAAAAGAACCTCTTCTTCTCTAACTCTTCTACTAATTAATATCACAATGTTACATAATTCCAATCTTGGATGACTTCTAGTTCATCTACACAACTTGGCAAAAGATACTAATAATTCAAAGAACCAATGGCCTTCTATGTAATGTTCAATGACTACAGATTGAAACAAGGGTCCAGGAAAAAAGGAGCACAGGGAAAGGATCTGTGAAGGAGATTCCCACTGAGAGGGTTAATAAATCATAAAAGGTTGGAAGAATCAAACCAACTAAGACTAGACCATAACAAGGAACAAAGGAATAGATTTATCCAACATACAATACAGGACAATGCGTTTTTCTGCATAGGCTGCTGTAAATTCAGTATTTAGGAATATGAATCTAATTGGTTATGAGTTCTATAATTAGAGTCATTGTAAGTCAATCACTGTCTACAGTGCCAATATGCCTCATACCAAATCTTATGTCTAAGAGAAATATTTATTTCTTAATAAAGGCAATACTTTTTAATTGGGAGAACTTTGTAAAACCCCTAGAATGTATTTCTTAAATGCCTGCCTATTTTTTATTTAATCTTTAGGATCTCACTGATTGCAGATAAGTTTACCACGTGATTGAGAATTAGATTTGCAAATGTGGATTATTTTAAATATGCAATATAATGTCAATATTGTCATTGGATTTGTAACTTAATTTCTTCTGGTGTAGACAGCATCTCTTTTAATACCTTCTCATAATGTGCTCATCTTATTCACATTTTCCCCAAGTATCTAACAAATTATATAGATTTTGTACCATCCCATTGCCTTTTATATTATTGGTCAATTTAATTCTTCAGAGCTCATAGTCATGGGAACAATGATTACAGATTTAGCACTGCAAAATTCCAAGAGGCCCCACTACTTTATTTTAAAGATGAATAATGGAGACTACTGCCTTAAGTGAATTATTCAAAGTAAGAAGCAACTGAGCTGGTATCAGGAGCAGATCTGGTGGGCATTTTCTTAAGCCTCTTTAATTTTCAAATACATCATTTTTCCAGGCAACAAGATGTGAGGGCAGATTTCCTAATTTGAAAACTTGAGGTTAAGGGTTAAGTGATGAACTTTCCTTGTCCCATATAATTCTGTAATTCAGCCCAGCCCCAACTAGAAGTGAAACAGTAAGGATAAATCAATAGCAATTGCAATTAAATTTGTTCACTTTCCATAGCACAGACTGACTTCCCCCTGTCATATTGGGGGAGGAGGATTTATATCTAGTGGTCTGTCTGCAACAACTATGACCTATATGAATTTCTAGGCTTGTAAGCCTCTGACACAGTGGCCCAGTCATGAGTTATCAAGGAGTATAAGAAATTCTCCATTCGGTCATTTTACTCATTACTTCCAGCAAGAACTGCTGACAGACTTGTCACCAAAAAACAGGTAGGAATAGGATGCTTGAGAACAGTAGGACCTGCCTCCCCAACCAGCAGCTCCACTTCAGATCCATCCTTTTAATCATCATACAGGAAATCAGTGGAGAACACTACTAGCTGCCTACAACCTACTCTGTCAACCAAATATCACAGAAGGGTTAGGTGAAATAGTCTAGCTGAAACATGACACCTTGAGAGAGATAGGAGTCAGCATGAGCCAGGCAAATCAAACCACCACCACCATACGACCTCCCACCTGTCTTCCAATTTTAATGGAGACAGTCCAGGACCCTGAACCTAAAAGCCTTGAGAAAGCAGTGCTTCTAGCAAGCATTTTCAGGTATCATCATAGTTAATAAGCTTGGGGAGATACAGCTTCACAGCTACTTCTGGAGATGCTATAGTTGCACAGACTGGAGACCCAGGAAAGAAAGGTCTTTCCACAAAAGTCTTTGGATCTTTCAAATGAATTAACATCACAAACTAATGTGATTTTTTTTAGTAAATGACATTAAAGGGGGCATTATATCTGCTTTGCCACTGAACCCTAAGGATTATGGATCTTTCCATTTAACTTGTAGCAGAAACTTCCCATATGTATTGTCTCCTTGACAAAAATACAATATTCTTGAGAATGGGGGATGTCTTATTTTTTCAATTTGTATTCCCAGAGTTTGCACATTTTATATATGTGTATAAATGATGAAGCCTGATACTTATAGTCTCCAACATTTAATTGGCCTCATCAATTGGGGAATGGCTAAACATGTTGTGGTATACGAATGTAATGGAATACTATTGTGCTATAAGAAATGGGGAGATGGACTTCATATGCACCTGGAGAGGCTTATACAAATTGATGATAAGTGAGAAGAGCAGTACCAGGAAAAATTTGTACACAATCATAGGCACTTCGCAGGTGTGAGAATCAACCTTGATAAACTGGACTCTTCTCAGCAACGCACAGCTATAAGGCAAGCATACAAGTCTCAGGGTGGAAGGAGATATCTACATTTGGAGAAAGATCTAGAAAGACCAGAGTTTAAATGGAAACTGAAGCAATCTACATGCTATTGTTCTTTTTCATGTTTGATTTTCTTTCTTTTTCCCATTGTTCACTCTATTGGTTACTACCCTTTTGTACAACCAGACTACTGTACAATGTGAAAGTATTCATAGATCCTATACCTGATTGCATACCACCCTGGTGGGGGGGAAGGGAAGGGAGAAAATTTGAAACTATTTAGACAGTTTAGAGAAAAGCAATCACATTAATTATCCTGATAATTGCCTCTGTTTCTAGTTCCCTTTTTATGCATCAACATAGCCAAAAATTCCCAGTAGATTTTGTAGGAATTTGACATAAAACAAAATTCTGATTAAAAAATTAAATTATTGCCTATCTAGATAAACTTTAGTAGCATTTTCTGAAGACTTTTAGACCCTGATTACATGGGCACCTTATCTTTTGTATATCTAGGTTAAATTTAATTGGAATTTTTTTACTTAGAATATTTGTTAGAGTTTAATATACTACATGAAAAAGATGACATCATTACAATATTCAACTCATCAACATTTATTGAGTTTCTTCAAAGTAAATGAATAAGAGAAAATCAAGAGAGAATGGGTTTGAATTTCCTATTTTTAAAAGTTTTCTTATTTTTTCTTTTGCAAACGGGAGAAAAACGATTGAATACTTTGAAGGAAGCAAAATGACTGTATAGCATCATTGGAGTGCTATCTGGAAATCACAAATAGAAATGTCATTCAAATTATTTTTCCAGTGGGCTTCCCCTTTCTTTAACTACAGAATCTGTTCAAGAAGTGAAAAGTGGTGTTGTTGACATTAGTCATTCAGGGAAGCAGCCATTCACAGCCTCCTCATCTCTCTCAAGATAGACCTATACTGGCTTGCTACTCAATTTCTAAGAAACTCATACATATATATTTGTGTGTGTGTGTGTGTGTTATACCCATTTTTTCATTTAATTTGATAGTTTCATCCCCTTAATTTGCTACTAAAACTGATTCTTCTCTCCATTTCCTCACTAATGATCAAAATAAGGAACTGAAATAAAATAAAAAATAGAAAAGGAGAAGTCAAATAGCTAAAAAGTGAGTTAGTCTTTACTTCAGCCATACAGGGATGGGCTGAACTTGTGGAGAACATAGTCCTTGAGGCCAAATAGGTTGATTTTACATATGTATGTTTTGATATTGGTTAAAAGAAACTCTCCTTCTGTAACAAAGCTACTTAACTGGCTAACTATTCCACGCCTTTTCTCAAGAAAGGGCATGGGAAAAGGAGAGAACCTGGAACTCATAATAAAAAAAACAAATGAACGCTAAATATAAATAAGTAGTAAATGAAACATTTGGACTAAAAAAAAAAAGAGAGCATTTAGTTACTATGCAATCTACTAGTTTATTTGTGACACTTCCTCATTTATTTCAATAGGTAAGGGTAGGTTAGAGGTTAGGTGGAAAGTCATGTTGGAAAAGAGAAAATCCTACAGTAGATATCTGAAAGATCTATTTATTTTTTATTATCTACATTATCAAAAGAAAAACGCCATGTTTTTGAAAAATGTTTATTTGTATTACAAAAAAATGTGGTATCATTCTTTCATCAATTTAATAAATACATATTAAATACTTTATCCACTAATTCTGGGGAAAATTTAAAAGTAATTAATATATGGTCTCTGTGCTTGCATATCTCAGGAGGAGCATCTCATTATTTCTGTGAAAAATGTACATGACTCCATTTTATTACTTTCCAATTGATAACTGAGACCATGGAGAGTCCCATAGTATGGGAAGATTGTTGGCCACTAGATTTAAAAAAAACAGTTATTTTCTCAACAATAGTAAAGTAACCTCAAAATAGCTGGAAAAATAATAAATTTCTCAGTTGGGAATCTTTATCTGGATGTGCTATAAAGATTAAATTCTTATTAAAGGGAAATATATATGCATATATATATGTATAAAACATATAAAATAATGCCTCATGAGAAATGTGTGTATCAGAGGTCACTTTATTTGCAATCGATATACAAGTAATAGTTATTCTTACTATAATATATGTTTGCTCTCTATGCTAAAATTTTCACATCTTTAAAATAAAATGTACTACACAATTATATAGGAAAATAACTATATTATCTTTCTTCTGCATTTTATTGGGTTCTGTGAACCTGTCAACATGAATATCTCCTCTAATTTTGTAGTTATACACAGGGAATTCAACATACTAGGTCATATTCATGTGGGTATGAATGCAGTGGGGCAAGGGCAGAAGAGAGGGCAAGCCATGGAAATAACTCCTAATTCACAAAAGGCAAAGTGGTATACTTTTTATCTCCCTTTCCATAATCAAACGAGAAGTTAATAGGTTGGCAAATTGGCAAAGTTGTAGCCATAGCACCCTCCCAATTTAAGTATGGATTTTGTTATATCCCATTCACTGAGTCAGTAGAAACAAGCTGCTTTGGAGGAAAGACCCGGTCAACAGATTGTTCCAGCAACTGTGAATTCTTCATGGCCATCAGGATTCCCTGATCCCTTTGCCTTTATCCCAAACCTTGGGCCTTGAATATTATTTGTTGGTAGTCCTTTTGGCCAGCAATGGTACTGCCTGCATTGTGGTCATCAGGGCTTTCCCCTATTGAATCAGAACACTTTATGTGCTATTAATTGGTCTTTTTTTTTTTTTTTTTGCTTTTTGGAGGGCATTTGGGGTTAAGTGACTTGCCTAAGGTCACATGGCTAGTTTTTGTGTTAAGTGTCTGAGGCCGGATTTGAACTCAGGTATTCCTGACTCCAGGGCCGGTGCTCTATTCACTGCACCACCTAGCCGCCCCCACTCTATAATTTTCATTAAGCCTCGGGCCTAAAGACCCAGTCCTGATTAGAGGTGATGATCTCAACAAGCCAATAAAAGGCAGATTCACAATTGTTCAGTGTGAAATTTTAGATATTGAACTAAACTTTGCTTTGAGACAGTTGCAAATTTTTTTGGTGGTAAGGGATCACAACAGTGATTTTGAGGTCAGTGGGGTGTGAGAAAAAATGTTTTGGCAAGCCATAAGTATGTGTATCTTACATCTTTCTCAGGATCCATGTAAATGTGCCCTAATTAGAACCACTAGGACCACATTGCTAGTATCCAAAGATGTTCTTCTACAGGTTGCTGTAGATAGGCCTTGGAGGAGAAAAATGGATATTTACAACTTCACAAGAGGAAAAAAAGAACTAATGCTAACAACTTTATTCAATGTGCTCCTTCATTAAATATCTACTATGCCTTCTGCCTGCCTGGCAAAACCAAGAGCATATTGGTAAGGGGGTTTCCATAAACAAAGGTGGTGAATTGTACTGATCCAGGGGATAATCTACTCTTCCTGGAGGACCCCTTGTAAAGAAGCACCTTGGGCTCAGTTTGTTGGCATACTCCATTACCTTTAGGATCAATTGCTCAATTTGTGTCTTTGCATCTGCAGGACCTGGTACTGTAGTTCCCTGGCATGAAGATACTTATTTATGTTTGTTTTCTTTAAAGGAATAGTACTTTAGAAAGACAAAAGATCAGCAGTGATCCCTAGCCCCCAGAACCTGCTGGACCCTCTGAACATATAGCCATGGAATATTAGTATCCCAAAGGATTTTAGATCTTCTCCAGTCTTAAACTCACAAGAATATGGCCTTTTTAGGAATGGAAAGACCTTGGTAGTTATCCAATCAACACTTGAATGTTACAGAAAATGTAACTGTGGCCCAGAGAAAGGAATCACCCCAAATGACTAAACACTTCTTGATAAGGAAAACCTCATAAGAAATGGAGGTTTGTATCTACTAAGTTTTTATACTGGTTGCCTAGATATTGTAAGGTTAAGCGAGTCAAACTCTATCAGAGGAAGGGTTTGAACCTAGATATTCTTGAATCCAAGATGAACTCTGTTCATTATACAGTGCTGTCTTTTAGATGCAGAGGGATGGATAGAAGGGTGGAAAGATGTCTTCTGGTGGAATGCAATGCTCTTGGTGTGGAGGCTTATCACTTGAATTTTCCCAGAGCTATGATTTCTCTCTTTAGTCTCTTGTTGAAGCCTTGGAATTCACTCTTAATAGAACATTTTTTTAAAGATGTCGGACATTGTTTGGTATAATGTCTATCATGTAATCTTTTAAAATAATTTTTCATTTTTATTACAGAGTTTGATCCAGAGTTTCCACTGGAGAATAAAGTGACGGTTGTGGTTTAAAATCTAAATTTCTTGAGGGAAGGAGGATTCCTGTTGGCTGGGGAATGTGGTCAAGGTAACTGTAAGGAAACAGAAGAGCCTAATTGCTCTTGTTAATTGAGTCAAAGTGCATAAAAAGACTGACTCATTGATTCTAGTTTGTAACCACCAGATTGCTTTTTATGAACCCCTAGATAAATCTAAAAAGGAAGCTATAAGGCAGTGGTTCTCAACCTTCCTAATTCTGCGACCCTTTAATACTCATATGTGGGTGTTTCTGCATGTGGGCAGACTCGCCTGAAGACAGATAGAGGAGTGGTGTCTCAGTTCTTAAGACCATTGGAAATATGTGTTTTCTAATGGTCTTAGGTGACCCCTGTGATCCCTGTGAAAGGGTCATTTGACTGCCAAAGGGGTCATGACCCACAGGTTGAGAACCATTGCTATAAGGAGTCAGGACGATTATAGGTATCTGAATAAAAAACAAAAGTTGATATAACTTGGCTCTGGTCTTTTTGTTATCTGGTTCAAAATTTAGAATCTAGATTGCTTCACCAGAAGCATTTGACCCATTTAGGGAGAATAGGTCATGGGACTAAAATGTCCACTGTTCAGGAAATTATTGCTTTCACTCAAAATTGGGGGATAAGAATGAAGAAGGAATGAGAGTATTACTTCACCATGGATATACCTTGGCCCATTCCCACATTGAACTTTGAGTGAGTTTAATTTGACAATAGGTTTGGGGATTTTTAATAAGAAAAATACTAAATATTAAACTGATAACATTACATTTCTTCTTGCTCATTAAATCTCAGATCTGATAGAAGGTTACCTTTCTACCATAAACTAATCTGATCTCTGATTCTGGGGTTTTGTTAAAACTATGTACAACAGAGTCTTATTCTAATAATATTTATATAGGACTTCAAAGTTTGCAAAACACTACAAGTATTTCATTTGATTCTCATAACCACCCTGGGATGATGCTTCTATCATTATCATCTTAATTTTGTAGATGAGGAAACTGAGGCAGGGGTCATGATTTTCAGTGGCAACACAGCCAATGTCTGAAGCAGGGTAAGAATTCAGGTTTTCTAGGCTCCAATTCCGGGGTTCTAGCTACTGACCACGTAGTTGCTACACTGAATCGCTTAGAGCAGGTCTTCTTAACTTAGAGAGAGGTCAGGGATTTCATGACAGTATACAGGGTTGGGGGGGAGAGTATCTTTTTTAATATGATTTATTTTTGTAATCCTATATATTTTATTTCATGCATTTAAAATATTATTCAGTGTAGTCTACAGGTTTCATTGGTGTGCAGAGAATAAGAGCAAGCTGAGACCTAGGTTCAAGGTAAATTTAGGTGTGGATTTATTAATTAAGCACGAGGCTACACCAGAGTGTAAACTCAAATTGGGCCTCAATTGAATGTAAGACCCATTGCTTAAAAAGACTAAAACCACAAAAACCACAATCAGGGAGGGGAGCTAGCAGAAGCAATGATTTACACAAGCCAAGAGCAGCCATTGGTTAGATCTATAGCTCAGGGCTAATTTGGGAATATGGCACAAGGGTACAAGGATGCAACTTTCTCTCCCAGAACAGGCTGGAAGGTGCAGGGTGGAGGGTCATTGGGTAATGGGGGAGTGAGGAACAGTAATCTCCCAGAATATACCAGGGTCATGTTCTGGGTGAAGGGTGTGGGGACCCTACTTGGTCAGCAGAACAGGACAGGGTGATCTCTACATAAGATAGTCTTGCACCGTAACCCCAGGCAGATCCTTGTACACCATGCTGATTCAGGGAGAATATACAGAATGCTGATTTGAGGAAGGAGGGGGTTAGGTGACTATGCCTTGGACAATTCCCAAGACTATCCCTTAAGCTGTTTCAAGTTATTAAAGGGTAGAGACAAAGACAAAAATATAAAGGGGCTTAATGGTAGGCCACAAATCAGGTAGTGTATAGTGACCTGGGATTTGGGTTTGGGTACAACATAACCAGATTGCCAAAAGAATCCGGGACACAAAAGTTACTGATAGGGCATCTAATTTGATATCTTTAGTACAGGAATCCCTTCTACAAGGTGCCTGGGCTATCATCTGTTATCTTGGCTTACGTCTTGCCATTGTACTCTGATGAGTCCAGAGGAGAGAATGAGACTGATAATTTTACAGAGTTCTGCCTCACTTAAATCCAGTTCACTTCCATGTCAAACCATCAGCCTCCTGATGTCATTGGTCTTCTTTGAGAAGGAAGGATCTACAACAAACAGCAGTACATGAAGTTAATGAGCTAGATAAGTATTAACCCAATAGAAAAAAAAATCTTAGACTGGGAAGGGGGCGGGGATTTTCCATATCTGTCCCTCCTCTCTACTTTCATGGACATTGCACACCAATCTTGTTCCATAAACAGCTAATTGCTTATATACTTTATTTTGGGTGGGCTATTTTAAACAATTGGGGAGCCTGCTTTTATAACTATTATTATCATTATTATTTTAATTGGCAAATACTTAAGGAGGTGGAACATAGTGTAGTCAACGGCACAGATGAAGTCCAAACTCAGTTTGATTTGAAGCCACTTCCTGGAAGCCAGTACTGGTATAAATTGGACAACAAGAATTTAAATTGCCTGGGACTTTTAACTATATCCTGAGAAGTTTCTTCTCAGGTATGCAGTCCAGATCACTACAACTTCACTTTTTAGTATTTCCTCCCTACATTCATTAAGACAGTGCAGAAAATGGAGGAGGGAGATAGGGTAGAATACAAAAATGTGTAAATATCCTGGCTAACCTTGCTGAGCAATAAATAGCAGAACAGTTCTACTGGGGAAATAACAATGGATTTAGAATCAGAACCCACATTCAAATCCCAGATTTGTTCATCAAAACCTTTTGGATATTGGATTAGAACTTGAGACAAGAGGAGGCAAACCTCCATACCTAGTCCTGAAAATCCCTGAAGTTTGTACACAACCAAATAATGAAGATAATCCAATAAGGAAACCAGTTACTATGTGACCCAGTAGATAGATAGCTGGGCCTAAAGTCAGGAAGACTCATCTTCCAGAGTTTAACTATTGCCTCAGACACTTATTAACTGGGTGATGCAGGATAAGGCATTTAAGCTTATTTGCATCAATTTTCTCATCTGCAAAATGAACTAGAGAAGGAAATGGCTAGCACCTCTGGTTACCTTTGGTCAAAAAAAATCGCAAACGGGATCACAAAGAGTAGGACATGATTTCTGAAAAATTAATAAATGTATTTATTTTTAGTTTTCAACATTTACTTGTAAGAATCTGAGTTCTTAATTTTGCCCTTCCTTTACCTTCCCCCCTCCAGAAGATGACATTCACACTGATATGTGTTATATATGCAATAATCATGTTAAACATATTTTCACATTATTCATGTTATGAAAGAAGAGTCAGAACAAAAGGGAGAAGCCAAGAGAAATAAAATAACATCAATAACAAAAAAAGAGAGTGAAAATCATATGCTTTGATCTGCATTCAGACTCTGAATAGAATAAAAGTGAAAACTTCTCAGGTAACATTAAAGTACCAAGACTTAGTAACCTGGGGTGGAAGCCTGGGACCCTTGCCTTACTTCCCTGGTCAAAAGTTGAAGTTTTTGCTAAGCTTATCTAAGCATAGGAGGGGAAAGCAAAGACCTTGCAAATTTAACTGCAGACCTGAATGTTCCAGACTTGTTTCCACTGACCATCATCTGACATGTACAAGTATAAAATTGGAAATCCTGTTGCAGAACTCCAGGTAGGTCACCATGTCCTAAAATCCCCATGATTCATAAAGTGCTCTCTGCTTTCATATTTATATTGATATTGTTAGAACATTTATCTTTTGCTTTCGTATCTAAACTGATACTGCCTTTCAGGTTTTCTGTCTCTTGGTTGGTCATAAATTCTTCCCTTCTCCATAGAGATGACAGGCAAGCTACTCCTTGCTCTCTAATTTGCTTATACTATCACCCCTAATCTTGTACCTATTTTGATCTTATCTTGGTATATGGTGTAAGATGGTGGTCTATGTCTAGTTTCTGCCATACTATTCTCCAATTTTCCTAACATTTTTTTTCAAATAGTGAGTTCTTATCCCAGAAGCTGGAGTCTTTGGGTTTATCAAACAGTAGATTACCGTAGACATTGAAGACTGTGTCTTATGTACCTAACCTATCCCACTAATTAACCGCTCATTTCTTAGGTGGTACCTGGCAGTTTTGTTGATTTCTGCCTTATAATACAGTTTTAAATCTGGTACAGTTGTGTCACTTGCATTTCTTTTCATTAATTCCTTTGATATTCTGGACCTTTTGTTCTTTCAGATAATTTTAAAAAAATTATTTTTCTAACTCTATAATATACTTTTTAGTAATTTTATTTTATGCCACTGAATAAGTAAATTAATGTAGGTAGAATGGTTATTTTTATTATATTACTTGGGCCTACCCATGAGCAACTGGTATTTTTTTTCACAATAATTTAAATCTTTTCAATTGTGTGAAGTATTTTGTAATTGTGTTCAACTTGTTCCTGGGTTTGTTCTTGACATGTAGTTTACCAAATATTTTATACTATTTACAGTTACTTTAAATAGAATTTGTTCTTTCTATATCTTCCTATTGGACTTTGCTAGTGATATATAAACATGCCATTGATTTATGTGGCTTTATTAATGTGTTATTCATTGATGACTTTGCAGAAACTGTCAATTATTTCAAGTAGTTTTTTACTTGACTCTCTAGGATTCTCTAATATACCATCATATCATCTGCAACAAGTAATAATTTGTTTCTTAATTGCTTATTATAATTTCTTCATTTTCCTTTTCTTTTCTCATTGCCAATATTTCTAGTATAGTATTGAATAACAGTGGTCATATTGGACATTATTTCACCCCTGATCTGATGGGGAATGTTTCTTTTTTTAAGTAACTTTTGTTTATTTTTAGTTTACATCATTCATTTCCACAAGATTTTGAGTTACAAATTTTCTTCCCATCTTGACCCTACACACTACCCCAAACAGTGATCCCACTGCATATCCCCTCCCCGAATATGCTCTCTCCTATATCCTTCCCCATCACCACCGTGACTTTCCAGTAGGGAAAGATGGATCTCCCTACCCCAGTGCCTGTATAACTTATTACCCAGTTGAATGTAGATAATAATGATAATAATAATAATAATAATAACAATATCAATTATATCTATCTATCGATTTTAACATTTTATTTTAGAACTTTAAATTCTAGATTCTTTCCTGCCTCCCTCATCACCCACCCCCACTGGAAAGACAAGCAATTCAATACAGGCTATACATATGTAGTTACACAGAACATCTCAACAATGAACATATTGTGAAACACTGACTATATTTTCCTCCTTCCTGTTCTGCCCTCCACTCATTCTATTCCCTACTTTGTCCCTGTCTCTTTACAGAAATGTGTGCTTCTAACAACCCTCCCCTCAACCTGCCCTTCCCTACATCAATCTCCTCCTAATCTGCTTCTGCCCTGCTCTCCTGTAGGCCAAGATACTCAATTTAGAGTGTATGTCATTCTTTCCCTTAGCCAAATTCAATGAGAGCAACGTTGCCTCATTCCCTTTTGCCATCCTTTTCTTCCCCTCCATTGCAAAAGTTATCCCTTACCTCTTCTATATGAGATGATTAACCCCATTCTGTCTCTTCCTCTCTCTGCTCATTCTATTTCTCTCCCACCTCTCAATATCACCTTTTAAAATGTCATCCCTTCTATTCAATTTATCCTGTGAAATCTATGTAAACATATATACACACACTCACATATGTTTTCATACACACATATATCCTCCTACATAGACATATGTGTATGTACACATATGTACATACACACACATACACATATATATATATAAATATACATATATATATACACATTTATATTCCCTTCACCTATCCTCATACTTAGAAATGTTTCCAAAGTTACAATTATCATTTTTCCATGTTGTCATGCAAATAGTTCAACTTTAATAAGTTCCTTATGAAATTCTTTTCCATGTTTACCTTTTCATGCTTCTTGTATTTGAATGTCAAATTTTATATTGCAGTTCTTTTTTTTCATCAAGAATGCTGAGAAGTTCTCCATCTCCTTGAATAACCATATTTTCCCCTGGAAAATTATACTCAATTTCGCTGGGTAGGTAGGTGATACTTGGTTTTAATCCTATCACCCTTGATCTCCAGAATATCACAATCCAGGCCCTTCAGTCCTTTAATGTAGAAGCTGCTAGATCCTGGGTTATCCTGATTGTGTTTCCACAGTATTGAAATTGTTTCTTCTTGGCAGCTTGTAATATTTTTTCCTTGATGTGAGAACTCTGGAACCTGACTATAAAATTCCTGGGAGTTTTCTTTTTGGGATCTTTTTCAAGAGGCTATCAGTGAATTCTTTCACGTTCTATTTTACCCTCTGGTTCCAAAATAAATAGGGCAATTTTCCTTGAGAAATTCTTAAAGGATGATTTCTAAGTTCTGCTTATGATCATGCTTTCAGGTAGTCCAAGAATTTTTAAATTATCTCTCCTGGATCTATTTTCCAGGTCAGTGGTTTTTTCAAGGAGATACTTCACATTGCCTTCTATTTTTTTTTCATTTGTTTGAGTCTGTTTAATAGTACCTTGATTTCTCATTAAGTCATTTGCTTCCATTTGCTCCATTCTAAATCTGAAGGAAGTATTCTCTTCAGTGACATTTTGAGATTCTTTTTCCATATGGCAAATTCGACTTTTTAAGGCATTCTTCTCATCATAGGCTTTTTGGGCCTCTTTTTCCATTTGAATTAATCTGTTTTTTAAGGTGTTATTTTCTTCGGTCAGGTTGTTGACACCCTTTTCATGATTTTCCTGCATCATTCTCATTTCTCTTCCCAATTTTTCCTCTACTTCTCTTATTTGGTTTTCAAAATCCTTCTTAAGCTCCTCTATGGCCCGGAACCAGTTTACATTTTTCTTGGATGCTTTTGGTGCAAGAGTTCTGATTGTGTTGTCTTCCTCCTGTTCCATAGTTTGATCCTTTTTGTCCCCAAAAAAGGGATCTAAAGTTGGATTGCTATTCTTACTTTTTTTTCCTTTGCCTGCACATGTTGCCATTCTATTACTTGACTTTTGGGCTCAATAGAACTCTGCTTTCAGTGGGGAGAGCTTTGTCCCAAATCGCTGGGGTTTTCACAGCTTCTGGAGCCACCATCTCTGCAGCTCCCACCAGCTTTGGCTCACTGGTCACACACCTGAGGACCACGATGCAAGATCATTATCCCAATCCAGGATTGTTAAGGTTAGAGCACTTAACCTCTGAATGATTCCTTGACCCCCCTGCAATCTGCAGGCTGGGAGCTCTAAAGCAGCAATGTGGAGAAGGCTGTAGGGTGACTGCACAACTTCTTGCCCTGGGGTCAGTAGCCTGGACTGCTCCTTTCCCCAAAATTTAGCTGAGTTCCACTGACCTTTCACTTTGTCCTTGTTTCTTATGGGTTGATAATTCTGGAAATTGCAACAGTTGCCAGTGATCTGCTCTCCTGAAACCTCCAGCAGCAGCTTAGTTCAATATTTTTCTTAATTTCAATTTTATTAATATCTTTTGATTCACAAAATTTCTAATTTGGTATTCAATTAAGGATTTTACTTTGTTGTTTTTCCAGGCTTATTAGTCTCATACCAAATTCATTGGTCTTCTCTTTTTTTTTTACTTTTTACATTTAAACATTTAGAGACATACATTTTCCTCTAAGAACTGCTCTGACTGCATCTTCTAAGTTGTAATATGTTGTCTCATAATTGTTATTTACTTTGATGAAATTATTGTTTATTCCTATGACTTGTTGTTTGATCCCCTTGTTCTTTGGGGTTAGATTATTTAGTTTCCAATTACTTTTTTATCTATCTTTCCATGGCCCCTTATTTCACATATTTTTTATTGCTTCTTGATTTGAAAAATGATGCATCTAAGATTTCTGCCTTTCTTCATTGTACAGTGAGGATTTTATTATCTATTAAATGGTCAGTTTTTGTGTGGTTGCCATGTACTGCTTAGAAAAAGATATATTCCTTTGTATCCCCATTCAGGTTTCTCTAGAGAGTGGTTACCATCTCTAAATTTTCTAAAATTCTATTCACCTCCTTAACTTCTTTCTTTTTTTACTTTGTAATTAGATTTATCTAGTTCAGAGAAGGAAATGTTGAGGTCCCCCACTAGTATAGTTTTGCCATCTATTTCATCCTCTTAATTCTCTTACTTCTTCTCTAAGAATTTGGGTGTTATTCTACTTGTTGCATATTTATTTAGTACTGATATTATTTCATTGTCTATGGTAACGTTTAGCAGGATGTAGTTTCCTTCATTATTTCTTTTAATTAGGTGCATTTTTGCTTTTTCTTTGTCTAGGATCAGGATTACTTCCCCTGCTTTTTAAGAAAATTTCAACTTAAGTATAATGTATTCTTCTCTAGTCTTTTTACCTTACCTCTGTGTATATCTCTCTCCTTCAAATGTGTTTCTTGTAAACAGTATATTGTAGGATTATGTTCTTTTAATTCACACTTTTGTCTGATTTCATTTTAATTGTGTTCATTCAATTCACATTCATAATTATGATTATTAGCTGTCTTTCTCTCCAAACTATTTCTCCCCCAATTATAATTTTCTCTCTGCTTTTTCCCTTTCACTCTTCACGAGTGTTTTGCTTCTGACTACTGCCCCTTCTATTAGTTTCCCTCCCATTTTTTTCTTCTTTCCCCTCCAACTCATATACGGTAAGATATATTTCTGTCCCCAATTGATTGTGTATGTTATTCCCTCTTTGAGACAGATGTTCTGAGAGTAGGTTCAAACAACTTTTTGCCTCTTGCCCGTCTTTCCCTTTACTGTAATGGGTCATTGGATCTGTTCATGTAATTCAATTTACCCTTTTCTGCCTCCTCTGTTTTCTTTTTCCCTATTTTCCCCCCTTAATTATTTTTTATCATCAAAGTCAATTTATATACATACTCTCTCTCTCCGTATACCACTTCTCATTATTATAAAAAAGATACAGTTCTCAAGAGTTACAATTATCATCTCCCATGGAGGAATATAAACAGTTTAACCACCTTGAAAATATTTTTTCTTTTGTGTTCATCATTTTATGCCTCTCTTGAGTCTTGTATTTTAAGACTGAATTTTATGTTCAGTTCTGGTTTTATTTTTCATGACGGAAGATTGGAATTCCCCTGTTTCACTGAATGTCCATCTCTACTCCTGAAATATTCTGCTCTGTTTTGCAGAGTAGTTTCTTCTTGTTTGTAATTCAAGCTCTTTTTTCTTCCAGAATACATTTTCCAAGCCTTCTCATTCTTTAATGCAGAAGCTGCAGGGTCCTGTGTAATACTGACTGTGATGTGATATTTTAATTTGTTTCCTTCTGGTTTCTTGAAGTATTTTATCTTGATAATTCTGGAATTTAGCTAAATTATTCCTTGAAGTTTTCATTTTAGGATCTCTTTCAAGATGTGATCAGTTGATGCTTTATACGACTATTTTACACTCTTGTTCTAGGATATCAGGGCAGTTTTCCTTGATAATTTCTTTTTTATTTTTGCAAGTTTTTTTTAATTTTAATTTATTTTCTTGGTTACATCATTCATTTCCACAAGGTTTTGAGTTACAGATTTTCTCCCCTTTTTACCCCTACCCCCCAGCCCAGAACATTGATCCCACTGTAAGGCCCCTCCCACAATCT
>CM053601.1:96041803-96058102 GCA_028646575.1 Pseudocheirus occidentalis | reverse complement strand
TTAATTAAGAAGTATATATATGTATTCCTACTAGAAAATCAATGGGATGACGGGGGAGGATATAGGAGAGAGAAGATTGGGGAGGGGTTATACAGTGGGATGGCTGTTTTGAGGTGTTGGGTAGGGAAAAGATGGGGAGAAAATTTGTAATTCAAAATCTCATGGAAATGAATGATGTAAAGAAGAAAACTGAAGCAACATTATGACTTTTAGGAAAAAAATGAATAATAAGATAACCATGAAGAAAATACAGATGGTCTTAAATATTAGAAAATGCACCAGCAGGGTCTAATGAAAGAGACACCTATGACCCTTCTCTCTCTTATAGCATAGAATAACAAAAAGGAACTCTAGAATATATCAAAATTAAAATAAAATATGTTTAAAAGAAGCTAGTATCAAATACAAGTCATGAATTATAGTTTCTAATATATAAATTTTTGAATTTGTAAATTCCAGGAAGGAAACTCTTTATATGGAAGTGAAAGGAACATTAACAAAGAATGAATAAATTTCCCATAGAGGAAAAAAATCTGGCAGAGTATATGCAAAAAATAGCAACATTTAAAAAACACATGAATTCTACACAAGTCAAAACAGTACAAGATGAATACAAGGTGTATAGAGATAGTTTAAGAATTAAATAAATAAATAAACAAATAAAAGATAATTTGAGTAAAAAAAAATAAAAGGTTTTCTAGAATAGGAGAAATGAAACAAAAACTACCAAAACTAAACACCATAAAGAAACAACATAGAAAAACCTATGGAACTTCTAAATAATGTAATAAAAATTCTTAATAAAGACAATAAAGCTCTGTTTGAGACAAAAATTATATATTGCCAAAATTAAAAAATAACCCAATCACTAGTCTTCAAACTCTAAGCTACATACTGGTTACGTAATTCCAAATATAAGCAACAGACTTTGTAAATAAGCAGGGGAGTCTTCCAAATATGAAAGACAGAAAATTTAATTAACAAAAGTTATTTGATAGTTATGAAAATTTTTAAGTGGAATATAATAACATCTTCAAAAAATCCAGCTTCATGTCACGAGTGAAAATTACATACTCTCAAAACATGAGCTTATATATTTTTTCTCTTCCTCTCTCATAGCTACTGTTCTTCTTTCTTAGAAATAAATAAAAAATGAAGCAATGTAAGGCAGAAAAATATCAACAATGTAAAAATAATTTTGTTTTATTTTATTTTCCCCAAAGCCTAATTTTCACAAATTTCACAGAATGAAATTCCCCAAATTTCACAGAATGAAACTCCTTAATACGTGGATTTGTTTCGTAAAACTTGGACTTAGTCAAAAGTAGTGCCCAAGGATCTAGAATGCCACTTGTGGCTTCAAGGTTTCAGGTTTCCCACCCCTGGATTAAATAGTCACATTTGCTTTAATAAAATGGAAGTGATAGAATTAATAAGAAAGAAAACAACATCTAGAAATTTTTATTTCTCCACAGAAGGGAAATTATGATTTGTGTGTGTGTGTATGTGTGTGTGTGTGTGTGTGCATTTAAAAAGATTAGAGAAGGGAACTTGTCTTCCGAGTTACATGACAAGTAAAATGACAATATTATGTTACACACTTTTAGAAATATTAACAATATTAAAAGAATAAGAACACAAAAGTAAAAAATATAAAGCTATGCAAAGAAGCAAAGTTATCCCTATTTGCTGTTACCATAATTGTTTACTCAGAAAAATCTAGAGAATCATTTAAGAAAGTACCTTCGGAAATCAATAATTTCAGTAAAATATGAAGAAATAAAAGAAATCCATAAAAATGAACAATGTTGGGAATCCAGTCAATATGACAATATGACAAAATCCATAAGGTGTCTGGGATCCATCAAGATGTAAACAAGACTGTATATAAATAAAATTATATAACATCCCTTGAGTAATCAAGAAAAGCCTGAAGCAGACCATAGACACCTATTAAGCTGCTTGTTTTCTAGGCACTATGCTGTACACTAAAGATACAAAAGGAAGCACAAGACAGTCCCTACAATCGATGAATTCAAAATCTAATAAAAAGCCAACATGTACAAGCACACTGTATACAGAATTAATGGTGAACAATTAAAAGAAGGAAGATATTAGAATTAAAACGGGTTCAGAATGACTTCCTATAAAGATGCAATTTTATTTGGGAATTTAAGAAAGATGGAAATCAGATTTTGGACATGAGGAGGAAGAGTATTCCAGGTATGGAATGGAGGACATTGGAAGACAGCCAGAGAAAATACCCAGAGATAAAGGATGATGTATCTTGTCCTTGGGAAAAACAAAAACAAAACATAACAAGGTCAATGTGATGAACTAAGGATGACTCCTAGGCTGTAAGGATAAGACACTGGCATGATGGTGCTGACCTTGGCAGTAATAAAAAAGTTAGGAGTGGGGAAGAGGATTCGTGGAAAGAAAATGAAGTCAGCTTTGGGACATGTTGAGTGCAGGTCTGACCATGTCATGCACTCAACCTCTACTCAATAAAATCCAGTGGCTCCCTATCACTTCTATGATCAAATACAAAAACCTTCATTCAATTTTCAAACCCCTTCACAACCTGACCCTCCCCTGTCTTCCTTACTCCTGACATCACCTCAAGAACACTGTAATCCAGTGACAATGGCTTACTTGCTGTCCTGGCACAAGATTCCATCTCCTGATAGGCCTTTTCACTAGCTATTCCTCATACTTATAAATCTCTCTTCCTTCATGTGTACCTCTTAGCTTTCCTGTTTTCCTTCAAGTCTCAGCTAGAGTCCTACATTTTTCAAGGAGCCTTTCCTAGTCCTCCTGAATCATAGTGCCTTACTTCTGACTTTATAGCCATGTTTTCCTGGATACATCTTGTTTGTATATAGTTGTTTCATGCCGTCTTCCTTGTTGTACTATAAGCTCCTTGAGAGAAGTAACTGTTTTCCGCATTTTTTTTCATCCCTACTATTTAGCAAGCATTTCATCCCTATTATTTAGAGTAATCACTTAACAAATGCTTGTTCATTTGACTTAAATTGGAAAGCATAAGAAACAATTAAACTCAACATCTATAGTTTCCATCAACTAAGACACAAGTTGCATATGGAAGACATTTTTAAAATTTTACATGAAAGGCTAGGTGATATATTTTTTTCTTCATAAATTAGGATTAGAGGGGGGAGCTAAGATGGTGGAAAGGAAGCAGTAGCTTTTCCAAGATCCTCCAAGGATTCTGTTACCTAAAGCTAAAAAGTGAATATGAAAAGATTTAATAGTGAAAGAACCTATAGTGAGACTGAGCATGGCAGATGCCCAGCCCAGGAAAATGCGCACTCAGGTCTGGGCAAAGAGAATGCAGAGCATACAGGGCCTGCACCAGCATGGATCTGAGAGCAGAGTAAGGCAGACAGAGAAGAAGCCCCAGACAGTCAGCAGAATCACCCAGGTGGACAGGTTTGCAGCCATCTCACCACAGGACAGACAATCATCAGAACTACGTAGGAAAAAACTCAGGGCCCACAGCAGGCTCAGCAGCTTTTCTTGGGGCTAACATCCCATAGCCTGGATGTTTAAAATTACATACCCAAACTTCCAGAAGTCAAGATGGAGGAAAAAAGTTTTTAGTTTTTCTGATCCCCCCTCCTTGACTCAGAAAAGTCTAGAGTTAAATGTCCCACCCAGAGTAAATCTTGAATTAGTAGAAGCAGCCTCAGGCTGTCACTGAGGAAAAGGGGAGACATTAGGGAGTCTAAGCCCAGGAGGGTAGAGCCAGCAAGATTTAACAACAAAAGCCCAGGTATGCTTTAGCACCACCTGGTCAATCAGCATAATACAGCCCTGCCCTGCCCTTCTGCTTACCTTCTGCTACTGAGCCTGAGCTGTAGCCCAGAGACATAGAGGTGGAAATTTGAAGGAGCCAGACCACCCCACCCCCATAGGTTACTCTGTCAGCCTCAGGGTAACTCAGGGGAAATATTGAAAGCCCTTAACTTGGCCTTGTTCTCAGTTTACACACACAGAGGCTACAGCCCACAAAGTTAATGACCAAACTCCTACAGATGCTCACACATTCACATAACTTGGGACTCAATATGAGAAGTAGATACCTGTCAATACTGAAATTTGTATAAGTATTGTGACACTTAAAAGGGATGTACCTAGAAAGATAGTGTGAGTATGAGTGAATTAATCTGAATATTAAAAAAAAACCTATTAAGGGGAATAAAGAGATTGTAATGGGAGAAAAAGAAAGGTAAAGGCAGAAGATGGTAAATTATGCCACAAGAAGACGAATAAAAACATAAAGTGGAGGGGTGGTAAGGAAGGAGATGAGCAGGATATGAACATTACTCTCATTGGTTTGATTTAAAGAGGGATCAATACTAATGGTTAAGTTTAGATTCTAACATGAAAAGACACAAAAACTCTAACAATAGAGGAAAAAGACGGAGGGAGAGGAACAATGTGTGAAATTTACTAGCATTGGTTTGGGTTCAAGGAGGGAATAACATACTCTGTTAAGAGCAAAAATCTGTTGTACACAATCCACAACCCTACAATATGCTGTCTACAAGACACACACTTGAAACAAGAGGATACACACAGGGTAAAGATAAAACGATGGAGAAAAATATATTATGCCTCAGTAAAAGTAAAAAAAAGCAAGGGTAACAATCCTTAACTCAGATAAAGCAAAAGTTAAAATAGATCTAATTAAAAGAGATATGGAAGGAAATTACATCCTGCCAAAAGGCACCACTGAGAATAAAGCAATATCATTACTTAACAGATATTCACCAAGCTGTATGGCATCCAAATTCCTAGAGAAAAAGTCAAGGGAATTAGAGGAAGAAATAGATGCCAAAACAATACTAGTGGGGGACCTCAATCTCCCCCTCTCTATACCTGATAAATCTAACCTCAAAATAAACAAGAAAGAAGTTAAGAAGGCAAATAGAATTTTAAAGGGGCTGCACATGATAGATATCTGGAGAAAACTGAATGGGGATAAAAAGGAATATACTTTCTTCTCAGCAGTACATGACACATACACAAAAACTGACCATGTACTAGGGCATAAATTCTCACAATTCAGTGCAGAAATGCAGAAATATTAAATGTGTCATCCTCAGATCATGATGCAATAAAATTATATGCAATAAAGGGCCATGGAAAGATAAGTAAAAAACTAATTGGAAACTGAATAATTAAATCTTAAAGGATGAATGGGTCAAACAAGAACTTATAGAAACAATCAGTAACTTCATTCAAGAGAATGACAATAATGACACATCATACCAAAACTTGTGGGATGCAGCAAAGGCAGTTCTTAGGGGAAGTTTTATTTCTCTCAATGTATACATGAAAAAATTAGAGAAAATGGAGGCCAATGAATTGGGCATGCAATTGAAAAAGCTAGAAAAAGAACAAATTGAAAATTCCCAATTATATACTAAATTAGAAACAATGAAAACCAAAGGAGAGATTAATAAAACTGAAAGTAAGAAAACTGTTGAACTTATAAATAAAACTGAGTTGGTTTTATGAAAATAAAACAATAAAATTGATAGACCCTTAGACAATATGATAAAGAAAGAAAGAAGAGAACCAAATTCTGAGTCTCAAAAATGAAAAGGGTGAATGTATCTCCAATGAAGATGAAATTAAAACAATAATTAGGAATTATTTTGCCCAATTGTATGCACATAAATTTGACAATCTTAGTGAAATGGATGAATATACACAAAAATATAAGTTGCCCAGAATAACTGAAGAGGAAGTAAAGTATTTAAACAACCCCATCTCAGAAAAATAAATTGAACAAGGTATCAGAGAACTCCCTATGAAAAAATTCCTAGGGCCAGATGGATTTACTAGTGAATTCTATCAAACATTTAAAGATCAATTGATCCCAATACTCTAAAACTATTTGGGAAAACTGGTGAGGAAGGAGTCCTACCAAATTCTTTTTATGACAGAAATATAGAACTGATACCGAAATCAAGGAGAGACAAAACAGAGAAAGAAAATTATAGACCAATCTCCCTCATGAATATCAATGCAAAAATCTTAAATAAAATATTAGCAAAAACTGGAGTACAGCAACTTATCACAAGACTAATAGAATTTGATCAGGTTGGATTTATTCCAGGAATGCAAGGATGGTTCACTATTAGGAAAACATCAGTATCTGATCATATCAATAAAAAACCTAGCAGAAACCATATGACTATCTCAATAGATGCAGAAAAAGCCTTTGACAAAATACAACATCTATTCCTATTAAAACACTAGAAAGTACAAGAATAAATGGAGTTTTTCTTAGAATAATAGGTAGCATCTACTTAAACCCATCAGCAAGTAGTATATGCAATGGGGATAAACTAGAAGCATTTCCAATAAGATCAGGGGTGAAACAAGGATGTCCTCTATCACCCCTCTTATTCAATCTGGTACTAGATATGTTAGCAGTAGCAATTAGAAAAGAAAAAAGAAATCAAAGGTATAGAAGTAGGCAAAGAAGTGACTCTCACTCTTTGCAGATGATATAATGATATACCAGGAGTAGCCTAGAGAATCAAGTAAAACTCTTCTTGAGACAATAAATAAATTTAGCAAAGTTGCAGAATATAAAATAAACCCACATAAATCCTCAGCCTTCCTACATATTTCCAATGAAGCCTAATAGCAAGAGATAGTAAGAGACACCCCTTTTAAAGTCTCTGTAGACATTATAAAATATTTGGGAATCTATCTGCCAAAACAAACCCAGTATATTTATGAACACAACTACAAAACACTTTTCATGCAAATAAAAGCAGATCTCACTAATTGGAAAATCATCAGTTGCTAATGACTGGGTCAAGCTAAAATAATAAAAATGACAATTTTACCTCAATTAAATTACACATTTAGTGCCATATCAATCAATCTATCAAAAATTACTTTATAGAACTTGAAAAAATAGGGACAAAATTAATTTGGAAGAACAAAAAGTCTAGAACATGAAGGCAATAAATGAAAACAAATGCTAGGGAAGGTGCCCTAGCCATACCAGATTTTAATCTGTATTATAAAGCAGCAGTCATCAAAACTACTTGGTACTGGCTAAGTAATAGAGTACTGGATCAACAGAATAGATTGGGTACAGAAGACTCAGTGGTCAATGATTATAGTAATATACTGTTTCATAAGCCTAAAGACACCAGTTACTGGGATAAGAACTCACTATTGGACAAAAACTGCTTGGAAAATTGGAATATTATGCCGGAAACTAGGCATAGACTATCATCTAATGCCATACACCAAAGTTAAGTCTAAATGGGTGCAAGATCTAGGTATAAAGGCTGATATTGTAAATAATCTGAGGAAAGAACAAATAGTTTACCTGTCAGATTTATGGAGTGAGGAAGACTTTATGACCAAAGAAGAGTTGGTTAGCATCATAAAACACAAAATGGAAAATCTTGATTACATTAAATTGAAAAATTTCTGTACAAACAAAGCCAATGTAAGCAAGATTAAGAGGGAGTTGGTAAAAATATTTACAACCAGTGTGTCTGATAAAGGTCTCATCTCTAAAATATACAGGGAATTAAGTAAAATTTATAAGACTATAAGTCATTCCCCAACTGATAAATGGTCAAAGGATATGAACAGGCCATTTTCAAAGGCAGAAATTAAAGATGTCTTTCATCATATGGAAAAAAATGCTCTAAATCAGTATTGATTCAAGAAATGCAAATCGAAACAACTTTGAGGTACCACATCTCACCAGGCAGGTTGGCTAAGATCACAAAACAGGAAAATGACAAATGCTGGAGAGGATGTGGAAAAATTGGAACGTTAATGCTTTGTTGGTGGAGCTGTGAACTGATACAACCACTCTGTAGAGTAATATGGAACTACGCCCAAAGGGCTATAAATAATTGCATATCCTTTGACCCAGTAATACCACTTGTGGAGCTGTATTCCAAAGAGATCATAGACATGGGAAAAGGTCCCATATGTACAAAAATATTTATTGCAGTTGTCTTTGTGGCAGCAAAAAAAAAATGAAATTTAGTGGATACCCATCAATTGGGGAATGGCTGAACAAGTTGTGGTATATGAATGTAATGGAATACTATTGTGGTATAAGAAATGGGAAGGAGATGGACTTCATAATTACATGGAGAGGCTTATCTAAACTGATGCTAAGTGAGAAGAGCAGAACCAGGAAAAATTTGTACACAATCACAGATACATCATATGTGTGACTACCAACCAAGATAAAGTGGACTCTTCTCAGCAACACCTAGCTATAAGATAACTCTAGAAGTCTCAGGATGGAAGAAGATAATCTACATTCAGAGAAAGGTCTAGAAAGACCAAAGTTAAATGGAGACTGAAGCAATGCATACTATTGTTCTTTTGTTCTTTTTCATGTTTTTTGTTTCTTTTTTTCCCCATTGTTCACTCCATTGGTTACAACCCTTCTATATAACCAGACTGTTGTAAAATGTGAAAGTATTTGCAGATCCTATACATGATTGTACGCCTCTGTGGGGAGAAGGGTGGGGGGGGGTGAGAAGGGGAAGGAAGAGGAGAAAATTTGAAACTCAAGGAACTGAGTCTTGGAAACTAAAATAAATAAACAAATCAATGAAAAAAAAGAGGAAAAAAAGAAATAAAATTTCTAAATTTTGGTCCAAAAAAATTAGTATTAGACCAATATTTTAAAGCATTTGGCTAATAATCTCATAATTGATACAGAAGTTGAATAGACCATATCGTTTTTAATAGAACCAGGTCACATACCTTTTACTGCTATGACTTAACCAAACAAGTGGCAGAGATGATCAAAACAATAAAATATAAAATGTTGATTGCCTGAAATTAAAAATCTTTTGAAAAAACAAAACATTAAATAAGAAAGGAAGTGTTTTATTGAAAGAGGGGAAAAGCATTGCAGAAATTATCTGTATAAAGAGATTGAGATCAATGGTTTATAATTATCTAACAAAAAATTGAACCAAAAGCCATTCCCTAATGAATATGGTCTTTTTACAACACTCAAGCATTAAGTATTTCAATTTTTTTAAGCTTTGCCAATTTGTGCACATAAGGTTAAACTATAGAAATGCCTTGATTTTATTTCTCCTATTAGTAATTTGGATCAGTCTCTCATATAAGTATAGTTTCTCATTCTTTTGAGTACTGTTTAATTAGATTTTTTTTTACCATTTATCCATATATACCCATATGTGTTTATACACATGTTATATATGTATAAATATATGTATGTGCACCTGTATATGTTATATATGTATATATGTGTGTGCATACATATGTGTACATGAATGAATGTACAAATAGAGCCTAGAAAAATGGTATTTGCCTGTCATTCCATAAAGAAACCCTCAAGATGATTGGCTTAAGATAATGGCAAACAACAGCTATGCACAGTGGTTTTAAGTACACTCCCTTCCTTTGAGTATATATGTAAGAAGCAGATACAAGCATGCAAAAGTTGAAAATTTGGCTTAGTGTTTAAGTTTGCTCATGAAGGAAGGGAGAGAGAGCTAAAGTTGTCTTTGCACTGGAAAAAAGGGTGGCAGGAATCTAGTGTTTCTGTTTAGCTTTCCATATCTATATATCTATATATATCTGTAAATATCTCTATCTCTATATCTCTATCTATCTATCTATCTATCTACACACACACACACACACACATACACAAATATATATGTGTGATCTCTAGTGAGAATGTCTTTGTCCTCATCTGTGCTGTGTTCTACCTAAAGTCATGGACACAGAGAATTGCCAATAGTATGGGAAATAGTGATTCTGTTTCCCAAAATCATGGACACTCATATTCTTCTTATCACTTTTTGAACTCTTCCTTGAGTCCTGCAGACAGAAATGCTGAGGCTCTAATGTGATCTAGCAGCAGTTGAAGTACGTGCATATGAAGGTATTATTCCTTTAATGCTCAATTTTGGTAGAGATAACATGGACTATATTGAGCTGGCATCTTTAGATTTGAACCTAGAAGTGATTTTGATTGTGAAACATCTTATAGCTTTAAATATCTTGAAAAATATGTATTCTATTTTTAAAGAAAACCTTATACTCCAGCAATGACTTTTCAATATGTTTTCTTTTGCCCTTATGTTACTAGAAGTCTGCTTTCAACGTCAAAATTAGTATTTATAATGAATTTTGAATGAGTGCTGTGCTTTAGACATCTCTGGAATAATTTGGTCTTGAAATATAGTTATTTCCAAAAATGCCAATGGGGAAACATTTGTTTTCTTAATGATCCCTTCAGGTACCATGTTCTGAATGTTTATAAGTATGAATTATTTAAAGATTGCATAGCAGGGCGATGGAATCTTCTATATAGAGAACAACAATAAGGCTGCATTCAGCATATGTAGAAAAGCTCTTTTATCCATACTGAGTGCTGGCCAATATTTGTTTCTTTCAATGAGATCAACTTCGTTTCTCAAGATGTCAATTTAAAAAATCAATTAAAAAATTCATACCATGGAATAAATCTACCATTGGATGTTGTATCTGTGTCATTATATATTAAAATCAATACAATGAATAGTCCTTGAGGGTCTACTATGTTCAAGGTGTGGGAAGCAATAAACAGGTAATTGATAACAAATTGCCATGACCTGACTTTAAACTCAGGTAGCTTTATAAACATGTAACGCAATAATTGAATTCTGAAGCGTACTTGATGGGGCTTAAACCACTAACACTGACTTAGGTTAATAACCACATCAAAAGACTAGCAGATGCATCTATTCTGGGCAGATTCATGGCTCTGGGAATATTAATTTATCTTTCTTGATCCTCAGTTCCCTCACCTAAAAAATGAGGTGACTGGAGTAAATGTTCTCTAAGTACCCTTCCTGCACTAAAATTATGATTCAGCTGTTATATGGCTTTTTCAATAATTTCCTGTTCAAAATATTTCTTTCCATTTATGATTTTACGACTTGGTACCATCAGTGAAGGCTATGTAGGGTTATGTAGAAGCCTATGATTTTACATTCAATAACATGGTAATATGTTCACTTTTTTTTACATTCTGGTATGTAAGAGTAGTAATCTTTTAGTATCACTGATCATTAATATTTGAATTTCTTGAAATTAATTATTATTATTTTAATTAACTTGGAGCAGTACGAGGTACTGGGTAGAGTGTGTCTGGAACCAGGAAGACCTAAGTGCAATTTCTGCTCCTGAGACATTTTGGGTAGGTAACCTTGAGAAAAATTACTTTAACTTTCCATGATTTAGGCAACTCTCAAAGAGGATGAGTTGAAGAGAAGGTGCTACTCTGCATTGTTAAAAAGAAATGTCCACATGAAGTCATAGAATAAGTTATTTCCATATAAGTAAAAATGCAAGAGACCCTCTGTATTCTTATAGTAGCAGATGGTTATTATGCCATTTTCACCTTGGGGCATAAGAAACTTGTTTTACCTGTACAATAAGTAGGAAAGCTAATAGTAGCCAGAAAGCTAAGGCAGATGAATAGATAAGCAGAAATATATCCCTAGAAATATGCACAAAAATATTATACATTTACATTTTCTTTTATGTATATAGATTCATATTTCAGCAGAAGTATAGAAATATTTAATCATGGGCAGCCCTAAATTCTACAAAAGTCAGAGCTTGAGAAGATCATGAAGATATTATCTATCAAGAAATACTTAACATTTTGGCATGCCAGAAAAAACTGAGACCAAATAAACTAAAATTAAAAGCCCATTCATCTTCTTATTTTCTCTTTGTATACACACACACACACACGCACACACACACACATATGTATCTTTCTTGCTGTTTTGAGATGATGAAGAGCCATAATTTGGCACAATCTATTATCCTGCCATAAGTCAGCTCCTTATATTATTTGAATAAGTCACCTACCTTCAAAACTGATTTTTAGTTCATTCTCTCATGATTTTCTCTAAGTCCAGTTTCAGAACAATTCCTAAGCTTTATGTTTAATTATGTTGATCAACTCATCTTCATAAACACGATCATTGTAATTAATATTTTGAGCAGTTTATCATTATATATTTGGTAGAAAATATATAGCCACAGGTTAATTTTTTTAATTACTTCAATTAAAAATGTCAAATTGATTGGTATTTTGTAAGCAAAAGAAGTTTACTTTTTCAGTCTTAATTAGTTGTTTTTGCATTGGATTAACAAATTTTCCTACATGCAAATTTCTTATTCATAGCAAATGTTAAACTTTTTTACAGCAGGTTATTTACTGGAGTGCTTTTGAAAGGTATACTAGAACCAAAATGATAGTTCTATATGTTACATTTAAATATTGAATTGTTATGAAGTAGAGATAGAGAAACAGCAGGCAGAATTAGAGAAATGGATATAGCAAAGTGGTGGGTAGAGTTTTCTGAAGACACCATCAAATATACTCCCTTGGAAGGGAGAGCCCCTACCTGGTAGGCTATAGCCCTTACACACCTCTTGGTTAGTAAAAATGTATACATTGTTTGGTTTGAATTTTCGGGGACACATTGTCTAAGTTTAAAGCAATTTTAAGGAAAGGGAACAGACCTGGAAAGCTATGCAAGATCAAGCTATAATTTCCAGACAAAAACTAGACAATATATTTAGTAGTAGGTCCATATAGGTAATCTTTCCCCCTGTATTCTCTCGTCTACTACCATCAAGTTTCCACCGTAAATTAGAGTTGTTATTGAAGAAGATTCCTAATTGCTCTATAGTAGTCTTTGGGGCACATATCTAATTTGCATAATTAGAAAAAACCCCACATTTTCAAGGCCAAACAGTCTGAAATAAGGGGGGAAAAGATATTCTAGAATAAAAATCTCTCCCTTATTTTTGTGTTTAGTCTTTATTTGTTTTTATGTTTCTCCCTTCTTCCTCCTTTTCTTTGTCTCTGTCTCTCTCTGCCTCTGTCTCTCTCTTTCACTGGCATATTCATTTATCAATATCAACAGGGATATATGCTTTATATCTGTGTATTTCACTACCATAGAAAAATAAGTGGCAGCGATATCTACATATTCAGGAGTTTGAAACATGTATTTTAATAAATGTATACAGATTTGTTTTTTCTCAGTGGTCTTTATGTTTTGGGATGGTTCTTTTTCTCCATGATTTCTTTTCATCCCTTCTTTCTCTCCTTGGTTTGGAGAGGAGAAGAGTGAGCCTAATTCTCTTTTTCCCTTTAGGATGTCTCAGATGCTCAGAAAACCTTTCTTTATCACCATAGTAAGGAGCTTCAATGAATCTCAAGCAAGACAATCACGATGAGACCATGAGAAAAAAAATGCATTTACTGCTTAGTCCTATCTCCATAGAATTACTTTTCCTGCATGCTACAGGTTCTACTTTTGGTATCATCATTTTGTATTGTGTAATTGTTTTAAAAATGTGTTGATTATGTTTATTTTTTAATCCATTATTATCTTCCAATGGGGCATATCCATTCCACATAACTTCTCTAATTGTAATAAAGAAAAAAAACCCTTAAGCAAATCCAACTAACTAAATAACCAAATCTATCAATGTTTGTAACATTCAGAATCCGTAACCTCCCCTACTCCTTTTCAACCAAGAAGGAGAAGTATTTCATGTCTTTCCCATGGAACTAAAGCTTGTCATTGTATTTTTCTCCCACAGAAATGCTTCTATGAATATTTTATTATATATGATAACTTTACCTTTCTCTTTAGTAGGCTAAATATTGTCCTTGAATAAATGGGTCAACAGGTGTGAACATTTTAATGACTTTTCCTGTATCATTCTAAAAATTTAAGAAACACCTCAAGAATGGTTAAATTAATTCATAGCCTCACCAAAGCTCTACTGATATGCTTGATGTACCCAAACTCACCCAACATTTATTGTTCTATATCTATACCCTCTTTTTTACTTTGGAGGATGTGAATTTAAATGTCAAAGATTTTTCACTTGAACCTTTCCATGTTTTTAGCAGACACCTGGCACAATGAATAGAGTGCTGAGCTTAAAAAAGTCTGAATTTGAAATCATACCTCAGAAAACTACTAGCTGTGTTTGCCTGAGCAAGTCACTTAATCTCTGCTTGCCACAATTTCCTCAATTGTAAAATAAATTACAAAAACAATACCTAAGTCACAGAGTTGCTGTGGGGATAAAATAAGAGTACTTTTAAAGCACATAGCATAGTGCCTGGCCTAGTGCCTGATACTATATAAATGATTGCTCCCTTCCCCTTTCTTTCACCTTCACTTTTCCATGTGTGTGTGTGTATGTGATGTATTCATGTTCAAAATCACTCCACCCTTTATCTGCTACCCTGTCTCGTCTCAACTCTGCAGAATAAGAGGTCCTTACATGGGTACCCCATCTTCCTCCCCTTGACTTTGTTGCCTCTTTGGAAGTTCCTTAAAGACAGGGACTCAATTTTTAGTAATTGTATCCCCAGTGCTTAGCACTGTTCTTGACATGTAGTAGGTGCTTAATAAATGTTTTTATTTGGGGTTGGTTGTATTGGATAGGAAATTCTCTTCCTACACCCATCCTTACCCCTTCCACTGAGAAGGCAAGAAAAATTATACCTGTTATACATCTGAAGTTATGTCGAACATTTTGCTATTAGCCATTTTGGAGGGAGAGGGGAAGCAAGAAAAATAAATTTAAAAAATGCTTCAAACTTCACTCAGAGGTCCATCAGTTCTCTCTCTCAAGGTGTATAACATTTTTCATCATGAATTCTTTCAAACTGTGTTAGAACAGTGTTTTGATCAGAGAGCTAAGTCTTAATACTTTATTATCATTATAATATTGCTGTTAGTGTGGACATTATATTCTTTCTATTGAATTGACTTTGTATGAGTTCATACAGCTCTTCCTATATTTTTTCTAAAACCATCCTCTTCATCATTATTTTTTGAAAAACAGTTTTCCACCACACTCATATACTGCAACTTGTTCATTCAGTTGATGGGAATACCCTCAGTTTCCAATTCTTTGCTAATACAAAAAGAGCTGCTATAAAGATGTTTGAGCTTATGGGTACCCTCCCTCCCTCCCTCTCTCCTTCCCTCCATACTTTCCTTTCTTTCTTCCTTTTCTTTCTTGCTAAAGAACTAATAATGGTAATCCTGGCTCAAATGGTATGGTATGTACAAATTTATAGCCTTTTGGGCATAATTCCGAATTGTTCTCCAGAATTCTAGGACCAGTTCAGAGTTCTACCAACAGGGTGTTTGTGTACTTACTTTTTCCACATCCTCCAGCTTTTCTCCTTTCCTGTGACCATACAACCAGCCAGTGGTATGGCCTAGCTACCAGCTGAATAAAAGAGAGAGACAGGGATATATTCCATAGTCTGTTTAATACAGAACCATTTCATACAGAGCCAATGATACAAGAAAATCATAGGGCTTATATTCTCTATAGCAAAGATTCTTACATGAACAGAATGCAAGAAAGAAGGGGGGAGCATTTCCTTAATGGGACCGGGACCCCTGAAAGTCTGGTCTACTACAACCATTTCATTTCTTATCATATCAACCAATCTGGTGGTTGTGAAGTGGCACCTCAGAGATGCTTAAACTTTTACTTTGTCAATTATTGATGACTCAGAGCATTTTTCTTATGTTCATATTTTTAAACTACATATCAATTAAGTAATAGCACATATTTTTTTTTTAAAATAAATTTGTCTCAGTTTCCTAACTGGAAATATTTTTGCAAATTATTTCCCAGTTTCATGCTTTCTTTCTAAATTTGACAGTGCTGCTTTTGTTTACATAAAACATTTTAAATTTAATTTAATAAAAATTATCTGTCTTGCCTCCCGTGATCTTTATTTTCTCTCACATGGTCATAAACTCCTCTCCTACTCAAAAATTTGAGAGGTAATTTTCCCCTCTGCTCCCCTAATTTGCTCATAATATGTTTTATGTAATAAATTTTATTTGTTTTTTGTTTATATCATTCAATTTCATGAGATTTTTGAATTAAAAATTTTCTCCCCATCTTTCCCCCACCCCAACCCCAAAACAGTGATCCTGCTGTAGAGCCCCTCCTCTGATCTACTCTCTAAATTTCTGGTAGGGCAGGGGGGGTCTCCCTACCTCAGCCCCTGTATATCTTAATTCCTAGTTGCAGGTATTGCAGAGTTTTAAATTCTAAATTCTTTCGGTCCCTCCCTTGTCACCCCCCCCACTGGAAGGATAAGCATTTCAATACAGGCTGTGTAGGTATGATTATACAGGACATCTTCATAGTGGACATATT
>CM053601.1:96021599-96041303 GCA_028646575.1 Pseudocheirus occidentalis | reverse complement strand
CCTCCCTTGTCACCCCCCCCACTGGAAGGATAAGCATTTCAATACAGGCTGTGTAGGTATGATTATACAGGACATCTTCATAGTGGACATATTGTGACAGTGATCATATGTCCCTCCTTCCTATCTCTCCCCCCCCCTGTTCTGTTCTCTACCCTGTCCACATCCCTTTATTGAAGTTTGAGCATCCAACATCCCTCCCCCAGACCCTGCCCTTCCCTCCGTCATCCCACCTTTAATCCCCACACCCCCTACTTTCTTGTGTAGAATGATGCCCAGTTTAGAGTTTATTCCATTTCTTCCCTAAACCAGATTCAATGAGAGTAAATGAAAGTAAAGTTGTAACAATTATCCCTTGCCTCTTCCACATAGGATGATTAATCCCATTTTGTCTCTCCCTGTCTCCTCTCACTTTAGTCCTCTCCCACCTCAGAATTTGTCTTTTAAAGTATCATTCCTTCGTATTTAATTGATCCTATGCCCTCTATATACCCATATATACACATGCTCAGATATGTATTCATATGCATATATAGCCTCCTATACAGACATATGTGTAAGTATACATATATATCCATTTGTATTCCCTTCACCTATCCTCATACTAAGAAAAGTTTCATAAGTTACTATTATCACTTTTCCATATTGGCATGAAAATAATTCAAATTTGATAAGTTCTTTATGATTTTTTCCCATGTTTACCTTCTCGTGCTTCTTGTGTTTCATTGTCAAATTTTCTGTTCAGTTCTGGTTTTTTCAGCAAGAATGCTTGAAAGTCCTTCACCTCATTGAATGATCATATTTTCCCCAGGAATAATGTGCTCAATTTTGCCAGATAGTTGATTCTTTGTTTTAATTCCAGCTCCCTTAATCTTTGAAATATCATATTCTAGGCCCTGTGATCCCTCAATGTAGTAGCTGCCACATCTTGGGTTATCCTGATAGTGCTTTCACAGTATTCAAATGGCTTTGTCTTGGAAGCCTGTAATATTTTCTCCTTTAACTGGGTATTCTGGAACCTGGCAATAACATTTCTAGGAGTTTTCTTTTGGGGATCTTTTTGAGGAGGTGATCGGTGAATTCTTTCAAGTTCCATTTTGCCCTCTGACTCTAAAACATCAAGGCAATTTTCTTTGAGGATTTCATGAAGGATGCTTTCCAAGTTATTTTTCTGGTCATGGGTTTCAGGTAGACCAATAATTTTCAGATTGTCTCTCCTGGATCTATTTTCCAGGTCAGTGGTTTTTCAAGGAAATATTTCACATTGCTTTCTATTTTTTTCATTTCTTTGTAACTGTTTAATAGTATCTTGCTTTCTCCACTTGCTCCACTCTAATTCTGAAGTGATGATTCTCTTCAGAATGCTTTTGAGATTCTTTTTCCATCTGGGAAATTTGACTTTTTAAGGCATTCTTCTCCTCATTGGCTTTCTGGGCCTCTTTTGCCATTTGGCTTAATCTATTTTTTAATGTGTTTTTTTCTTCAGTCAGGTTGTTGACTCTCTTTTCATGATTTTCTTGCATCATTCTTATTTCTCTTCCCAATTTTTCTTCCACTTTTCTTATTTGTTTTTCAAAGTCCTTTTTTCAGATTATCTATAGCTTCTAAGAATTCTTCAAGTTTCTTGGAAGCATTTGGTGTGGGAGTTCTGACTGTGTTGCCTCCCACTCCATGCTTTGACCCTTTTTGTCCAAAAGAAGGATTCTAGAGTTTTATTGCTGTTCCTATTTTGCTTCCTTTTCCTCATGTTGGCCAGTCAATTAATTGATTGTTTTTTTTAGGTTTGTGATACTCTGTTTCCAGGGAGACAAGGTATCTTCCAAATTGCTGGGGTTTTCCCAGCTGCGGGAGCTATTAGGGGAGTGTTGCAGCCCCCCCCCCAGCTTTGGCTTGCCGAAAGTGCTCCCCAGGACCACCACCCAAGACCATGATCCAGATCCAGGTTGCTCAATGCAAGAGCACTTGGCCCTGATCAATTGACTCAGGCCCCTGCCGGATTTGCAGGCCAGGGGCTCTGAAGCAGTTCCTGCCCCTCCCCCACTGCTTCCTTGCCCTGGGGGTAGATTGGCCAAACTGCTTTTCCTCCCCCAAATTTAGCTTGAAAGCTTCACTCACTTTCACTGACCTTCTGTAATCCTGGATTAGTAGGTATGAAGATTACCCTAGGTGCTTTAGATCTTCTCTGAAGTAGACTCATGCTGTAACTTGGGAGGCTCGGCTCCCCACCCTGGAGCCTGCCCGCATGGAGGTTTCAGACTGGGCTGATCTTGGCTCCTGGCCTGCAGGCCTGCAGGACAAGCCCCACCTGCCGAGCTGTCTTTCTCTGATCCCTATTTTTCCCACCTTGATAGATGTGGTATTGCTGGAGGCTGTAGATCTTCTCTCTTGTAGACTGGCTTCCACTTGGCTAGGCTCCTCCTGACTACCCTGGGGCCTGGCTGCATTTTGACTTCAGGCTGCCATGATGATCCCCTGCTGCCGAGCTGCCTTCCGTGAGAGATATGTTTTCTGTATTTTTGTGAGTTTGAGAATTTGTCCAGAGTCATATTTTATGGGTGTTTAGGGTGGCTATGTGGGAGCTGTGGGACCTTGTTGCTTCTACGCAGCTGTCTTGGCTCTGCCCCCAGAATCATAATATATTTTTAATATCTAAATCATGTACCGATTTTAAGCTTATTTTCATATGGTGTGAAATGTTGGTCTGTACCTCATTTATTCCATACTGATTTCCAGTTTTCCCTGAAAATTTTTTTAAATAGTGTGTTCTTGCCCCAATAGTAGGGATTATTGGGTTTATCAAACACTAAATTACTATAATAATCTACTTTTGCATAGTTTGTACCTATTGTATTACATTGATCTAGCATTCTTTTTTTTCCAGTACCAGATTATTATTTTTTGATGATTACTTTGTGGTATACTTTGGTATCTAGTACTGCTACACTACCATTCCTCACTTTTCACCCCATGTTCCTTTGAGATTATAGACTTTTTCCCCTTCAAATGAATTTTGAAATTAATGTTTCTTGCTCTACAATATCCTTTGGTAGTTTGATTGCTACAGCACAGAAGAAATAAAGCAATTTTGTTCATATTGTCATTTTTATTATAATGGCATAGCTTACATATGGAAAATGAATTTTTGTCCAGTGGTTTAGATCTGTCTTTATCTGTGTGAAGATTGTTTTGTAATCATGTTCATGTAATTCTTGTGCATGTATGTGTGTATGTATGTTGACAGGTATTTTTATAGTATTTTATATGGTCATCGGTTATTTTAAATAAATTTTTTCTTTCTCTCCTTCCTCTTCTGCTTTGTTAGTAATATATAGAAATGCTGATCATTTATGTGAGTTTATTTTATATCCTAGAACTTTTATGAACTTATTTGTTTTAACTAATTTTTTCCTTGATTATCTCACATTATCTAAGTATAACATCATATAATTTACAGTGATACTTTGGTTAACTTGTTGCCCAGTCTTTTACATTTCATTTCTTTTTTCTTGTCTTATTGCTACAGTTATCATTTCTAGTACAATACTGAATTATAATTCTTATAATGATCATCCTGCTCTAACTGAATTTGCCATATCTTTTAACTATTTTGTCTATTGAGAGAATGGTTCATAGTTACATATTTGCACCAATTTCCTAAAACCTGGGATAATAGACCTAATCACTGAGCTCTCTTGGCACTCTCATTACCTTCTACCATGCGTTCACTATCATCTATATGCAGATAATGCCAGTATCTGCATATCCAGTCTACACTTTTTCTTGTACTACAATTCTCCTTCACTATCTACACAATATCTATACCTACATCTCCACAAGGAGATTAAATTCAGTAAATCCATCTTTCTAACATTTTAATTTCTTTTAAAGGTACTAGTATAATATAGGTAACTTTTTCCCTTAAGATATTTTATTTGTGATAACACATTTTCCCCTAACTTCATTTAAAATAACTACTGAGAGACATATATACATACCCGCACACATATACACACAAATACATGCCCATACATGTATGCATTCACATATATATGTAGACATACATATCCACACATACTATACATATATACAATATAAGCTGATACTGTTCAGTCTTACTGAGGACAAACAAATGAAAAACTTCATACTTGTATCCAAGGAATGTAGGAACTGGTAAAATAGCCAAGACAGAACATGCATCATTATGATGGAAGTTAGGATATGGCATCTTATAGGAGAGAAACCACAAATTGCCTTGGAGCACAGAAATAGGGGGGAAATGTATCTGGTTTTCAAAATCATGAAAGATTTTTGGAAGAAGTAGCATTTTAACTGGGTCTAGAAGGATGAGATGATTTTCAGTGGGGAGAGATAAACAGTGGGGAATCCTGACTAAAGATCACAGTGCATCCAAAGATATGACATTGAAAAATGCATCATATATGCAGAGAAAACCAAACGATATACCTATTTGGCTATAATGAAGGGCAATAATGTCAAACAGATAAAAAGAGAGATCACTAAATTATAATAAGGATATTTGCAGGCTACATTTTGACTTAGAAAACCACATATTAATATTGCATATTATATTTTAAAAATTTATTTCATTGAATATTTCTCAATTTCATTTTAATCCACACACTAGTTTGTGGGACCTCGTTTTTGAAACGTCTAATTTAGGGCACATAAAGCACAATTTTTATCTCATCTATTATTTTCTGATGACTTCCCTTTTGGGAGGCTTAAGAAATCTTAAGAAGACACCAAAAAATTAGGTGAGTTTCCATTGGTCAGTGAGCATTAGCCAAATGCTTGGTGGGAAGAAACATATGAAAATGGTAAAATTGAAACAGACAGTTCACAGACTTCAGGATAGGGAAGAAAAATGAGACAAATGAAAGCCATCTAGGGTCAAGAGTTATTCTTGTGGATTTCTAAGAGCTAAAGTCCTAATCAAACTTAACTCCTCATAATGATGTAACCAGAGAATTTGTGTGACTTTATTTAACTTGTATGACACTCATCCTGCTATAAGGTCATATTCCCATGAAAACCAAGAAAATTAATTTAAGACTAGTTTCACTATCTTCAAAATGAGGAATTTAGACAAGTTGCCCACTAAGAACCCTTCCAGCTCTAAACTGAGAATCATCTAACACATTATGTCTATTTATGATCATATGACTGACACTAAATTCCTTTTTCTTGTGAGTTTACTTCACTGAAATCATTCCAAATGTCCCACTCAATGAAGAGAACCTTCCAAAGAAAATTATTTTTCTTCTAAAATTGATTGCTAATATAAGCTTTTATATTTAAAGGCCACCAATTAGTACGATCACTTCTCATGGAATGATTTCCTTAAACCAGTGGTTCATCAGAAAGCACATATCTCCTATGGTCTTAGGAACCGAGACACCATGGGTCTGCCTACATGCAGATATGCCCACATACAAGTATTAAAAGGTCACGGAATTAGGAAAGTTGAGAACCACTGCCTTAAACTTCTGTTTCTTAACTCTGTGTGTGTGTGTGTGTGTATGTGTGTGTGTGTGTGTGTGTGTGTGTGTGTGTGTATGTATCATGGACCCCTTTGATAATCTGATAAAGTCTATAGATTCCTTAAAATTATGCCATTGAATGCTTACTATAAAACATGTAGGGTTACAAGAAAATCAATCATACTCAAACGCAAATATAAAAACATGGGAAAAAAAGCTCATGGGCTATAGTTTAAGAAACCCTGTTAAACAGATTTACCTTTTTGTAATTAGGACAGCCAATCACCCACAAGGGTAAGTAGAATATTCCCCTTGGGGAAAATTATTGTATCTGGAATGACATGTAGCTCATGTCTAACACTGACTGCATATATTTTGACTGCTATTGCCCAAGATCTTTAAAGGAAATCCTGCACATGGATGCCGGTCCTGTGAATGCCTTTAAAATGTCTTCTGCAAATTGGTTTTTGCCCTGAGAGAAAAGACATCCATGTGTAGTGTCATTCACCTTACTGAAGGCAAAATGGGGCCTACTGGCACACATACAATGTAGTCAGATTTGAAAACTCATTAGGAAAGAGCAGCAAGCAGTAGTAATTTTCCCTGATGAAAATCCCTTGATCTTTTATAGAGGAAATGTCTTTTAATTGTATGCAGGAGTTCAAATGGACCACGAAGCTCTATAGTATAGCAAATCTCTGTACAGTTTCTCCACAGTTTAAGCGAAGCATTTTCATTACTTCTAATTTAGTTAATTACACTTTACCTGCCTAAAGTCCCATGGCAGTTTCCAATGGATGCAGCGGTTCATTTCCTTGTTCCAAACTGTTGTGCAGCATTGTTGGCAGACTTCTAAAAGCTGATAGCCTTTCTTTTTTCCCCTAGGAGGGTTGCTTTTTGGTGTCATCAGTGACAAGTCTCAGGAGCACTATCTCTTAGGAGCTTTATAATAGAGCAGAAATTCTTAAGCTATAAATGCAAATCCTTTTGCATTGAGATTAGTCTGGTGGCTATTATTCCTTTTTTATTCCAAGAATCACTTTATACATTTGTTTCTTTGTTATTTATTTTGTAAAGAAGTTGATTTCATCACGTATTATGATAATAGAATTCAAGTTATTTTTTATTCTCTAAATTTGGAAATGAAGTTACCATTAGAAACAAAAAAATGTATCTATAATCTCAATCCCATTAACTAATCATGAATAAAGTCTTGCTAAGTGAAATTTATAATATCTAGTACTTTCTCCTATCCACACTGCTATTCTGAGGCCCTCATTTCCTTTTACATAAAACTTTATGAGAGCCACCTTACCGACCTATCCCTTAACCTGACAATCCAGTCATTTCTGATTTTCATTTCATCTTATAAAAAGAACGCAAACAAACATATACGTGGAATTGTAGAATCTTAGGGTTGGAAGGAATGGATTTCAAAAGTTATCAAGTCCATGACAGTAAAAACTTTCAATGTGTAACCTATGACAAACCCTTAAAGTATTCAAAAACAGTTATTGCATCCTTTTCTCACCCCAAGTTATCTATCAGACTAAACATCCCTAATTTCTTTTTTAACCAATACTTATTTGGCAATAATTTGAGTTTCTTCAGCATGCATGCCCTCTATAAACCTCTTTACACAGATATGCCTCAGTTGCCTTCTTAAAGCACAAGTCATTTTCCAGTTCAAAATTTTCTATTAATCTTTTTTTTCTTATTGGAATAAAGTCCATATTTCTTAGCCAATTACTTAGTACCCTGTATGGACTGACCAAAGCCCGCCTTTACCAGCTTTATGTGCTGCTGTTGTGCTTCATGGCAGCAGTTAAGTGATGCCACTTTAAGTAGGTAAAGTGTCAGGAGTGGAATCATACAGACTTGTCTTTCTGAGTTCAGATTTGGCCTCAGATCTGTAATAGTTGTATGACCCTGAGCATATCACTTAGCTCTGTTTGCCTCAATTTTCAAATCTGTAAAATGAGTGAGAGAAGGAAATGACAAACCCCTCCAGAATCTTTGCCAAGTATATTCCAAATGTGGTCATGAAGAGTTAGATGTGACTGGAATGACCAAACAACAAAATTATTAAAGTAACAGGTTAACAAGAAAACTATTCTTCTTTCTTTGAAAAAAATATAAGCAGTATAGGAAAATATTCCCCATGCATATGTGCAAACACATACATATATACAGTATATACAGCATATACAAATATACATATACATATATTTGAATATGTCTGTGAATGTTGGTTTAAAAGCAGAAAGTACTAAAGTTTTGGTATAGTATAAAGAAAAATAAAGTCTTCCCTGGATATTTCTTCATAGGAAACTGAGTCACAAACTCACATGGCTAGCAAGTAGTATAATTAGATCTATAGCTTAAGTTGAAAGCTAGGTGGTGTAATGCATAGAATGCCAGGACTAGAGTTAGGGAAATTCATCTTCTTGAGTTCAAATCTGGCCTCAGACATTTAAGACTTATGTGACCCTGAGCAAGTCTCTTAACTTTGTTTGCCTCAGATTCCTCCTTTATAAAGTGAACTAGAGAAGGAAATGCAGACTAGTATCTTTGCCAAGAAAACACCAGATAGGGTCACAAAGAGTCAGACACTACTGAAAAATGACTGAACAACAGCAATAACAGCATAGTTATAGTTGTCTGACTGAACTGCTTAGTAGACAAATAAGGGCAATATAATTATTCCTTGGAGGTTAAAAAAAATAGTAACAGATGCGTCCAACAGTATACTCTGGTGTATTTGGCTCTTTCTCATTTAGTAACTGGAGAAGGGAAAAACGAAAAAATAGGCAAGATCTTGTAGCAGAATAACATGCTTATAAAGGCATTCTTTTCAGTGACTTTCTCTTTGTACATACGGGTAACCTTTCCATGTATCTAAGTTCTGGCTCTTCCTAAGGTGGTATTTGGGGTAGGGGAGAGCAGAGAAAAGAAATAAAAATACAAATCATGTGCTAGACCAACCTGTAAACCTGCCTAAAGTTCTGGGCATGGAAAAAAAAATGTGTTCATGAAAGGAAAGTCAATGGAAGCTATTACCCAAGGGAAGAGAAAGCACCAGATTTCTAGTTAGAACATTTTGATTGGCATCCAGGTTTTCATTTATTACCTATGTGATCTTAAGCAAGTCAATTAATATTTCTTAGTATCAGCTTCCTGATCTGCAAAATGAAGAGGTTAAATTAAAAACTAGTCATTATATGATTTAAGATCCCCTCTAGCTAGGATCATAAAAGCACCCTGCTGGAGAATGAGTAGGAATCCCTGAACTACCACACCTTTTTTTACTGACACTTTAAGACATCTTATCCCTGCATTTTACCCATTATAGCCAAAATCCTAGATCATGACTACCATGGAAGCCATTTCGACTAGTTTGAGTCTAAGGGAAATCTTTCTTACATTGCTCAGTAGCTGAGGCAGATGAAGGCATGACACAGCCAGACTTCTGGTGACACCCATAACTCAGCTATTCTGGAAACTGAGAACTCAGAAGCAGGAGTTGTTTTTCTTTTCTTTTTTGGGGTGGGAGGGGGAGGTTGGATTTATTTTTCTTGTTTATTTTTGTTTTAGCTTGTTTCAGTTTCTCCTCCCTAACAGTTACTTTCAGGCTCTTCTTCTCCCAGTGGAAAGAATGTACCAACAATTGTTCCACTTTTCCCTACCTCACATTTGTTTTCTGGAGTCTGACTTAAACGGCAACCTAAAATGTTTTACAGATCTTCATGGGGGAAGCAACCCCAACAGAAGGGTGAAAGAATTTATCCTACCTTAAATCATTCCAGCATTCCAATGTTAGTTTTGTCTCCATTTCCAGCATACAGGATTAGATGTCCCTATCATCTGGCAATTTTGACTTGTTTTTATAAAACTTAGGCAATGAGTAATCATCATCATTTAGGTTTTAGATAGCACATTAAGGTTTTCAAAGAGCTTTGCAAAATATTTCTTATTTCATCCTGAAAACAACCCTGGGAGGTACACATTTTAAAAATAGGAACTGAGGCACCTAGAGAATTAAGTGATTTGACCAGGGTCTATATGGAAATCTTGCAAATATATCAAGAAAGTTATTGCACTCCACTAAGATTTCTCTTCTCTTGGCTAAACATTCCCCTTTTTCTACCATTGATGCTCATGTGGAATGGTCATAAGTCCTCTAGAATCCTGTTACCTTCTCCTTAACAATATTTATCCTAAATATGTCAGACAGAACAGGACTAAGTATTCTATATGTCATGTGATCTGGGCAGAAGTGAATGGAATGATCATATCTTTTATCTTGGATACAGCCTAGTCTTATTTCAGTGAAATACCATATTACCTTTTCTTTCCCTTATTGGAGTGGTTCTCAACCTGTGGGTTATGTTCAATTTGTAACAATGAAAATACATCCTGCATATCAGATTGATTCATAACAGTAGCAAAATTACATTTATGAAGTATATATTACAGCTTAATCACTCTGCTGTAGGTAAACTTAAGATTTTGTCCTATAAATACATGAATAATATGTTTTTAATTGCGCTGTCTTTCCCCTAATCTGCTTGTTTCTGTACTAAGGTTTAAGATATAGAAATGAGGGCCCTTGGCCAAGGATGGAATGTGCTTACTGACTTACTAAAAGGCTACACACATGCATGTGTGTGCAAACACACGTCTGTGCATATGCATTTATATATATATGTGTGTGTGTGTGCGTGTGTGTGTATGTATATGTATATTTTTTCCTATAGTTTTGTGGCTCTGGCCAAGAAATTTGTAGCCTAGAAAAAGGGAAAAAGAGAAAACATGCGTGTATGTGCATGTGTGTGTATGTATTTGTATGTGTGTATACATACACATAGATATACATACGTATATTTATATGCGTATATATTATGGGCTTACCAAAACAGAAATGAGAGAGAACAACTTCTACTGAAAGAGGATCACAAAAAGTAGTCTAAGAGAGTGAGTGAGCAATACAATTTACTGCCTAACAAGCCTGTGCACACACATATAAAGTATGGTAAATAAACAGAGCCTCAGATTACCCCCAACTTTGAGATTTTGTGAATATGCAATTATGAGAAGAGAGATCCTTAATAAGTTTCAATTGAAAACATCTTTCTCGGTAACTTATTAGGTTTTTTAAAATTTTATTTATTTTATTCTGAACTTAAGAAACAAAACAAACATTTCAATAATGTAATCGAATTTTTAAAAAGATGATTCCATATGAAACTGCAAGTGAATTATGCATAACTTTATATTCCTTTCAAATATATAATAAAGATATCATGTAAATTTTTCCATTTTTTTTCTTCTTTCCTCTTTATTTGTATTTAGAGGTAAACCTTTTATTGTGAACTTCTGGATATGCACATGTATATAAATTTGAACAACTATCATCTGTATACATTCATATATAATCAATATATTCATGTACACACATTTATATGTCTAAAATATATGCACAGGTATAGTTGTGATGTTCTCATTAAATTGTTTATTAAGAAAGCATCCTTTGAAGATGGACAAAGTGTGATCTACATTGTGTTGCTCAAAATATAGATGAAAGGGAGAAACAGAAAGTCACTAGACAGGGAGAAAATAAAGCATAACAAACATTCTTACAAATTACACAATAATATAAATATTATTAGTCATATTATAATGATAGAAATCATGATAAGGATCAGAACACACAGTTTTTTGGTTGTTGTTGTTTTTTCCTATTCCTAGTTCTGATTATTCCACTGGGCTCTCCAGCCTCTTTCAGCATTGCCTAGTGTGACACATGACATCCATTACAGAAAGTGTGCAGCACAGAAAAGCTGCATGCTTAGATGTTTTGTATAATAAACTACATCTATCTAGCCCTTGTGGCAGAACTGATAGGTCACTTTTTTCTTTGCTCGTCTGTTTGTGTTTTTCAGGAGGAGGGATGATTTGAATTGACCAACTCTTTTCCAGCAGTTACATATTTCATTTGAGTTCATTCCTCAGTAATAGATAAAAGCTACAATGTTTATAAAAGTACTTTTTCCCATTTGAATGACTGTCTTCATATGAATAGACCAATCATTTTTTCAAAAATTTATTTACTTATTTTTAGTTTACAACATTCAGTTCCACAACCTTTTGAATTTGAAATTTTATTCCCCTCCCTCCTCTCTCCCTCCCCCAAGACAGCATGCAATTTGATATAGTCTCTACATATATATTCATTTTAAATATGTTTTTGCATTAGTCATGTCATAAAGAAGAATTATAACCAATGGAATGAACCACAAGAAAGAAGAAACAAAACAAAACGAGAGAGAGAGAGAGAGAGAGAGAGAGAGAGAGAGAGAGAGATGGAGAAAGGGGGGGAGGAGGGAGAGGAAGAGGGAGAGGGATAGGGAGACGGAGAGGGAGACAGAGACAGACCGAGAGAGAGACAGAGATAGAGAGACAGAGACAGAGAGACAGAGAGAGAGACAGACAGAGACAGAGACAGACAGAGAGACAAACAGAAACAGAGACAGAGAGACAGACAGGCAGAGACAGAGAGAGGGAGACAGAGACAGAGACAGAGACAGAGAGACAGAGATGGACAGAGAAACAGAGAGACAGCGAGAGAGACAGAGAGAGACAGAGATAGAGACAGAGACAGAGAGACAGAGACAGAGAGAGCACAAATAGTATGCTTCTATCTACATTCAGACTCCATAATTCTTTCTCTGAATGTGGGTAGCATTTTCATGAGCGCTTTGGAGCTGTCTTAGAACTTTGAATTGCTTAGAAGAAACAAGTTTATCAAAGTTAGCCATTGCACAATGTGACTGCAACCTTGTATAATGTTCTCCTGATTCTGTACCCCTCAAACAGCATCAGTTCATTGAAGTCTTTCCAGGTTTTTCTGAATGGATCAACCATCTTAATGAAATATAATTTCATTTACTATTGGTTTACTTTACTACCATCCATAAATTCTACAATCCAGCTACATTGGCTTGCTTTTTGTTTCTCACATTTAGTTGTCTGTTTCACAATTGCATACCTTTTCACTGGCTGTTCCCCATGCATGAAATGATCTTACTCCTTGCCTTTTGCCTCCTAGTTTCCTCGACTTCCTTCAATACTCAATTTAAAGCATACCATCTTTAGGAGGTATTTCCATGTCTCCCCAACAATTAATGCCCATTCTTTTCAGATTCCATTCCATCTACTTTATGTGTATCTTGTATGTACCTAGCTATTTGAATATTGGCTCCTTTTTAAAATGTAAGGTCTTTGATGAAAGGGATCATGTTTTGCCTTTCTTTGTAATCCGAGAGTCTAGCACAGTGTTAGGTGCTAAAAACGCTTGTACACTAACATTGAATTTTGTCCCCTCATTTCCCACTCTCTTCTTGCAGAGTTAGCATTAATGTTATGACACTTGAGGTTTTGGACTCTCATTATTTTCTCTTGTGTGAGTGTCAAGTGGAAGTCATTTAGTATTTATATATCTTCCATTAAATGAAATACTTTCACCAAGTTCCTCATGTAATTTTGTTTGGTTTATTTTCTAGTTCCCAAAATGGGTATAAGTAATATATAATTATTTTCCTAATCATCTGTTTGCTAATACCAACTGAGACCACAATGACACATTATTATCAGTTAGCCAATAAGGATTTATAAGCCCTTAACATGCATATCAGGTTCTGTTCTAATTGCTAAGGATATTAAAGAAGAAAAAAACACATTTCTTGCCCTAAAAGTCCTCACATCCTAATGGAGGAAAGAACATGTAAAAAACTATCCATATATAAGACATGTACAATATAGATAGGAGGTACTGTCAGAGAGAAGAGCATGGGTTGGGATGGGGTAAAGGACTCGAGAAGAAGGAATAATTTGAGATGAATCTTGAAAGAATACAGGAGAACCAATAACCAGGAAGAGAGAGAACATTTGCAGTAATAGGGAATATCCAATGTAAAACCATAGAGTCAGGAAATGGACAGTCATGTTTGAGGATCATCAACTGCCCAGTGTAGCTGAACTAAATATAGAGTGTGTGCAAAGGAGTAAAAAGTAAAAAGACAGGAAAAGTAGTAAGAGGACAGATTGTAAAAAACAATTGCTAAATAGATTTTATATTTAAACTTGGACATAAGAGAGAGACACTGATATTTATTGAATAGGAATGTGTCATGGTCAGACCTGAATTTAAGGAGGAAAATTACTTTGGCAACTCAATAAAGTATGACTTGGAATGGGGAGAGATTGAGACAGGAACAACATTTAAATGAGTGTTGTAATTGTCTAGAAAATGGTGCTGAGAGTGTGTGTGTTTGTGTATGTATGTATGTATGTATGTATTTATATAGGATATACAAGCAATGTTATGAAGATAGAAACACGAGTTGACAATAAAAAGGAAATGTTGAGTTTGAGTGAAGAATTACTCTGGGTCACTAGGAGGATGATTGTTGGGGAACAGAGAGAGGCAAAAATGTTATGTTTTTGGATATAATGTTTTTTTGATATATGTAGAACAATCAGTTCTAAGTACCTAAAAGGCAGTAGTGGTGATGTTGAATATGATTTCAGGAGACGCACTAGGGTTTCAACCATAAATCTTATAATCATCTCCATAGAAATAATTGGTGAACTTGTGGAAGTTGAAGAGATCACCAAGTTAGAGAGGAAAGAGAAAAGGAACCAAGACAGAACCTTTGAAAGTCACCAATTATTAGTGGACCATGGTAAAACAGATTGAAGGAAAACCAGATAAGATCAGTATCATGGAAATATAGGGAGGAGAGATTATCCAGAAGGTAATGGACAATGTGGAAAAAGGAATTAAGCAAGTACATTTGAAGTATGGGACAGAGCAGGAACAAATGAATCTCTCATGACCTAGATGAGTCTAAATATGATCTCAAAAAAGGGTAACATCTGAAGTCTATTTTAATAAAGAAAGGAAACAGACCAATGGTAGTATAGAATTGGTAAAGACAAAATAAACTTTTCTAGAAAACTTTTAAAAATTTCTTTTTAAAATCAGCCAGATAAAAGAGAGCACCATGAATAGAGTTTATGTTATCAAATCCCTGCTACCTTCTTAGATATAAAGCATCTAGAAATATTCAGCTGGAGTAAGTCCACACATAGCAACATTATCTAAACCTGGTGTGAGTTTACATGGATTTGCAAATTATATACTGAGAATGTATATTGTGTTCCCACTTCTTAGAAGCCAATTTGGTCTGATTTCTCGATAACACATTTGCCGTGTGTGTGTGTGTGTGTGTGTGTGTGTGTGTTTGTGTGTGATCTAGATAGCTTAGAAGACTAGTGCAGTCCTAATGGATCCCATATGGCGTTCAGTACAAATGTACCAGGTCAGTTCTCTAAGTTAGGCTATTGAATTTCTTGGATTCACTTACTGGGGTTTCAACTTTGAGAGATACAGTGCCTTGCTTCCCTTTTCCTTGATGTCACATTGAAAACCCAAGAGTAAGTGTTTAGTTTAAACCATCTGCTCTCTTATTGCTCTAAAGGGAAAGAAATGCATCTCTTCTTTCTTTTTAATACTGTTTTAAGGTTAACATTTCTGTAAAAGTTAGCAGATATATGTAAATCAAATGGTGACATTTTATCTGCTGATAGGATAAGGTGAATTTTAGTATGAACATATATTTCTTCCAGATTTTTGGAGTATGGGTAAAGATTGCTCCAATTTGGCTATATTCTAAGAAATATGTTTTTACCAGCTATCATTTTAAGAGAGTATTCAACAGCTATAATAGAAGAACTACAAAATATTCAACTTTCACAGCATTAGCTCATAGCTAAGATGTACCAACTGTTCTGGATGGAACCTCACTCAGTCCATTCACCTAATATTTTAGTTTCAATAACAGTGTAAAACAAGACACCCACAGATCATTTAGCAGTTAACACAATGAGATTTTTATAGACATTGAGCAAGGATAATCAACAAGTGTAGGCACAAAGAATTTCTTGAGTTGATTCAACTGATCAAAGCTCCCATTATGATCCATCAGCCAAACATCTGAAAGCCCTCCTCCAGCTTCTTATGGCTGTTTTATACTGAAACAATAAAGAAGTGAATCAATACTCTGAACCCTTTGTCCTCTCAAACAACCAAGTACCAAGGGATTTCTTACTATGTTTTTAGGGGAAAAGTAACTTAAACTGCATAAACTTGGCATTAGGGAGAGTGTAGGCTATTGCTACTACCATACCAACATAGTCATGATTAGCTTTGGAGCTCTCGAAGATCTATAGCCATCTTCATAATCAGCAAGCTTCAAATTCACCATTTCATTAATGAAACTAGAGAAAGTCAGAATGCTCTAATGTGTTAGACCTGGAGTCAGGATGATCTAAACTCAAATCATTGATAGTTAGTATTTGAATGGTCCTGTGCAAATCAGTCTTTCAATTCCTTATACATGTAAGAGAGGATAAAAATAGCAACTATATCATGAGATTGTTTTGAGGCTTAAACAAGAAAATGCTTATCTTTTGCAAACCTTAAGACATGATATAAATACTACACATCATTATTATCATAATACTTATGACAGCACTTGAAGGAAATCAGAAGTTAACAGCATTCTCTTCTTACAGTTAGAAAAATTTAAATATTTAATGATTTTGTGATAAGTTGCAAAATAAGGAAAGCATCCATGATACTTGATCATTAAAATATTTCTAAATCCAAACTACTTGGTGCAGTAGGAGAAATTAACATTAGATTTTCCTAAATAATTCTAGCAGAAAAATAATCTAATCTCCTAATATTCATTCATGAGGAAGAATAACATCTGTTTGGCAGAGAGAATTAAAAAAAACATGTTAGTTTAAGTCAATTCATCTCTGAGATGGTGCTGCCTTCTTGTAATTTGTGCCAGTGGACACAGGCAATATTTCCTTCCTTTCTAAATTATGAAAGTCTTTTCCAGTTCAAAAGTTCAAACCTCAGTGATTCTGTGCCCAATCTGGGTTGCCCATGAGTAAATTGTGACCAATCCCATGGCATCACAGAGAAAATGTCAGTATTACTTATTTTGGGTTTCAAGGAGCAGGAATCCAATAACAGAAAGAGAATTGGAGAATAGGCACTTGTTTTTATTCTCTTTAAAATTGTGCTCTGACCTACATGATTGTAGCATTGAGCATAGGTGCCAAATTGTCCACTATAACTTTCAAGTGTTATATCATACCTTGCAGGCAACTGAAAGACTGTGCTTTAATATGCCAGCTTTATGTCAAGGAAGGGCTTTATCTTTTATGTTCGAGAAAAATGTGTGCATGCTAGAATCCATTGTATTTGTGGATTGTCTGAGTTTGATTATCATCAATTATCCAGTTTCTTATACATGCCAATATGAAGGCATATTTTGCACAATCATATCCTTTTAAAAAAGACTCAGAAATGAGTCCAAAAATTCAGTCACTAATAAAAATATATTAGGACTTGTCTACCTGGCAATTTGTGCAGGAGTAGACCCCCACATAGACATCCAGTATACACATAAGATCTCTTTGTTTTCTAAAATTGATATTCGTCCAATCTATGAAAATGAATTTTAGTTGGCAAGCAGATTTAAATCAAATATGCCAATTTAAACTTAGATTTTGATCTCTACAGTACATTTGACTATTAACATGTATTAAGTTTTCAAATGGTTCCCTGTTTTTAACTCACACCAAGTTGTTTGGAAAAAATATTTTTCCCATGTGGATAAGGTAGGCAAACTTTGTCAATTTCCAAAATACTGATAATTTGGACCAAACTGATGAACTGCTATGGTAAAGTGGATATGTTTGCACAAGTTTAATCCACTTTATATTTAACTTGATGGTTTAAATTTTGAAAAAGAGTAATATTGGACTGCACTACTCATTCTGATTTTGTAACTTGATACCTACAACTGGGTAACTGCATTATTCACACACATATATATGTTTCCCTTGTCTCATTTCATACGCTTAATGAAACAACTCAATCAAGGAGCCAGTTTTTTATGTGAGCAGATTTAGACTGAATTCAGGACAGAAATTTAAAACAACTACTCTCTATTTTTTCATGTTTGGAAATATTCACATGGCAGACTAGATTCGTCAAACTTTAAAAGCCAGACTATTTTCATATCATACAGAAACAATGTTAAGAGGTAATAATTAATGGAGGAATGTTTATTAATGGTGTGTGTGTGTGTGCGTGTGTGTGTGTGTGTGCACATGAAGGATAACATGGCTATGAATGTGGAAAACCTGACTTCAAGTAATGCCTCTGACACAATTCAGCTGGGTGATACTGGGCAAATGACTCAATCACTCAGTGCTAAAGAAAATTCTCTAAGTGTATCAGTTGCAGCAATAGTGAGTAGAAGTAGAAGTAGTAGTAGTAGTAGCAGCAGCAGCAGCAACAACAGCAATAGTAGTAGTATACTCTAAAAGACATAACTCTTTGGATTAGAAATGGTAATATAGTAGAGACTGGATGCCTTTGACATTTATATTCTGTCACCTTAAATTGTGCTGTCATGATTTCATTCTGATGTAACCAAATTGAAGCTGTCCTTTGGAGAATAAGGGGAATTGTTAGAAGGGGTGGAACTGGGCCATGGGGGAGATGAATTTGTATTACAGTGATAATTTTTAGTGAATTACAAAAAAAAGGGGGAGATACATCATCAACATTGTCTACATGAATGAAAATAGAGATTAGGAAGTTGTTTTAAATTTCTGTCCTGAATTCAGTCTAAATCTGCTCACATACAAAACTGACTCCTTGATTGAGTTGTTTCATTAAGTATATAAAATGAGACAAGTGAAACACTTGGGAAACCAGTGAGATTTAGAAGCAAAGAGTGAATTCAAAGAGATGATTTGAAGGTTATGTGGCAAAATGCTTAGTTTCTCCAACTAATTAGGGCTGCTGGGACTATGGGTAATGTGTAGTTTCTAGGTCATAGTGAGTTTAGAGGCTTAAGCATTGGAAAAATAAAGTTTGGCTCAACAGTTTTACATTTTATTCTACTGCCTACCTCCTCCCCTCCTCCATTTATCAATCTTCATTGATTAAGGCCTTTGTTTTTTGCCAGTTACTTTACATGCTAAGAAGGTGAATAGAAAATGAGTGTGACCTGTTTTTGTTTTTAAATTCCCTGCCCCTAATTCCCCCGCTTAAAAAGCCATTTAAATAAATGCTTTTATTATTAAAATTCATGTCTGTAATATACAAGTTCTGTTTCTGTCACAAACTCAGAGGAGAGGCCCTTGATAAAATGCAAATAGTCCCTGAAAGAAATAAATCCCGGATTTCATTACCTAATAATTTCACACCCAAAGGTAATGCTACATAGCACATAACCAGTCTGCTCTAGGTTCTAATCATTGCAGTACTCTACAGTTTTTTCATCTGAAATCACAAGTGAATGGATTAAATTATCTGAGTGGGGTATACACTCTGACAATCACTGAATCAACTGAAAGTTCACAAATCTTTCTTCTGCATTGGTAATCTTTTTCAAAATTAAAAAATAAAATTACATACATGCTTTCTTGACTTTTTTTGAGGGTGGGTTTAGTGTGGTAGGAGAAGATACGTGTACGACATGACCTTTTTACAATACCTCAAATTCAATTTAATCCAAACTTATTAATTGCCTAATATGTGCCTCTAGATCACTGTTCTAGGTTTGACAGATGCAAAGATAAGAATGTGCCTTCCCTCAAGGAATTCACATTCTATTAAAATAAAAGAAAGATTTTTTTCTTTTATGTATTGACCAACCAGAATATGAAGAATCAATAATGTCTTTGGCTTATTAAATCAGCTTGTAATTATCCCTACTTCATTTTTGAGAGCTACAAGCTAGTCAATCCAACATCAGACATTGATTCCACATAACATCTAAATTATTCAGGGAAAAGTACTTTTGGAGACTGATCTGATGACTAGTGTTGAGGTTAAATTTTCTCCTCATCCATTGAACTTATTGAGGATCATTAATTTATGTTGTTGTTACTTTTGTGGTAGCTGGAAAACACATTAGAGACAATTGTGTTTTTCCAGTCAGCAAGGAAAATCTAGCTCTTTGGATGGCTATTATTGATGACTCAAACTAGCACAGAGACAAAGGAGAGGTGTTTGGTATTGTTTTAAAACTATATTTTAGCTTAAGAT
>CM053601.1:95950870-96005231 GCA_028646575.1 Pseudocheirus occidentalis | reverse complement strand
TGCATTTGTTTAATAGTGTCTTGGTTTCTCATAAAGTCATTAGCTTCCACTTGCTCTACTCTAATTCTGAAGGAATGATTCTCTTCAGAATGCTTTTGAGATTCTTGTTCCATCTGGGAAATTTGATTTTTTAAGGCATTCTTCTCCTCATTGGCTTTCTGGGCCTCTTTTGCCATTTGAGTTAATCTATTTTTTAAAGTGTTGTTTTCTTCAGTCAGGTTGTTGACTCTTTTTTCATGATTTTCACGCATCATTCTCATTTCTCTTCCCAATTTTTCCTCCACTTCTCTTATTTTTTTTCAAAGTCCTTTTTCAGTTGATCTATAGCTTGTAGGCATTCTTCAAGTGTCTTGGAAGCATTTGGTATGGGAGGTCTGATTGTATTGTCTTCCTCCTGTTCCATGCTTTGATCCTTTTTGTCCACAAAAAAGCTTTCTAGAGTTTTATTGCTGTTCTTGTTTTGCTTCCTTTTCCTCATGTTGGTCAGTCAATTAATTTTTTTTTAGGTTTGTTGAACTCTTTTTCCAGATAGGAACGCTCTGTCCCAAATCACTGGTGTTGTCACAGCTGCCTGAGCTATTAGGGGGCTGCTACAGCCCTCACCAGCTTTGGCTTGCTGAAAGCACACCCCAGGACCACCACCCAAGACCACTATCTGGATCCAGGCCACTCAATACAAGAACCCTTGACCCTGATCCATCATCTCACCTCCCCCCCCCCTCAGTCCACAGGCCAGGAGCTCTGAAGCAGCCCAGTGGAGTAATTGCCAGTTACAGCAGATCCTGCCCTTCCCCCACTGCTTCCTTTCCCTGGGGGCAGATCGACTGAACTGCTTTTTCTCCCCCAAATTTAGCTTCAAAGCCTCACTTTCACTGACCTTTCTTTAATCCTTGTTTTTCACATGTTGATAGCTGTGAAGGTTCCTGCATGTGCTGTAAATCTGCTCCCCAGGGTACTCTTGAGCTGTGGCTTTGGAGGCTTTTCCCTGGGGCCTGGCTGGCTTTTTTGGTTTTGTGTTGGGCTGGGCTGGCCTCAGCTCCTGGCCTGCCTTGTTGAGCCCTCCTGCCAAGCGGCCTTCAGCAAGAGATGTGTTTTCTGTATTTTAGTGAGTTTGGGAGCCCTAGAATTTGTTTAGAGTCATATTTTATGGGTAATTAGGGTGGCTGTGTGGGATCTGTAGAACTTTGCTGCTTCTATGCAATCACCTTGGCTCCTCCCCCCCTATTCTTTATGACCCAATTTGGTGTTTTCTTGGCAAAGATACTGGAGTAGTTTGCTATTGCCTTCTTCAACTGATTTTATGGATAGTACTGAGGGAAACAGAATTAAGTGACTTTCCCATGGTCATGCAGCTGGTAAATGTCTGAGGCCGAATTTGAACTCAAGTCTTTGATTCCAGGCCCAGATTTTTATCCACTATATCACCTAATCGTCCATACATGTTAAGAGGTTATGAATGCAAAAATAAATAGTGGTAGCATTCTTGTCCTCAAGCAACTGCTTTTGGGGGGTTGGGGACATGACAAAATTGGTGGATACACTCATAGCCTAAGTGGGGGGGGGTGAGATCTTGAGTATAGACTAGTCATCTGCCCACAGTCCCAGCTTCACCAGAAAATATATAATAAATAATGTACTTAGCCTTGAGAAAGAACTTAATTAAGACTATGTATCAGAGTGGGTATCAGAAAGGTCCCATCCTGCGAGTTATAGTGAAGTGGTGAAGATTTTTGTGAACTCATTGTATCTCATAGATCCAACGGAGCATAAATGAAGGAAAAGTCATAAAGTTTGGTTATAATCAAATCGTTAACTAGTATATCAATCACACTGAAACAAATTTATATTTTTCAAAACAAGCATTAGAGCAGAAATGACAATACTTTATTATTTTGAAAGGTTTGTGATTTCACCATTATGGACATTCTCCATGAAGTAGATTTCAATCCATTCATGTCTTGGTAGATCATTTAGAGCAGCTAGGAGCCTTTGAAGTCAATCACTGAGTAGACATTTATTATGTCCTTACTTTGTGCCTTACTATTGTAAGCTGTGGGGGCAAAAAAGGCAGAAAAAGGCATTCCCAGTCCTCTAGCAGCTCATCTAATGGGGCAGACAACAAACAAATTAATATGTAAAAGCAATCTATTTATACAACAAATGAGAATTGAGAGAGAAAAGGCATTAGAATTAAGAGGGGTTGGGAAAGGTTTCTTGTATAAGATGGAATTTTAATGGAACTTCAGAGAAGTCAGGAAGGAAGAATAAGGAGAGATAGCATTCCAGTTATGGAGGACAGTAAGAGAAAATTCTTGGACATGAGATATGAAATGTTATTTGTAGGACAGTAAGAAAGCCATTATTATGGGATTCAAGAGCATGTGGCAGATACATTTTACCTCAGTGTAAGAAAACTGAAAAGGTAGGAGGGAAGGAGATTATAAAGGGCTTTGAATGTCAAATGGAGGATTTTGCATTTGACCCTAAAAGCAACTGAGCAGCACTAAAGTTTATTGAGTAATGGTTTGGCATGCAGGACCTGAACTTTAGGAAAAGCAACTTGGTGGCTGAATGGGAAGATGGATTGGAGTGGGGAGAGACTGCAGGCAGAGTCACCAGCAGATTATTAAAATAGTCCAGATAGGGGGTGCAGTGAATAGAGCACTAGCTCTGGAGACAAGAGGATCAGAGTTCAAATCCGGCCCCAGACACTTAACATACTTACTAACTGTGTGACTTTGGGCAAGTTACTTAACCTCAATTGACCTCCAAAAAGCAAAAATAAAATAAATTAAAGTAAAGTAAAATAATCCAGATATGAAGCACCTCTAAGAAGCCCCATTCAAGAGATGTTACAAAGGTGGGGTTGAGAAGCTTTGTCAACAGATTAGAAATGGGGAGTGGTCAAAAATACTGAGGAGTGGAGGATGTCACCTAGATTAGCAAACTGATTGACTGTTGTAGGGTGGTATTGACTTCTATAATAATAGGGAAGTTAGGAGGAGGAAGGAGATTTAGGAGAAAATATAATGAGTCCAATTTTAGACACATTTAGTTTAAGATATCTACTAGACAAATAATTTGAAATGTCTAAAAGGCAGCTGGAGATGTGAGATTGGAGGTCCGCAGAGAGATTTGGGCATAATAAATTGGATTTGAGAATCATCAGCATAGAGATGGTAATTAAATCAGTAGAAGCTGATGAAATCACCAAAGGAAAAAGTATAGAGGAAGAAGAGGACAAAGTACAGAATACCTTAAGACACCAGCTATCGGAGGGTACCTGAATCCAGCAAAGGAAATCAAAGAAAGAGGAGGAATGGTCAAATAAGTTAAAAGAAGAACCAGGAATGAGTGATATATCTAAAAACTAGAGAGAACATATCAAACAGGAGAGAATAAGTACCAGTGTCAAAGGCTGCAGAAAGGTAGAAGAGAATGAAGACTGAGAAGAAATTATTGGATTTGACAACTAAGAGATCATCAGTAACACTTTTGAAAGAATAGTTTTAGTGGAATAAGGTTAGAAGCTGGATTGTAAGGAGTTAAGAAAAGTGTAAAAGGAGAAAAACCGCAGGCACCTATTGTAAATGGCCTTTTTGAGGGGCTTAACTACAAAGGGTAAAAGAGATATAGGATGACAGAGCTAGCAGGTTTGGAAAGGTTCAAGTGAAGGTTTTGTTTTTGTTTTTCAGGAAGGGGGAGACATGAGCATGTTTTTGAGTAGGGAATGGACAAGTAGACTGGAAGACATTGCAAATAAGTGACAGAGTGGGAATGGAAGATTGGGCAAACTGTTGGAGGAGAGAGGATGCAATGTAGAATGTATTCACTTATGCAGGTAGAGAGGTTAGCCTTGGTAAGGAATAAGGTCACCTCACAATGTGAGACAGGGTAGAAAGAAGAGATAGGGCAGAAGACAAATGGGTAATAGACGAGAAAGAGTAGAGATGAGGGAGCTCATAGCAAATGGTATAATTTTTTTCTAAAAATTATAATTTCATAAGCGGTTCATAGACTTTACCAAACTGCCAAGGGGATCTTTCACACACAGACACACAGACACAGACACAGACACACACACACACACACACACCTCTTGTCCTATTTGGTATCCTTGATTTAAATCTCTTCCTTTTCCCAATCATATCTACCATACAGGTGCACAATTTGAAAATATGACTCTCCTACTCAAAATGCAAAGGCTTCTTATTTCTTCTAGGTTGAAAATAAGCTCCATTTTGCTTTTAAATGTCTTCATTTTAAGTAGGACCCAACTGCATTATTCATTACTTCTTTTCCCATTCTCCATGGTGTAGCTAAACTGGCTTTCTTGTAGTTCCTTATACATTATCCTCCATCTTCCATCTTTGTCACTTTGAAGAAGGTGACCCAAGCTTGGAAAGCTTTATCACCTCATTCTTTCCCTTACTTCAAAATTCTGCTTAGTGTGAAATCTTTCATATGAAATCTTTCCTAATCTTCCTCCCACCATTAATGTTTACTCCCCTTGGGGGTAGGGGAGGGGACCACTTACAATTATTTTAGTAAGGGGATTTTATATATATATATATATATATGTATATATATACTTAATAAGGGGATATATATTATATACATGATATCATATTCCTCTTTAAGAAAGGACAAACAACAACAATATAATGTAAACCTTCCAGAACCTGCACCAGGAACCACACCTCCTTTCCAGCTCACTCTCCTCTTCCAAATGTGTTAATAAATTTCTTTTGAGAATTGTGCTAGATTTAGAGATTTCCTGTAACACTACTGCCCCCCCCACTTAAAGATGCACATGAACACACACACACATACCTATATATGCTATATATGTGAATATATATTGTATAAACATATATACTATATAGATAGTATTGGGCACATGGAAACAGAATAAGTATGTAAAATAAATTCTAAATATGAGGTACAGGTAGAAAGATAAGTATATATTTTCTCACTTTACCACAGTGGTTTTCAACCTTCCTAATGCCATGACCCTTTAATACAGTTCCTCATGTTGTGGTGACTCCCAACCATAAAATTGTTTTCATTGCTACTTCATAACTGTAATTTTGCTACTTTTATGAATCATAATGTAAATATCTGATATGCAGGATGTAGTTTCATTGTTACAAATTGAACATAACCCACAGGTTGAGAACTGCTGCATTATAACATGCAAACTCCTTGAATTCAAGAGCTATATTAGCTAGAAACTTTTGCATCCCCAGAATTCAGTACATATGCTTTATACATAGTAGGAACTTTAAAAATGTGTATTCATTAATTAGTAGCCTTTGAAAATGTGCATGTAACTCCTGTTCTTCTGCGAGCAAACAGAGGACAATGTATTACCACTGAGTGCTAAAAGTTATGGTTTCAATCTCTAAGGCTCAAAATGAAAAATGCCTGAAGTGGAAACCTATCTTTAATGAATTCAAAAGTGAAAAGCTTTTTTCTGATAGTTAAGGGAGAACAATGTGTTCATTCTTCACAGCGTTCCTCTTCACAACTCTTGCATCATATCGTATGATTTTTTTAAGTGTTTAGGAAGTATAAGTTAGTTTGAAATAGGTGTCTTAGAATGTTGGATGTGAGAAGAGTGAAGGAAAATGGAGTCAGTTGCTACTTCACAAAAGATCACAAAGCACTTAAGCTAATATCAACAATATAAACCACATATTAGCCTGATCTCATATCCTAGAATTCTGCTGCATACACTCACATACTCTCTCTCTCACACACACACACACACACACTTAATATTCAATATTTTTTAAAAACTTAGCTTTCATTTAAATTACATCAAAGGGATGTTCCCCCCTCCCCCTTAATGGGCTATTTGTAATTGGAGGAAAGTAATTGAAGAGTTAAAAAGAACTGTTTTTGGTACTGATGTTCATTGCGATAGAACCTTCTCTGGGATTTCTTTTTATATGATATATTTCTCCCATTGTTTGATGTGTTTTGTAAGGAAGGCCAATTATTATCTCTCTATTAAGACCCATTGTATAAGAACAGTCTCTGTTTCTCCCCCTTACACCCACACTTGCTCAAGCTAAACTGCTTGTATGTACAGGGTAGCTATTCTCCATTGCATAGCTCTTTATAATTAGTGACAGAGCTATGCCTAGAAGCAAAGCCATAATTGGAGCTGGTAAGCACCTAGAATAGTTGCTTTTATGGACTGCTGCTGCCTTTTCTTCTTGAAACTATAGAGAGCAAATCTAAATTGAGATGATAAGGAATACCTCTGGAGCCATGTTGCAGAGATCACACGGGGAATGGTCTTGCTGTGTTCACCTCGATTCCTCATTTTAAAAGAAAATTAGCCAGTTGTAGCAACCAGAATCCCCTGAAATAAATAAGCATGCCCTTGGCCTGTGGGGTTTGAATGTCTTTTAAGAAAACTCCAATAGGCAAAATTTATAGATAACAAGAAGTAAACTGCTAAGCTGGAACATCTTATAAATAGGTCTATATTTCTGCCAAATGTATCAAGAAATGTAGGCATTCAACAGGGAAGTCAGTGGATTTTAAAGGGAAATCATGTTTTGTTTTGTTTCTTCTTCTGATATGTTCCTATATCCTTCCATCAACTTCTAAAATAAAACATTTTAATTTTAGCATTTGAATTTATTTAATTTCTCCTTTCAGATTTACAGGATAATGAAAAGTCCTTTTTCAAGGCAATCATTTTCCCCGGCGGGGGGGGAATCACTTAAAAATTAAGATAGTTGCTCATATAAAGGATGATTTCCAAAAATATATGGTCAGAAACTTTGCCATTAGGAGAAATAATATAGGAGCCATAATGCTGCATTGCAATATATAGGTTTTCTTCTCTATTGTGCCACTGTCCTTTGTCAAGTCTTTGTTCTTCATCTCTCCCAGTTCCTTCACTCCTCCTTCCCCCTAAACTGTTTTATGTATGCAGGATACTCCAAAAGTTTTAGTGAAGTTTTAAGCTTTAAATACACTAGGTTAGCACTGCACTAACACTTTGCAGAAACCCTGGATATACAACGATTTAGTCTTCAGGATACCAAGATATCCAGATAACAACGTCAGTCAAACAAATACTCATTGAGGAATAGATCCAGAAAGAGTATCTTTGATTAGAAAAAAAGTTTGGTTGAGGAAAGTCAGGTGAACATACTTGAAATACCTCCACACAGGGCTGAGCTTGACACATCTCTAGAGGTGAGACCAATGGTTACATATAGGTGGCAGAGTCTTGCTCAAGATACCTCCACACACAGTATGATTTCACTGAAATTTAAATTTCCCTATGAGAAAACACCCATACTGATGCAAATTTGTATCTATTCTGCAATTTTCCTCTAAGTTTTATCTGGGCACACAGAGATTAACTGATTTATCCAGGGCAACAGTCATTTTGTGTTAGTGGAAGGAGTTGAACCTACACATTTCTGATTTTGCTGATGACTCTGTGTTCACTAATTTCACACTGCTGAACAAGTAATAGTCATTCAGTAAATGCTTTTTGAATTGAATCCAATTGAATTTCTGTGATATAGCTATTTTTCAAATAGTAACCAGGTTTTATAGGTACAGAAACCTATTCCTTGCTTTTCTTATTCTTCAATTAGACTGAAATCTGATGGCCTGTTTTCCCTCAGGATTCCTTCCAAATTTTATTGGGCGAACCTGACCCAAGTATGGGCCTCTCTTAGACTTCAAAGGGCATGCCAATGAAAGCAAAAGGAATAGCTTTAGAAAGATAGAAAACAGACCAAACTTTCATTTATTAGACCGATTCATTGGTAATTTGTCCTCCTTATGTAGAATGTATTTTTATATGAGGGACATCCCTGAGATAGCTTTCTCTTGTGTGGAGTTTAAGAATTCATCAAAGGGGAAAATGTAATAAAAACATTGAGCCCTAGGAATACAAAGAGTATTAAGCTGCATTTATAGTCAATGAATTGGAAGCAGGTGTTACACACAGTGAAATCCCACATTCTATGAGAGCGTTCAAATTTCAAGAGCTATGGGAATAGAAAGAGTTGCAGCAAATTTGTGAAGATAACTATAATCAAGTCCTATCCACATCTATTAGGGGATAAAGCAACAACAACAACAACAACAACAGAAAGATGAAAATTGACTTTGTGTAGCCCATTTTTTTGTTTCTATGAAATCAATTCAAAGTTGAAGCCAAGAATAATTTGAACATTTACAGAATATATCAATAATACCTCATTACCCAGATCTTCTTCAATTCAGTGATTTCAATTTTCTGTTGAACAAGGAGCTTTTATCAGTGGAGTTAGCATATGAATGTGAGGGGGAAAATGTAAAATACATACTTTAAATTTGCATTTCTTTGGCTGCTGAATAGCCATCAAAACTAATTGTTTCTTAAATGCTATGTAAATCTTATCTCCTGTGTTGACCCTAATCAGAGCAATTAATTTCATAATGAATTCTTTCTTCACACAAGCTATCTTATTATTATCCTTGGTCTAAATTAATAACATCATGATAATAATTAGCAGATTTGAAATTGTCTCTTCCCTTCTTGGAGCATGTGGACAGTGATAAAAGAGAAGCAGGCATGAAAATTAAAGTGAAACATGGCAGCTGTGTTGATTGGTGTGCACTTCTAACCTTAGCATCTGCAAAGAAGCCTTATTTAAATGTGAATGTGTCTATGATGCTCTTCTCCTCCACCCCCACCAGGAATGAACTTTGTTAAATATTCTCTTGGGGAATTAAAAAAAAAAGATCAACAGCCTGTTATTCCTGGCACAAGGATTGGAAACTATTTCCAAGACACTATGGTTCTCTCTCCACAACCCTTTGCCAAAGAGATGCTGGGACATCCCCACTTATTTTGCAAAGGGCATCTTGCCATCAGTGGCATACCCTAGTGAATCAGACTGTTCAGTTTATGCATCATTTTATCATTTCCAAGGGTTTAGGTCTCTCAGCTAGGGCTCTGGGTTGGAGCATGTCCTGATCCCATTGAATATTTCTTCAAATGTTTAGGTCAAATATCACAGGTTTTTGATGATTACTCTACAATCACATATAATTATGCTTTGCAATTCATTTATTGCTCAAAAACAGAGCTCTGGACTCTCACAGATTTAAAAAAACATTCAATAATTTAAATATTTCATGCTTTGTCCCTATATCCAGGGAGTCTCCTTTCTTGAAACGTCAATCTGGCTTATAAATTTCAGTAGCACTAAAACTCACAATTAACTGAGACTGGCAAGGAGGCTGAGCATAATAAGGACATTTTAAAATTGTTGTTATAAAGTTTTATTAGAAGAAAAATGAGAAAGATCAAAGAAGGGATAAGATTGCTCCGTGGAGTGGATTAGATGGTAACTGATGTCCAAATAAGGGGAGGACAACCCACTCAATTATTATTTTCTTTCTGTTTTATCTACTCAGTTGAATTAGTTTTTAACTAGACATTACAGAAAAAGATAATTAATAGAGAGATGAAAGTCATAATATGGAGATAGTAAGGCAGTTTCTATCTATTTGTAAGTAAATTCAGGGCTCATAAACTACTCAAACTATTCCCAACTACTAAAACCAAAAACAAAACAATACCAAACAACAACAACAACAAAACAGCTGGTATATACAATTGCAAAGCCATTATTGCTGACCTTTTAAAGGCCAAGGGTGATTGCATAGATACTGTGGTATTAGAGATAGGAAAATATCTTTATAATTAAGAAGGGAACATTATGAGATGTGTTAAATAAAGGCCAGTGGACTTGACTTTTAATTTCTGGCAAACTTCCATAAGGCATTACTAAGTGACTAACAGTACTGTTGGTGATCATTTAGAAAAGGAAAACTGATCTCACAGCATTGGCTTTATCAAAAATAGGTCATGTGTGTCAAGATCTCATCCCCACTTCCTCCTCCCCTACCTTTTCTAATATTACTACAATGGTCGATCAATCAGGGAAATGCTAGAGATGTAATTTGCCTGAATTTCAACAATTCATTTAAATTTTTTGTTATTTTTCCCTTGAAAAAATGACAGAGACAGGAATGACATGATTCTATAGATTTATATATGGCCAAATATAAAGAATATTATTTATAATTCATGTTTATTAAATGATATCCAGAATGATGAATCATTATTCATGATACAATGTCATCTAGGAAGGTGGTTTCCTATCAAATACTACTAGTTTTTGTGCATGGCCCTGACATTTTTGACAGGTCCCTTTGCAGATTTCATAAAATTGAAAAGGAGAGTTAATTTGCTGCATTTGACAATTTTAGGATACAAAAGTGCCTTGAAGGACTAGAACCCTGGGCTAAAAAGAACAAGATGACATTCAATAGTGACAAATGTAAAGGTCCACACTAGAATTAAAAACAAAACAAAACAACCAAACAACTTTATAAGTATAAGCTGGTGGGAGAGAGGGCTAGATCATGATTCAGTTAAAAAATAGATATCAGGGTTTTAAATGAACTGCAAGTTCAACATGAAACACAAATATGCTGGACTGTGTGTTGTTCTTCATGGAGCATGGAGTTTCTGACTTTTACATATATGGTCTCTCCCAGTCACTTCTATTGCTATACCTGATTCTATCACTGTTTCCTTAGCATCTTTACACATCTTACTGGCAAACTTGCCTCTGCAACAGTAGTTCATGTTCCTATTACATTCATATGCCATAGCTGTTTCTTGAGGTAGGGCCCCTGATGCAATCTAACATAGAAAACACTATAAAGTCATCGAGAGGTTGCCCAATTGTCCAGATTTCTAGTTGTAGATGTTTGTAAAAGCCTTCCCAATTCTGTCAAAATGATTACTGATGGAGGCAAACATGGATACACTATTGTGAAGTCACTTTCTGAAAGTTAGTAAATGGAGAACCGTGGGTGTTCTACAATCCACTAGAACTGGCTCACTGAAACCAATTATGAAATTTTCAATGTGACCATTTACAACCTAAAAATTGGCAAATGACACACATCAGGGCCTGAGTTATTCTTTTGGTGAATGTCTAGATTTAAGAAAGTGACAGAGAGAATGTAAATAATTCAGATTAAATGTAAAAGTGTGTTGTGAGAATATTCCCATTGTCCCGCAAAGAGCTAGTTGTTAAACAGTTACTAATATAACTGAAGAAAAGCCAGGATGAATTGATTTAAGTAGGTGATAAGATCACTATATAACCCTTAGAGCAAGAATAGGAGAGAATTGTTTTAAGAAAGAGTAAATTATTAAACACCTATCATATTATATACCTACTATATCTCATTACATGGTGGAATTCCTAATATACTTACCATGGCCTACTGTGAGTCACATGAGTGTCTAATCTTCTCTGCCATTTTGTGAGTACTTTGAGGGAAAAATCATATCTCTTTTTATCTATTTTATATTGTCCTGTGTCTAATATTGCATATTGTACTTAATAGATACTTTGAAAAATGTTAAAATTGAATGTATAATGCTCTTTCCTTTTTGTCAAGGTAAGCATAAAAATGTGAAGGCACAAACTTTCTTATGAGGAGGCTGACAATTTAGTAGGGGAAGCAAGGAATGTACAGAATGAAGTATTAAGAGGTAACAGAGGCAAAACACTTTGGAGATCTTAAAGTGCTGTGTAAATGCTGGTTATTATTATCATAACAAAACTAATATAAATGAAAATTAATGGTATGAGACTTTTTAGTAGGAAAAGATTATTTCCAATATGAAAAAATGGATTAAAGAAGTCTTGAAAGAGAAGATGGGACTTGTTTGATAAGACAAGAGAGTTCAACAGGTAAAGAAGGCAGGAATAGAGCTGTATTCCAACCCAAAGCAATACTAAATAAAAGCAAAGAAGGGAAGAAATCAAAGGGTATACTCATAGAAAACTGAGTAATCTAGATTGGTTGGCACATAAATAATGTAAAAGTTGAGACAAATTTGCAAAGCTGGATTTGAGAGAGATTGTGGATGATCTAGAATGTTATGCTGATTTTGCAGACAAGAAGCAATAGGAAGTCCTTGAAATCTGAGCACTCGAATGTCATGATCACATCAGAGAATGATGAAGATTAATCTCACAATAGTATAAAGGATGAATTGCAAAAGGGAGAGACCAGAAAGCAAGATATTAGCTCTGTTAGAGTGATACAATAGTTAGGTAATGGTGGTCCTTAACTGAGGTGAACAATGAAGATGACTGGTAATATTTTTTAATGTTTTAAGATTTGTAAGATATTTTATACATACATACATACATATTATAAACACACATATTCACATCTTCATATTGGATTTAAAAGCTATCAAGTTCTAAAATCAAATGTTAAAAACATATATATATATGTGCATATATATACATATATGCATACATATATATTATATATTTATATACATACACATATATATACATACATATATGTGTGTGTATGTGTATGTATATATATATATATATATATATATATTTGCATGCAACTGGGTAATAAGATATACAGGCACTGGGGTAGGGAGATCCATCTTACCATACCAGAAAGGCAGAGGGGTGATGGGGGAGGATATAGGAGAAAGTAGATTGGGATAGGTGATATACAGTGGGATCGCTATTTTGGGGGTGGTAGGTAGGGGAAAGAGGGGGAGAAAACTTTCAACTCAAAATCTCATGGAAATGAATGATGTAAACTAAAAATAAACAACAGTTAATAAAGTGGGGGGGAAGCTATCAAGGAGGTAGAATCAATGCATCAAAAACTGAGTCAATGTGGAGTAAGTGAAAAGTAGAATTCAAAGTTACTACTGAGGAACCATAAATGATATGAGAAGATAAGAATTAAGGAAAAAGAAAACTAGGATCAAATGATGAAGATGCTGTAGTGCGTGACTTCAAGTTTAACAGTAGAGACTAAGGGATACCAAAATAATTATGAAGTTAAGTAACTAACCAGGAGAAAAGTTATTTTTTTCTTAATTTAATTTAGTTTTCAGTTACATTTCAATTTCCAAACTCTTACCCTCCCTTCATATCTCCCTCCTCACCTCACATTAGAAAATTTAAATCGAGGTAAACTAGAGAGGACTCAGCCACAGATTCTAGGTGAGATGATGATATATTAGAAAAGGAATAGTAATCATAAATATTAAATAAAAAGGGGAGTTTGTTCTGGGGAATATTTAGCCTTCATGAAAACTTTAAAAAGATAAAAAATACATGGATAGACTTTGTGGCATTTCACCCTATTCTGGACAAGCTTTTTGTCAACATTATCCTTCATTAGGTAAAATTTTGTTATTGTCTTAAGAAAAGGAACTGTGTGCTTGGTGATGGGAGTTAACCATGATATTGAGTCTTTCTCATCTTTCATTTTTATACATTATTTTATCTGATCATTTTATTGATTAGAGTAGTCAAGTCTTTGACAGTTGATCATCATTACAACCATAACTGTTACATGCACCATGATCTCCCAGTTCTTCTCACTTTACTTTTATCGGTTCATAGAGGTCTTGCCATGCATTTCAGAAACTAGCCCCTTGTCATTTTTCATACCACAATAGCACTTATCAAAATCATATGCCAAAACTTGTTCACCCCAACTAATCATCATCCCCTTGATTTCCAATTTTTTGCTATCACAAAAAGAGCTGCTATTTTAACTATGTTTATATGTGTTGTTCCTTTTCCTTTATCTCTTGGTTGTACAAACCTAGGGATGGTATTTCTAGATCAAAAGATATGCACAATTTTGTAGCCTTTTAGAAATAATTCCTTAATCAGTTCATTCCTCCCCCCCCATTTGTAATTTCTAATGGCTATTAGGGGTACTTCAGAATTATTTTAATTTGTCTTTCTCTAATCTATAGTAATTGTTTTTATTATCTGATTATAGATTGCTCTGATGTCTTCTGAAAAGTGTCCAGGCCTGAAAAATGTCTCCCTCCAACCTTTTGTTAGCTCCAAAAATCAATATGAGTCATTATTTGAAAGCTGTGATAAATGTTCAAAGCTGGGTTTTAAAGAGATTGTGTATGATCTTGGAGGAGAATATTGGGAGATTTAAGCTGGGTCCTGGCCTGTACTCTGCCATCTTGGCTCAAATTATATAGATAGATATGTGCAATGGCAAGCAAAGAAGTATTTAATGCCATGTTTCACCTATTTAGTTGACACCTTGTTTCAGTTCAAGTTTCTTTTGAGCCTTGCCCATGATTGTATCAAGTCTTTGTTGAGAAGCAGAACTTGTGAATCCTACAACTTGTGAACCCTATAACTTGTGAACTCCTATTGCTGATTAAGCAAGAAGGTTAGGAGCTGATGACCAAGTATAAGGAGAGGCCCAGGCTGGAGAGAACAGAACTGAGAAGAACTCAGAGAAGCACTGAGAAGAACTGAGAAAAGAATTGAGAAGAATTGAGAAGGAATCTGAAAAGAACTGAGAAGAGAACTCTTGTGGTGGCAGAGTTGAGAAGGAAAAAAAAAAACTTGCGGCATCCTGGCACTCTATGTTTGTCTGTTCCATCTGTGTTGATTTTTGTTTGTAATACTTTGCATCCCAGAAACTCTGAGATCTTTATGGAGGCCTTTAAAAAGAATTTTCTGGTTTTCTGTTTACAGAAGTCCTGGAGGAGGATTTTGGAAGTCCTGGGAATTTACCGATGATTTGTGTTGACCTCTTTGACTTTGTTTATGGGTTGGTTTTGATTTCTATGTTGATGATTTGTGTTGTCCTCTTGAACCTTGTTTGTGGGTATCTGTTGATTTCACAGTGAATTGGTAATGGTGCTGGCAATGTGAATGAATGCTATTGTGTCTCTGTTAAGCTTTGTCTTCACAGAAACAGAAACTGTGAAAGAGTTGAGGTGGACTGGACACTGAGCTTCAATATGGAATGGTAACTGTACAAGGAGCTGAGAGCTGCCTGCCTTTGAATCCAGGTGACAGTTGGGTAGATTTGGTCAGGAGCTGGGACCATGGAAGAGGAACCATGGAAGCTGAAAGCCAGCCTTGAGTCAAGATGAAAAGACCTCTTCTTGAGTATTTAATGCTGACTAAGAAGATTATGATTTAATATGACCTAGGGGTAGAGAACTTTGACCTTTGTACTTTGTTGTCCCTTAAAGAGACTTGCACCTTAAGGATGATTGAGTTATGGACTTACTGAATAATATGTTTTGCTAAAAACTATGTGGCCACTTTTTCAAAACTATGTTGCCACTTTGGTGATAAGTTGTCATGTCATAACATTGTTAATGCTGTACTTTGGTTTCTGTGAATGTTTTGTTTTAATTTACTGTTGAATAAGTAGAATGTTTGCTATACTATGCAATCAGAACCTTGAAGCTGTTCACAGCAGCAGTCCTCTGGAAAGCTGCTCATACTTAACTTTACAATATGTAATAATAAAACAAAAATCGTCATCTTTGGCTTATCAGGAGGTCAAATGTCTACTTCCCCATCCTCTCAATGAGAGTTTGGTTCATTCTACGAGGGAAAACAGGAGCTAAACTGAGCTAAAATTACATTTGGTTTGCTCCATTATTGATTATTAGTCTAGGGGATATAATTTTATGTTCAAGCTAACCTCCTGATCACTATTTCTTAAAGGGGAAAGTACGGTCTGAAGCTCTAATCAAATAGCTTGATTTTCCCACCAGTTGCCACTTCCATATGATAATAAGCAAAAAGGAAAACAACTGATTAACAGAAGTTAATAGTCAAACAGAAATCAGAGAAAGTATATAAATACACACACACATACATAGTATATACACATACATATTTATGTGTATGTGTATACTTAATATATCTCCCATATACATATACATACATATATGTATATGTACATATATATTTTTACCATATATATCTGTATGTGTATATATAGGTATACATATGTGTATATGTGTATATGTAGAAATATACATATTTACTATATATACATGTATGATATTATAATATATACCAAACAATAGTAATTAAAGAAGCTTTTCCATTGGAAGTGATTAAGTTAACTCAGATAAAGCAAGGAGAGTCCTAGACTCACCCAAAAGCAAATTCCTTGAAATCTCTAGTATAATAAGCTGAAAACTGGGACATAAACAAAATTCTGGCATTTTGTCTTCTTCCCAGATGCTTATTTGGGGGCAGGAGGCACTGAAGTGTTAGATTAACTCATCATCTCTCTCAAATCTCAAAGCCAGAAAAACCCATGGTGACAGAGCATAGACCTCTCTTTTTTCCCTAATCTAGCCAACACAGGCATAGCCCATTGATTTCCATTTATGATAACAAAGTGCCACACTAATGGGCTTTATATATATATATATAATGTTATTTATAAATATATCTATATATACACACACACAAATTATTATTATGATCTATTTAAAACATTTTTGACTTTGCAAAATTTTAAATTGATAGATAATCAATTATCACCTTGAGAACTTGGGAAAGTGAGCATCATTTACTACTGAATTACTCAGATATGAAATGCTAATTGGATACTAGGCTCATTAGTTTTTAAAGCAGAAGTTCTTTCTCTCTTTTTCCTTGTAGGCAGTAATTCGTTGTTTAGTCTGGTGAATTCTATGAATCCCTTTGTAGAATAAGATTTTAAAATGAATTAACTAGAATATATAGGAATATTAATCAATTAAATTGAAATGTCATTGTAAAAAAACATACATCGCAAATTTATGGACCCCTGGTGGTTAAGAAGTCTTTGTCTAGAACTTTGTGAAAGCTCTCAAAATTAGAGGGAAACAAGCCATTAAATTTGGTAAACCATAATTTGGTTAAATGTATTAGTAGTTGAAATGGTTAAAGGTGACGCATTAACATATGTGTGTTCATGTGTATGTGTAGATATACCTACATATAGAGAGATAGATCTGTATCTATATTTATCTAGATATCTATATCTCTTTATACATTTGGTTATTTGCCTGATTGTTGGATACCCCTGAAAAGAAAGGCATTTGTTTCTGAGTCTGAGGAAGCAAGCCACATAGATTGGGCTAGTTCATGAAAATGTCCCTGCTGTGTAGAACTACATCATTTGGATCTGATTTGGTGCTCAGTGGGTTCTTTGGAGATGAGCCTATAGAAGATGTTACGCTGTACCCTGAGATGACTGGAAGCAAGATTTGATCTTGTTGAGAGATAGGATTAGAGAGGGTTAAAAGGAAAACATTTAAAACCAGATAGTTTTTAAACGTCTATACTTTGTGTTTTATTTTACTTTTCCCCTTTATTCTCTGGTAAATATATTAATCCTAGATAATCTCAGTTGATTTAAAACAAGAGTTCTTAACCTGGATTCTCTTAACCTGATTTTAAATATATATTTTAATAACTGTATTTCAGTATATTTGGTTTTTGTTATAATCTCACGTATATTACTTTACACATTTTAAAATATAATTACAATGAGGGGTCCATAGGTTTCACCAGATTACCAAAGAGATTTATGACAAAAATAAAAACAAAACAAAAGAAATAAAAAAAAAAGATTTTTGTATATCTCTTATTTAAAGGAAGAAAGCTTCGTAAACTTCTAGTGTGGAAAGTCAGAGATAGAGAGTGGCATAACATTCAAGTCTCCTCACTGGGGAGAATGATGAAGCCTGGTGGCAGTGAGAGAGAGAATGAGGAAATCCTTTGGGGACAATGCTCAGAGTTCAGTAGCAGAAGACAGTTTTGACCTCCCAGTCATATTTCTTTTCAGCCTGTCTCTAGCTTCCCTGAAGAACTCATGTTTGTCTGAATTTAGTCCCTTAAGCATCTCTGTTTTCTATCCAGTCCCTGGGTTACTTCCTCCTTGAGCTGGTGCTGAAAAGAGCATTTTCCCTATCCTGACCTTGTACTTCCATCCCACTGCCCCTGCAAAGTGGCCCAAAGTCCTATCACATCCCTCCTGAACAAGGCCTTCATTATGTTAGTAGTGGTTGTGTTGAGAGCCTTAATCAGAAATTCACTTTTTTAACATTCAGGATTGTGTAAACAAACTTATGTACCCTTATACTCATTGTGATCCTATAGATGCTTTCATTCCAAAAATTTCAGCATATTCAAATAAATTAGCACAGTGTCAGCACCAGACCTTTGATTCCAGTATTTGCCCCCTCTCCATCTATGGACCTCCTGCTCTATAAATAAATCCTATGCTTCTTACAAAATTGTCAAACATACATGAAGAGCATTAGTTTTTGCTAAATATAGGAGTTCACTTATCAATTTTACTCTTCATTCTTTACATACTATCAAATATCTTAGCAACCTGTGTGAAAAAAATATCCATACTCAGGCACTTTTATAAATATATTTCTTGAACTACAGTTTTATTATTCTTTCGGGGAAACACATCTATCTTAGTATTACCCATAGATTTATTCAGTTAACCCTTGTATCTGTTTGTAATTATACCAGTGTTGACTGACCTGCTTTTATATCACTAAAATGGGAAACCCTTTAATCGGTTCTAGCAACATGCTGGAAAGGGGAAATTAGATTCTCAAATTAGGTTCTTTTTCTCTTTCTTTGTTAATAAAGTAATTTTAATTTTATGAATTTTTTAGGTCTAATTCATAGTAATAATATGGCATAGTTTAGTAATCTGTTTGAAGAACCTTTGCAAACAACTAAATTATTAGTACTAATTTACTTATATTTTCAATCCCTTGAAGTCACATTTGACTCTGTCAAATATTTTTGAAACTAGAATTGGGTGAAATATCAAAATATTCTCTCCCACTCCCATTTCTGTAGATCAATTATAGGAAAAGAAAGTGACTCAAGAAAGAATAAAAAACACCAGAAATAAAATGACCAGATATTTCTTTTCCTTTTAAAAAACATTTTCCCCTTTGCAGAGATCTATTTTTTAAATTACAGATGAGTCCATTCAAAAAGCAAGGCAAGATATAAATGTGCTTCTCTTTTACACCTGCTAACAGGTGCTAAAATGTGTTTGAATCCTCTGAATGGAGGTTTCTGTGGCCTGCATCTCATTACCATAAAACTGAAGATCAAACAGACTGTGCAATATTGAAGCTGATTTAGTTTTCAAATGCAAAGCAGCAGCTGGATTAAAGCACTGGGCTATTGGAAAAATCTGGAGAGAAATGCCTAACATCTTTAGTCCTCTGGTGTTCGCTCCCCCAGACAATGCCCAGCCTGATTGGATGTAAAGAAAAGAGAAAATCCATCATCTCCTTATTCTAATAAGTTTCATCTCTGGAAACTGATGTGTGGTGAGCAGCAGAAGGTCACCCTTTTTCCCTGCTAAGAAGGAATAACAGCTTAGTGATTGGGACTGGGATTGTACTAGGAGGGCATTTGGTAGGAACAAATTGGTTTTACTTAGAGTGTATTTGCTTTTCTAATAAGACCTTCTATAAAGCTTTTTTTTTATTTCGAGAATAGTTCTTCCACTAGGGAAAGGGGGGTAAGAAGATAGTGATAGCCAACTTAAAAAAGGCCAGATACTTAAGGTGCTATTACCATAGTCATGTCATTAATGTCTTTTTCTACCCAGCAAGAAGTTCACTGAACAGGAGAAAACCTTTAATAATAGTACTGCTATCCAGATAGAAGGCCATCATGGATATGGGTGGAAGACATGTTTTAGCTAAAGAGCAAAAGAATCTGCATTAGGTTGATCCTAACAACTTAAGGCACTATGACTTTTACAGAGGTCTTGTTGGACATATCTTAGTACAGCCAATTGTGATTTTCAGATGGCATACTATTACAATATTAATTTCAGATACTTTGATTGTAGTAGTGAATTTCTTGCAAGGATCTTTATTTGAACCTTTATCAGAACAACCTAATTTAATTACTATCAGTACTATTTAGTGCTAATATAAGAAACTTATAACGTCTACACAATGAACCACTATTCAGTGAATAACTCCATTTATTGACCCACATAACCTAAGGAGTCTTAGGGTGCAAACTGCTTCTTGCTGGTCCAAGAATTTACTATATTTGACTAAGGATTCCAATTTTCCTTCATGATTTCACTATTCCTAGATAGCAGTACAAATCTTTTAATATCCAAAGACATTGAGGCATAGAGGATAGAAGTTCCTTGCTATTTGATTTCTAAGCATAGCACTTGAATTTAGGTAAAATTAGAGCCCATTGTGAGTCTTTTACAAAGAAAACTACAATTTTTTGTTCGTTTCTTTTTTTGGATTCCTAGTTCTCATGCCCAGACGTAACAGAATTTTATAACATCTGGAAGAGACTCGAAAAAAAGGAGAAATTAAAAATTTTCCAAAGGTCAGTCATTCAGTTAGTTAACATTCATTATGTAATTACTATGTGCTACAGACTTTATATCTAGAGAAAGACAAAGAACAGTCCGTGCTCTCAAGGAGACAAGAAAACAATTATACAAAGAAGATATATACAGGATAAATTGGTGGTAATCAATACAGGGAAGCCGCTAAGAATTAAGGGGATTAAAGCCTCCAGGCTAGAGGAGACTTTAGCCTGGACTTAAAGAAAACCAGGGAATCCAGGAGAACAAGATGGGGAAGCAGAGAATGTCTGTCAGTGAAAATACCCAGTCTGGTAATGGAGTGTCTTGTGGAAGGAAAAATACTAAGGCAAATGTCATTGGATTACAAAGTAAAAGGAGCTGGGTAAGGTATAAGAAGCCTAAAATGTAGGAGGAAGCCAGATTGTGAAGGGTTTCGAATGTCAAAAGGAAGACTGATACTTTAAGAGATTTTTTTGAATTTAGCCTTCTAGACTTAAATTCCCCAGTGTAAGTAGGTTTTACTATTAGAACTTGACGAGTTCTAATTCTCTAACACTTCTACTTTACATTTATTCTCCTGTCTTTTCTTGATGCTTCGTCCCTACTAGTCGTTCTTCCTCATCTAGGATTCAGAATCTCTTGTGTAATAAGTAAGCATACTTTATTTTGTAAAAACAACAATAATATTTTACATAAATGCACTTTGGTATTGATGTTAATTTTTTTTTAATCTAAGGGACTCAACAACTTCAAATGTTGCTATAAATTTTACTTTCCTTACCTTCTAGTCCAGCAGCGTCAAACTCAAATAGAAACTGGGTGCTAACCATACATGATGGGCCCTGAGGGACCAAATTGACTTAGGAAATCTTGTACTGGCATTGTCTATGTTCTATTCTATTTTTATTTTGTTAAATATTTCCCAATTACGTTTTATTCTTGTCCCTGCGTAATAGTATTAGGCTGGTTCTGGTACTTGAAAACTCTGTTCTAGCCTTATTCTCAGCTACATCCATGCATGGGTTATATCCTCCTCATCACTATAGTTATTTACAACACCATAATCTTGGCATAGCACTAACCTTCTCATAGAGTGAATACTTTTTTAAAAATTCAAATCCTACTCAAACATTAAGGCCCAGGTCAATTCTCATTTCCACTAGAAAACCCTTGGAATCATAGAATATCATAGTAACCATAGGGATTTCTTTATTTTTTTTAAAGTGATTGCACTTCATCTTTATACTATTCATTGGCTAATCATTTGTATAATATTGGTTAGTTCATGTATTATTGTCTTCTATCTCAGAGATAGTCTAGATCAGGGAACCTGTGGCCTTGAGGCCGTGTTGCTTTCTAGGTCCTTGGGCGCAACCTTTTGAGTGAGTCCAAATTTTTTTTGTTGTCGTTTTTGTTTTTGCTTTATGGAGAGTGGAAGGCAGGGCAGTTGTGGTTAAGTGACTTGCCCAAGGTCACACTGCTAGTAAGTGTTAAGTGTATGAGGCCCGATTTGAACTCAGGTTCCCCTGACTTCAGGGCTGGTGCTGTATTCACTGCACTACCTAGTTGCCCCATGAGTCCAAGTTTTATAGAACAAATCTTAATAAAAGGATTTTATTCTAGTCTAGAATTAATTAAATAAATACTTGAGCAAAGAATGAATCAACAGAATGAAGAGACTGGATTCAGAGGCTAATAAGGTCCTTTCTGGAACTAAATGCATGATCCAATGAAGAGTTACTTAAAGATACATTGTAAGACTTTAAATGATTCATAAATTTTATCATCAGCAGCAGCAGCTGCAATAGCAACAACAGCATTATTTTGCATTCCTCTCTCCCCATAAACTTCATTTTTTAAAATAAATTTGGCACTGCGCTGGTCACTGGGTAAACAAAGGTGAATTTATAGTCCTTACCATTAATGAGTTTATAATGTAATAAGCAATTAATAAATACTTGAATATTAGAATAAATGCTGATATTTCACCTTAATTCTGAATTTTAAAATAGTGTCATGATAAGACTTGACTGGCAAGAGCAATTACTTTCTTCTCCTAGCCATCCAAGATTTGCAAAGCACTTTTTTCAAAAAACAAATCAACTAGCCATGTGACCTTGGGCAAGTCACTTAACCCCAACTGCCCTCCAAAAAGCAAAACAAAACAAAACAAAACAAAACAAAAGCTAAGATGAGTAATATCACATAGAACATTTCACAACTGAGAAACTAGGGAGCAATGCTTCAATTAGAGTTCTAGGGAAAATATTTGCTTATCAATAACACACCTTTATAAATCTTTTGTAGCTATATAAAGCATTTTTCTTTGCAACATCCCAACAGGCACCAGTATACTACACGTTCTTCTAAATAAGATTAGCCTTCACTCTAAAGAGCTTTGACTAACAACCCAGAAAGGAAAAACTAAGTAGATGAAAATTATTGTCCAGACTGTGAGATGCAGTTGGACAAATAGCTCACTGAATGGACCCATCAGTGTAATTGTCCTGGATACAGACAGATAATGACCTGGGGCTCAAATTGAATAGAAAGAGATAGTAGGATAGGTTGTACCTGGGAAACTGCATGGCACATTCAGGGACCCCAAACTGCTCCTTGAATCAAATACTTAATTTCAATGACCATATTCTGGTTCTGTATGCTGAAGGACTGCAAATTGCAGAACCCCATGATCTGCAAAGAATCAAACATGTGGGGCACACAAGGGACATTAGAGAGATAAATAGTGGCTATGAATATTATCAACAGCGATTTGCAAATAAAAATAACAAGAAAGAAGGAAGAGAGAAAGAAAGAAAAAGAAAATTAAGTGACCTGAAAACAGGAGCTGGATTGGCAACCACATAACATGAAAAGAACCTTAGTAAGTCCTTGAGAACATTGACTAGAAGACTAATAGATTTTAGGAAGGATACACATGTAAGATATGGGTTAGGTTTATTTAGTACATCTATGAGAACACAAATTCATTCAGGTATTGGATATAGATGATGAGGTTCGAGTTGGGTTGTGGCAGGTCATGTCTAAAGAATTACAAAGACTCTGGGCAACTCCAGGACAATTGGAAAGATTTATTATAGTTTTGAGGTTTCATGCTCTGGCCAGTGGCTAAGAACCTCAGAGGAAATTAGCCCCCTCAGAAGGCAAACACATAATTTTATAGAGAATATGATGGTAATACATAATCAAAATGTCCATGCAATTATAAGCACATGATTGATATTAGAAAGGTAGGAGGGGTTTTCTGAGGGATTAGGTGGTAGAGGATGAGTCCCATCTTTAGTGTAACTTTGCATGTGGTTACCCAATATCCATATAGTTAGGAGGGCATGTATATATGGTAATGATATTATAAGGAGACTCTCTACATTATAGGTTCACTCCAGGTCAGTTCTTTACTATTACTGCTCAGGTACTAACATAGGGTAGGCTCCTTCTATGGTTAGGTGGTCAAGCATTGTGCTCTACACCCTGGTGGTGTTGTCTTCTGATAGGCTAGCCATTGTGGTTTTGTCTGGTCAAGAAGGATAGTTAGGTATTGTGGTTCTGGCTTGGGCTAAATGGATGATGCAATTGTGATTGCACACCAGTTCTCATAGGAAAGGGTCTGGGGGGAGTGCTGGGTTTCTATCACATGGGCACTCCTGCTGCCTCTATGAGAACTAGAGTTCAGGGATGCACTTGTTGTTCTAGTGAGCAGTGAAGCATATGTTAGTTACGACATAGGTAGATACAGTGGGCCTTTAGTGAAGTTTCAATATTGAGGCTGGGGACAGTTCTGTTAGGACTCCATCAAAGACACATCAAAAGGAAAAAAAATGAACCTAGATCTTCTATATTGGAGTCCACTGCTATTTCCATCAATTATAATCATTTCAAGACTCAAGGTATTATTTTATCTTATCTGACTTTTCCATGAATTAGCTCAATGTCTTCATTAAGGAATCTACATGAGTCAATTAGTGGGAAAGGACAGCAAACCTTGTGAATAGGAACTAGATTTTTGTATCTCCAGATCCTAGAGTGATGTCATATACATAATAGGGGCAAATAAATGTTTATTAAACTGAAAAATTAAATGAATCCTTAACTAACTTCCCTTTCCTAAATTTGGTGAAATTGGAAGAGGACAAGCCCCTACCTGTACAGCAGATATGCTTTGATGAAGTAGGAGTAACCAAGAACAATCCTTCTCAGAAGATGGAAGACTTACTGGACTTACTATTTCCCGTTCTTTTGTGCCGTGCCAACTCTAAGGCATTTTTACCTGCCCTGCAACTTCAACCTGAAGAAACATTGAACCTTTACATCTACCCTGAATCTAAACACCCAGTTTGTCTTGTCTCTCCACTTACATTAAAAGTTCTTTGAGATGTTCTGTTTTACATGTCTAATTGTACCCCAAGCTCTTAACATTGTTTTTGGCAAATGACTAACTTTTCAATCATTCATTTTATAATTAGAGCTAGAAGTAATTATAAAGATCTTGTAGAGACCAACCTGTTATTTTACACGTAAAAAACTGAGACCCAGATACATTAAATGACTTCCTCAATGTCACAATTCTAATGTGAGAATTTCTGGAATACAAATGAAACATTAAAAAAGACAAAAAAAGAACCTTAATTTTCAAACAGAAAACCATCAGTTAGGAAGTTGATTTTAAAATCAGAGGAATAGATCTGCTGACTCCTCACTCTGCTGGACCATCCATGTGACCTTTCATTTACTCTAGCCAATAAGGATGTTTGTTATTGAATATATAAACAAAACCCCACCAATTCTGATCAAATTTGATGTTCCAGTTTCATTCAGTGGTATTGTGTAAACATAATATGTATGTTAATCATATTGACTCCTATTGAGAGTTAATATATAAATTCTGTTGTTGGTTTAACTACTCAATCTCAGACTATGTTGACACAGCCAAAATAAGGTAGAGATTTTGTAATTACAAGACTAAGAAAGCTTATTTTGGGAGAAAAGGGGAGTGGAGGATAAGAGTTTACTAGACTAGCTAATAGCACTAAACAAATCATGGAGTGGGCAGATGCACCTCAATTTGACTTCAAATCTATTTGACTTCATTTTGTGTGTGTGCGTGTGTGTATGTGTGTGTGTGTGTGTGTGTGTGTGTGTGTGTGTTTATGTGTGTGTATGGGCAGGCATAGTAGATAAAGTACCAGGCCTGGAATCAAGAAGACTCGTCTTCCTCAGTTCAAACCTGGCCTTAGAAACGTATTACTGTGTGATGCTGAGGAAGTTACTTATCCCAGCTTGCCTCAGTTCCTCAGTTCATTTTAAGTGAGCTGGAGAAGGAAATGGCAAATGGCTCCAATTTATCTACCAAGAAAATCCCTAATGGGGTCTTGAAGAATCAGACACGACTGAAACAGCACAATTACACACACATACACACACAGAGATACACACATATGTATAAGTATCTGTCACACAATTGTCTACAATTTCCTCTGACTGGCACTCACACAATTTCAGTCGAAAGAGGCACATTTTTAAGGAGATGAGTAGCAGAAAGTCATGACACAGCTACATTGGCTTAGTGCTCTCCTGTTCTACTCTGTACTTAATTAGCTCTTTTAGCTGTATGATCTCTGAGAACATGGAGGATATCACCCTATTCTATAAGATCAGACATTTATATTATTCACCACATAGGAGAACAAGCCTCAGTAACATTGATTTCATTACCTACCTCAGAAGGGGAGTTTCGAGAGAATGAGGTGACTGAGAGCAAACCTCTTGGAGGTATTTTTCTCTCACTATTTGAGGTTTCTTTCATAAACTGACTTCAATTTCATTCAGCTATATTCTTAAAACTTAGCAATTATTGCCTGAGCTATAGATGGGGTGATCTTTGCATGTTCTACACCATGAAAAACCACTATGCATAGATTCATACACTGAGATTTTGCACAATCATACCATTTGCAGTAAACAATTGCCGATATCCTTCCTCCCCTTTCCCCAACTACACTAATTGCTTACTTGAGTGAACCAAGGAGCATTATTTAGTAAATTGGCTTAGATCTTCCACAAATATACCATTTGAAGTCTGCAACCCTTCCTTGCCTTAAAATTTTTTTTTTCATGAATTACTACAGTAAAAAATAATAATGGTCAAATTCCTAGTGAGGAGCTTTTCTAAACTTAGGTCTTCTAAAACAAAGAGTGCATCAAAGTGCTCAACTTCAAAGATTTTCTGGTGTTTTATAATCTTAAATTTTCTCTGGCAGAGATTCCAAGTATGTATTTAGGATCATCGTCATATACAATGAGATATCTTCAGTGGAACTCATCTAACAGACTGTAGTAACTTGTAGTACCTACTAAAGCCACAGGAGGGTAGTCTTTTCCCAAGGAACAAAAACAAAATAAGGCTGACTCTCAGCATCTTAGTGTTACAATTATTATTTAATATAATATGTGTTGATTGAAGCTGGGATTTATGATCTCTTGCTTGATTAGCCACAAATCCATATGCACAGTGCTGTATCATAATATTAATGAGAACAAGCAGAGATCAACTATTTTATGAACAGTGATATCAATGGTCACATCTAAACTTTCTTAGTAGCTAGGATCTCTTATCCAAAATCATTACCTCTTCCTTATTCACAAACTTGACAAAGAATACCTAGAAATTTATTGAATTTGTGATGGATTAATCAAGTGGACAAACATAATAGATTTTGTTATTTAAATTTAAATGTATCTATCACCTCTTTTTCCTTCAGTGTAAACACAATTCCCTTGTTCAATCAGATCACATTTTTGCATCTATACTTTAATATTGCTTGAATGAATATAATATTCAAGAACAATAAGAGAGATAGTTTTCATAATTGTACATTCTTTTTTCATCTTCACATAATTTTGAAAAGATCCAGAGAGGAGTTGGCAGTTCTCAAAAGTCCTGGGCAGCTCCAATGGGGTCTCAAAAATCTTTCTCTCAGCAGCTCAGGCTCCATGATACTGGAGACTGCTCTCCCAAAAGTCCTTCTGGCCTCTCTCTCAATTCCTGGCTCCTCCCAGTTCAGCCCTCTCTCTTCACATCAACAAGTCTATCCCACAAGTGGGATTCACAAGCTCTGGGTTTTAACACTCAACCCCCAAACCAAACCAATACAGGAGCTTTTCCAAATTCCATTACCATTACACTGACTTGATTTATAATTATATACAGCACTTGTTCTGCTGATATATGGTTTTCAAAATATTTTTTTTCATAGGAAGAAAAAAGAAGTTTGCCACTTTATTTTACTTGTCTACTTGGATCATCTAGAGGCAGCTACTATCTCTTTTTTCTCTCTCCATGTCTCCCTCTCTGTCTCTCTCTCTGTCTCTGGTACTTTATTATATTATTTTTTTTGATGGGGGAAGGTAGGTCAATTGGGGTTAAGTGACTTGCCCAAGGTCACATAGCTAGTTTTGTGTTAAGTGTCTGAGGCCGGATTTGAACTTAAGTCCTTCTGACTCCAGAGACTGACGCTCTATTTACCATGCCCCCTCTCTTGTACTTTAGATAGGATTTGTGATTTCACTGTTACACAGGCAGTATCTAATGAGGACATTCAGGTCTCCATTATTGGTTCTATAATTTATAGTCATGGTTTGGGACTAGGAGAGTTAAGAGACTTGACCAGGATAAGAAAGACAGTATGTTTCTGAGGCAAAGCTTAAATCTATGTCTTCTTGACCCTGAGGTTTAATGGATAGAGCAGTGGGCCTAGAGTACAGAAAACCTGACTTCAAGTTTGGCCTCACGTACTTATTAACTATGTGATCCTGGGTAAGACACTTACCCTCTGTCTCAGTTTCCTCATCTGTAAAACAGGGGTAATGATAAAGGTCTCTGAGGAACAAAACAGATAATAATTTCAAAACATTAAGCATAGTGTCTAGTATATAATGAGTGCTACATAAATGTTAGCTATTATTAACATAACAACTATGTTTCTGAGTTTCTTCTCATAAACTTAAGGAATAAAAAGTCTATTCTTAACTAGCTATATGTCTATCTGGAAAATCTTCAGTTTAGCTACAAATATCTCTCTGTATAGACAGGATAAAAAGATAGTTGTTTGAGATAATGGAAAAGAATCTGCTTTAGAGTCAAAGACCTTGGCTCTGATTCCATTCCTGTCTAGTTAGTTGCCCTGGGCAAGTCATTTAAGTTCACTGGGGCTCAGTATATATACATATACATACATACATACATATGTATACGTGTATACACACACACACATATATTTGTACTGCTGATGGGGAAACTACCTTTTCTTTTTCTTCAGCTTCTCTAATTAGAAGAGCCTATAATGGATTTAATGGGGATATTGGGGAAGGAGAAATGGGTAGCTGATAGGTAGGATAGGTAGTAACAGTCATTTGCTCATTTGGCTATTTTTTTCTCCGTTCATGCACATAGCCAGAAAACAATAAACTTGACCAGGGACATCTTTGCTTTGCTCCCCAAAGTGGTTGCATAACTATTAGCAATTATCTTTTCCATTTACACTGAGATGAGTCAACATTCCTCCTTCATTGTCCTTTACCATCCTTACTTCTTTCAGAGCTAGGGGAACTTTTAGCTAATGTTATATTATCAGGAGCCTTATAGAAGAGAGCTTTATTGTCTACTGTTTAAGCAGATTTCCAAAAGGTCTTTTCCAAACCTTAATTAAATGCAAGAAGAGAAAGAAAAAAGGCTTCAGGGAGATTCCAATACATCTTGGCACTTTCATATCCTGTAACTTCCATTTCTCAGTAGCACAGGTTAAAGATCAACTAGAGTGTTGAAAAGACAACACAGGATGCTCCTGGTTTGGAAGTTTAGTGCAGTTTTGAACGGTACTGCAAGAACACTTTCCACACAATACCCTGTAATTGGAGCTGATGTTTTAAACTGGCAGTAGGCTTCAGTTCCATATAATCTAGGTAGGGATTTTTTTTTCTTCTCTTGGCCTGAGTTCATTGGGATAGTGAACTCATGATAAGAAAATCCCCTCTTCTACTGCAAATTTGCAACAACTCTTTAATTTAGGGACTTACAGAGCAGCCAAGGGCATTTACCTTTGTATCCACTAGCTCAAGGTCAAATGATGCTATGGATCAGAGACGGTACTTGAATCTAGATCTGCTTGAGTCTGAAAAAGTCCACTATGCCATTTTCCTTGTGATTTTTCTAATTAACATTGACAAAAAGTTGATGATTTAGCACATACTTTTGTCTCATTTGTATCACACCCTACAACTGTATATACTTTAAAGAAACTCTCACTTACCCTTTCCATAAAACCTTAGGCAATTTCACTTTCTTGCCTTACTGTTCTCATTAGATAATGAAAATAATAGCAGCCATATGCCATATTTTTAAAAAGTTTGAAAAAACAATTTGTAAATCTGGATGCCACATAAATGTGAGGCATCATTTGAATCCTTTAGTTCTTTACTAACATCTCTCTTGTGTAGCTAATAAAGGGTTATTGTGGAACGCATAAATGAAACCACTAAAAAGATAAAATGTACCAACTGCATGGAAAAGTAGTAGAAAAAATGAAAATGGCCAATAATTCCATGTATTTATACTGATTTTGAAGAATTACTAGGTCATACATACCATAAGTGACATTTCATCTCTATGCTGCTGAAACATTTGGAGGAAGATACTATGTATACTCCTTGAAAAAAAGATTAGCTTCATTGTATTTTAGAGATGGAAGGTAGCTTAGAGATTATATAGTACAATCTCTCCATTTTATAGGCAAGAAAACGGAGGCCTACGGATGCTGAATAATCTTTACTTGAACTGTATGGCTATTAAGTCATTTTTGAGGTGAATAGATTTGCGAGATTAGGGACAGAAGAAAGTCAATGATGATTTCAAATCAATAAGCCTAGGTGAACTGGAGGAGAATGAAACAGGCAGCGAGATATTGGGGATAGGTGTAGAGTTCAATTCTATAGGTCCTAAGTATGAAAAAATCAGAGAAATATTAACTTGGTGTTGTTCAGTTGACACTGAAAAATGCAACACTCAATTTCTTTTTAGTCGGACTGGATGAAGATACATATTTAATTATTTGCTTGTAGGACATGATTGAAGCCAAGGGAGAAGATGAAATTATCAGAATGCATGGGACAGTGGAAAAAAGAAAAGAAAAAAGCACTGAGTGAGCAAAAGAGACAGATGATAAAAAAGTAAAGGGATAGCCATCATGAAACAATAGCACAAAACACCAAAAATTAGGGACCAGTGATTGTGAGAGGCTGGTCCACAGTGACAAATGCCAAATAGAGTACAAAGAAGATGAAGACAAGGGGGAAAATCCATTGGATTTTGAGATATGGATTCACAGAATCTCAGTGTTGGAGGGGACTTGTGATGCTGTCTAACTCAAGTCATCCCTGACCTACAAACATGGCTGAAAAATGGCCATCCAATCTCTTCATGAAAACCTTCACTGGAAAGGGAACCTAATGCCTTCTGAAGGAACCTGTTGTTATAGATAGACTGTGTGGATCTTTTTTGGAATTGGTCACTCTTACATGCTTCCTATTTCACTGAGCGTAATGTCTGAAAATTTTAAAAGTATGCCATCTGAGCCTTTACTCAAGGCATAAATTAAAGTATTGGTTAATACAGAATCAACATTTAAAACCTACAACACTCTACTAAAGACCATCCTCCTAAATGACATCCACTTATTTGTAGAAAATTACTGGGGCCAGTTATTCAGGCACTTCTAAATCTACATAACTGTGGTTTTATTTAGCCCATTTTTCTTCATCTTGTCCACAAACATTTACTGAATTTTTTTGGTCAAAATTTAAATACCTAATCTACCAGTGTAGCTACCATGTGGGGAGAATTAGATCCATTTTATATTATTTATTCTTGCTAAAGCAATGTCAGCTTGTAGGCATTATTATTTCCTGTTTTAAATTATTCCACTGCAGGATTATCAGTATCATTATTATTATTTTACCAGAATGAGGGAGTTTCTCATCAAGATACTCTTATACTAAAGACACCTCAGGTCTAGTCTGAAGCTGAAATACGTGTATGCCATTGTAAAACAGGATATTTAAGACTTTTTTGTGTGTGAGATCTTCTAATCTGATTTTTTTAAAACACTACTTACATACCTACTATTAAACCAATTTGTCTTAAACACCCTTAATACCAGGAGTGAAATCTTAGTTCAAAGAGTACTTCAATAAGAGGTGGGCAAGTATACTATCTGACCTACCTCATTGATTTGTAAAAGGAACATTGTTAATAAAGCACTAGCATGTTATATTGAAAAAGAACTTGTTTCCTGCTTTCATTGGCTAGAAATGGAAAAAAATGCAACAAGGTCTACAAGATGATCATATACTCAAACATTAATATCCTTTAGAGGCAATGAAGTCTAAATATTTTGGACAATTTCCATTTATAATGCATAGTATTTCAAAAGAAAAGATTATATCCAAGACAGCAGAGGCATTTTGCAGAATGAATTTGGAGTGCTACATATTTACTTTGATTTGAATTCTCTTCATTCAGGTATTGATCTTCCACATAGGTCAAACAATGTTTAAAGCATGTCTGTATATTTCTGACACTTGCAGAAGACATTGAAAAAATCCACCCATCCTCTCCCACCAACTGGGGAAAAAAGAAAAAAAAAGAAACATTACTGGTAGAGGAAATGGTTCTGCCACTCTATTACCAATACCTACAATTTACATACTTAATTAAGACCCAAATAGCCTCTTAGAAAACAGATTTCTACTAGTTGTCTTCTATGATTTTATGTAACTTACTATTATGTTTGTCACAGGTGACAATAAAATACCTAGAGATAAACAGAATTGGAAAAATGATTAAGAAAATATCCTATACATTTCAAATTGCTGCTGCTGACTAAAACTAAAGCACAATTTTCTGGAGATGATGATGGAAAATCCTTTATTGGGATTTTATACTCTGCTAAGATAAAATTACCAAATTTGCTAGAGTATCGGTATCAATGTATTCTCTTTTGGTGGCTTCCTTTATTGGTAAGTGAAAGAAATAACTACAAATTAAAACAATAAAGAGAACAGATTGACATAGATCTGTGTTTAAAACTAGTCAGGAGCTTGTAGCCATTGCAAGTAATAGAGTTACTAAAATTATTCTTAATGTCATCAGTTCTTTGTGATTCTTCCATAAATAAGAAGCCACACTGGAAAAATAACTTCTTGATGTAGTATTTTTGGGAACCTTTAATTAACACAGCATTCTCAGCATCTTTACCTTTGTCCCACATGACTGAGATATTTCCAAATGTATATTTATAATACTATAGAATATTTATACAAATATAGTAATAAGATATGAAGGTGATGGAAAACAAGTGTTCCCTGACTCATTTATGAATCGTTGTAACACATGACTAGCACAGGTCATCAGACTAGGACCCTTTAATGGTATATATCAAATTGGCAATGAAAGACCTGTAAAATTATTGCAATTTTTCCATCCAAACGGGTATAAAGAGATATAGAGAGTGTAAAGACTAACAGGTTATTTGCAAAAAGATAAATCACTATTGAGTCAAAGTACAGTTTCTGAATTTGAATACCAGGACCATTATTCATTGAAAGTTAACATGATACAGTGGATGAAAATTTAATATTGAATATGGGCAAGGTCACTGAAGCCCCCACATCCCCATTCCATTAGAATACTAAGTGGCTGGGCTGATCAGTTAATATCAGTTTTATCATCTATAAAATTTACCTACCTCAAAGATTTGTGGGACTCAAATGAGATACTGTATATGAGATTTGTTTTGGAGGGGGGAGAGAAGGACAATTGGGGCAAGTAACTTCCCCAAGGTCCCATGGCTAGTAAGTGTTAAGTGTCTGAGACTGGATTTGAACTTAGGTCCTCCTGACTGCTGGGCCAGCCCTCCATTCACTGCACCACCTAGATGCCCCTGAAATGTTTTTTTTAAAAACTAAAGTACTATGTCAATATTATGAATTGTGTGACTTTAATAAATTTCAGTCGTCTCATCTGTAAAATAAAGAAACTGGGCTCAGGGATCTTTGAGATCCTTTCCAACTCTAATTCCTGTGATCCCAGGTTTTAAAAGAGGCAAATTTTTTGTGTTTGTTTAGAATAGAATAATTTTTACTTTCTGATTGACAAAATTGTGAGAAAATAATATTGAAACATAAATGTTTCCTGATACTCCTAAGTAACAGAAGTTAATGGTTTGGGGAAAAAAATCTGGCGAGTTTAATATAATAATTCTTTGTTTCTTTTCCTTTGTTAAAATAATGAAATTAATATTGATTACAGAAGGTGCTAAACTTAAGATCTAAGCTAAATCTGAATAGTAAAGAGTAGATATTACTTTCAGTTTAATTCTCCATAATGGATTGTTTTGATTGGTAGATTAGATAAAATAGACTTGATAGGAAATTATTTTCAAAATTGGTGTATTTGATTATAATTTTTGGAATCCTACAGTTTTCTTCTCCATAATGGATGCTCAAACACTGCTACTGAAATATAATTCTGTTGTCTATGGCTTCTTTCCTTTTTAACATGCTCTACTATCTGGGAAGAAATACAGTATAATAAAGCAAGCAAAATTGGGTAGTAGTGACATTTTACATAAAGATAATTAATTAATCAATCATAGGAAAAAGAGGTTTCTTACCACCTATTAGGTAGTCCCATTTGTCCTCTGGGGGATGGTGTAGTATTCCTTATTGCGATATCTTCTTTATTTTTTTGTCAAGAAGAGCACCAATAAGTGTCCTGGTTGATATATCAGAATATCTCTTTCAGATGTTTCACTGCACAAGACTATGAAATACTATTAATATTCATTGTGGCAGTGCTTTTATTGTTACCACGGTCAGAGATCATTCTAAAGTGTTTTTGTTATGACTGCTAATAAAGAAATCAGTAGCTAGAAAGCCATTTATTAGGTGCATGAAAATGTCTGAACTTTGATATGATGAGGGTTGGTTAGAATGTTATGGCATTGACAGGTTTTTTTGATGAAAATATTCAAAATATTTTTCACTGCAGTTTTTCTGGCAGAACTATATATAATGCAACCACAAATATACATTGGATCAAAACACAGTGGTGAAGAAGTTTGTCAAAAGAATTTGGAAGCAACTGAAGAAGACTCTGAAGGACAAAAGAGTGAAAGACATAAATAGATAGGTATGGAAAGAAAGAAAGAAAGAAAGAAAGAAAGAAAGAAAGAAAGAAAGAAAGAAGGAAAGGAAAAGGAGGGAAGGGAGGAAAAGAGGTAGGGAGGAAGGAAGGAAGAAAGGAAGGAAGAAAGGAAGGAAAGAGGGGTGAAAATGATTGGGAGAAGTCAAAGATCTGACGGGTTTTGGGAGGGCTTTTTTTGGAGGAAAAAAGCAAGGCAATTGGGGTTAAGTGGCTTGTCCAAGGTCACACAGCTAGTAAGTATGTCAAGTGTCCAAAGTGGGATTTTCACTCAGTTCCTCCTCACTCCAGAGCTCTATTCACTGTGCCACCTCACTGCTCTCTCTCCCCCCTCCCCCATATCTGCCTCTTTATGTAAAGATTTTCAGTGATTCTCCATTACCTCTGTAAGAAAATATAAACTGCTTAGTCTGGCATTCAAAGTTGAACCCAGTTAGGCTCCTCACTGTTTTCTACACTTAATTTATATGTCTTTTAGATTTTTCTAGACTTAATTTGTATTTCTTCTTACCATACAAACTTATTACTTTTCTCATACAACAATCCTTTTCCCATTTCTGCACCTTTGTTTTTTCCCCCAAAATTTAATTTTAGACTCAAATGCCAGAAAACAAATAGACAATAGAGAAAAGAAACAAAAATATATTATACATTTAAATATTGGGACATAAATACAAATTTATAAAGAAATAAAAACATGCCAAGTCCATAGCAGGACATAAAAGAGGATTGAAAATGTGTAACAATAAATTTTCAATTCAAGAAAGCCTATATGATAAATAATACTCATTATGTTGAGAACAATCCATCTTTGCTTCCTTGTGAGTTTTCATTTCTTCTCTGCTGTGCCCTTTTTTCCTTTTTCCGTTTTTCCTCTCCCTCCAAGAATCTGCTATTCTTTTTTTAAAATTTTTTTTAATTTTTATTTTTGGAGGGCAGTTGGGGTTAAGTGACTTGCCCAAGGTCACACAACTAGTTTTTGGATAGTGTCCAAGTTTGGATTTGAACTTGGGTCCTTCTGACTCCAAGGCTGGTGATCTATTGACTGCGCCAACTAGCTACCCCAGAATCTGATATTCTTAAGCACTTTTGAATAATACTCAAAGGAAATGAATTTTGTCGAATGCTGATCAATATATTTCAGTACAGCAGAGGTAGACATTTGCTTCAAGTTTATGGCTCTATTTTTTTCCTCTGGAAGCCTGACTTTTCCACTTGTTCCACCATTAAGAATTTCTTCTACTGCTTAACATTCCTGATTTGTGTAAGTCCTCTTTCCTTTTTTTTTCCATTTGGCTACATTTTACTAATAGCTTAAAGTAAAACAATTATTTTAATTTCAATGATAGGTTTCATTTCAGTATAACCAGTTTACTTTGAATGATTTTTAAAAGTCGTATGATCCTATATTTATTTGAATTTCCTAAAATGTGAAACAAATGTTCTTTCAGAGCAAAATCTTTAACAAAATATGCATGCATGTCCATAGTTCCTGAATATCTAAAAAGATTGCTTTCAGCTCACTTGGAAGGCAATTAAATAAAACAACCACAATTTTTGCCAAAACATTGCTTTAAAATAATTTAAGTCATCTTTTTATCTTCTTCCTCCAAAAATGAAAGTTTCAATAATGGGCTAATCTCTATTATCAGGTTGTTGTTGTTGTTTTTGCAACAAAATGTATACCTAATTCAAACCAAAAGAAATTCCACTAATTGCAGAAAGGGAGGAAAAACAATGCAAAACTTCTCATCTAAATATATAGTACTCCTCTTGAATATATTCAACAATCCTCTATTAAGTGCCTACTGGACTGGGTGTAAAGTACTATGCTAGACACTGGGGATTCAAAATTGCAAATGAAACATTCTGTCTTCATAAGGAAAAGAAGCAAAGAGACAGATATTTCTATGGCAGCTATTATATGCCAGGCACTGAGTAAATATTATCTCATTTGATCTTATTGAGAACACTGTACTGTTAATATTCCCATTTTACAGTTGAAGAAACTGAGACAAACAGGTTATGTCACTTGCCCAGTGTTACACCCCTAATAAGTATCTGAGGCCAGATTTGAAGTTAGATTCAGATTCCAGACTTGGTTCAACATTCTATCCACTTGCCACAAGGTGCCTCAAAGATGCAAGAAGGTTATGTATATAACCCCATATCTTTCAATAAACTTTATTTTTCCTTGGCTGAGAAGACTTGAGTGGAATTCTTTCTGCAGGACCCAGAATGTTGGTATTTTGGGGTCTTGTAACCTTTGGGCTACACTCTTCATTTTTATGGTTACATTACATTTTACGGTCTCACCATAAAAATGAAGAGGTACCCAAAGAGGGTTAGAGTTCCCTGAGACCCCATGATACCAACATGCCGGATCCTATGGAAAGAATAATTAATATAAATGTTAATTAAATACATATAAATATATAATTTTCCTCAGAAAAAGAGAATGCATAGAAAAAGAAGAAGAGAATGAGGAAAATTAAAAAAAGATCATACAATAGCACCCTAAGTTCAGTGGAGACTTCACAGAAGAACTATTACTACATTTTGTACATTTTAGAGTATGTAGTTGATTGAATATGAGGAGACATGTTAATCTCATAGTGGAATACTTTGTTCATTAATCAATGAATCATCATCATTTAATAAGTATGTACTGTGTGCCAGACACTGTGCTAATCACTGGATGCTGTAGATATCTTCTAAGTAGAGATTTTTAAGCAAAATACTCTATGATCACATGACAATATTGTGAAAGGGATTTTTGTTTACTAATTAGACTTGATGGCTCCACAATTCTCTTCAACTCCTTAGTTCTGTGAATCTGTGATAAACTCTCTAAATCACAGAACAGAACAGATTACAACTAATCCCATCTGTTATGATTTGACTCTTAGTAGCTTCTGTTTCAAGTAAAATTATTTGATGATTTTATTTTTAGATATGGCAATTTATCTTGGAGTGAGAGCTGGAATCTAAGCCCAGTCTATTGCTTTACAACTTGCACACTCCTTGACAGGAATCTTTTAGTCACATAATTGGCATTTTCCTCATCACCTACAATAATACATTGATATTTAATAAAAAAAAATCTACCAGGGGTTGTTGGTTGATTGAATAATTGTCAGTGAAAGTAGAGAAGAATCAGAAAATGTAAGCAAATTGTAGTTTCAAACTGTATTTAAAATGGAATCATTGGGATATCATCTAGTTAGAAAGCATTGCAACCCAGAGCAAGTGAAGTTTCTATGAAAGCATGACCTAGACAATCGTTACAATTCTAAGAGTATTTTAAATCTTACTCAAGTCTGCTATATATTAGAAAAGAAATGAGAATGTTTGTCCATGCTGCTAATGTAATTGGTTCTAATCCAAGCCAAACAAATAGGCAACCATTAAGTATTAACAATGCACAAGTCTGTCCTGCTAAAAGTATAAAGACAAGCAAAAATGGAGAAGTTTGCATCAAGAAGCTAGAGGGATGAAACATGCAAGCTTATGAGTTTATTCAAGACAACTTGAGAAATAATAGGGCAATAACAGCTTTCAGGAAGCTTTCAGGAAAGGTTTCACACAGGATGTGGCACATGAACTGAACCTTGGCAGAACCTTGAGATTAAAAAAACTGCATGTAGAATATTTCACATATGAAACTTGACGTGCAAAAACACAGAGTTGGGAAATTATGAGTTCAGAAAACAGCAAATAGGCCACTTTAGTTGGAACATAGATTGTATAAAGGACAAATAATAAGTAATAAACCTAGAAAGAATGCTTTGGATTCATAGGGTAAAGGATTTTAAAAGCTGATTTAAAAATACAAAAGGAATTTATATTTTTATCATGAGGTAATAGGGAATTGTTGAAATTCCATCAATCAGCTTTAATGCTTATATTATTTTTAGAAGTTATACATTTTTCTATCTATTCCCATCCCCACTTTTATTCAAATATGAGTCAATGTTTCAAAAGTGGAAAACCCCCCAGAAATTACACGTTATTGACAATGTTCTCACTAAAATACAGGCTTTGAATCATGAGTTTTTAATGTGTGTGTGTGTGTGTGTGTGTGTGTGTGTGTGTGTATAATAGACTCCTTTGTCATTTTGGTGAATGATAAGGATGTCTTCTCAGAGCAACATATTTAAATAATTGAAGGAAATGCTAAATTTCAATGAGGGGTCTTGAAAATAGAGATTTTTTTAAATGTTTTTAACTTACCATATTTTCTCCTCAAAAATATGTAAAATATAAAATTTTGAATTCCAATTCTCTCCTTTTCTCCCATCTCCATCCTTGAGAAGGCAAACAATTTGATATAGATTGTACATGTAAAGTCATAAAAATATGCTTCCATATTATCACTGTGGCAAAAGAAAAGTATATAAAAATAAGAAAAATAATGAAACTAAATTAAAAGTTGATGCATTTTTTCAATCCAAATTCAAGACTCCCTAAAATCTAGCCACAGACATCTGTTGTCTCCAAATTAGGGACCCTTTTTCACCCTAATGAAAGATTATCAAATATATAGTTCATAGCAGTAGTTTTCACAAACATTCTAAATGAGATGATGAAAAAAACAATTCCTATTCAAGGAAACAAATTCGAGGAGAATTCATATCTTATTTTCACAATGCTTTAAGAATTACCAGTATTAAACTATCACTATCTAAAGTGGATATTTATCACATGCCTCCTAAGAATGACTATTGCCTTTAGATTATCCATGCCAAACTGATTTGTATAACCTCTTTTCTTAACTAAATCTTTTGCTAGCTTCATCAAGAAATGTTTGTCTTCATAAGCATAATGTTTTTTTTTCTTTTTGTCAGATGTCATGGGCAGTTGGTATAATCCAAGGTTCCAAGAAAGAATTGACATTGCCAGAGCCAAATTCATAAAATATTTCTCATGCCACAGATTAGTTCTGAGCCATTTTGCAGCCCTGGGAAGTCTATACCACAAAGAACACTTCCTTTCATTCCAAACCCATTTGCATTTTATTTGTGCCTCAAAGGAGGAACAATCCAAACTGATTAGAATCTGCAGACGCTGTGCATAATGAAAAATTAATTGCATCAATCTTTTCACTGTAGTGGTCTTAACAACTCATTTTCAACTGGTCATTTTTCCACCTGCTCACCAGGGCCCAGGCAGCTGAGGCAAGCATATCTCTGACATTTACTGAATACCAATGAAGTTAAGGTCACTGGTACATCATGCATGTAGGAACAGAGAATTCTGAAAGAGATGTAAGCTGTTTGGACTAGTTAGAAGTACTATGTGACAATAGAGGACAAATAAATTCATTGTATGAGAATCTAGGCTCTGTTGGAATAGACAGAAAAGCAAGGAAGGGGAAAGTCTACATCTCCATAGCAAAGGTTAGTTTAGCTTCCCTTAATGAAGGTTGTGCTTGATATGCTGTTAACAATGGTCGTAAATCAGGTTTCACATGCTAAAATGGATGCAGTGATTGGTATGACCGATAAGGACCACAGCACAGTGCATATTCATGGAGTCTGTTTTTGCTATTGGTAGCAATGTTGTTAAAATTTGGTATTTATGATGATTGGGCTATTGGCCTTACAGTGCTATATAAAAGAACAATTTTCACTAACCTACAACCTTTTTCCCCCATGATATTGATTGCTGTATAGACCAAGAGATCTAGTGGGAAACCCCATAGCATTTTAGATCACCTGGTATGGTAAACTTATGACAAGGAAAAGAGCAGCACAGTGTGGGGTGAAGTCAAGATGGCAGTGTAGAAGCATCAAGGTTCCTTAGCTCTCCCCATAATCACCTCAAATACCTACAAAATATGACTCTAAACAAATTCTAAAGCTCCAGAACTCACAAAATGATAGAGTGGCAGAGCTCATGCTGAAGGCAATCTGGCAGGTAGATGACAAGGGGTTCATCACAGCACGCTGTGATCCCACACCAGAAGCCCATGAACCTGTGGCTGGAGCCCTGGAGCGACCAGAACAAGCTTCAGCTGGAGTATGAATCACCAGAAGCTGCGGTGTTTTAATTAATTGCCCTGGGCAGAAGTGGTGGCCCTGCAACCATCTTCACATGGCTGCTTCAGAGGTCGCAGCCTTCAGATTGCAGAGGGGCCACACAATCATTGCCTGGATCTGGGTCTTGGGTAGTGGTCCTGAGGTGGGTTTTCAGTGAGCCAAAGCTGGTGGCAGCTGTAGGAATGGTGGCCTCCTACTAGCTCCAGCAGCTATGAAAACCCGAGGGATTTGGGACATAGCTCTCCCCTCTGAAAGCCCAGTTCTATTAAACCTAAAATTCAAGTAATTGACTGGCAACATGAGCAGGCAAAGGAAGCAAAGTAAACCCAGAAATGTAACTTTAGATTCCTTTTTTGGGGACAAAAAGTATCAAAGAATGGAAGGGGAGAAAGACAACACAGTAAGAACTCCCACACCAAAAGCTTCCAAGAAAAATGGAAATTTGTTACAAGCCATAGAGCAGGTAAGAAGGATTTTGCAAACCAAATAAGAGAAGTAGAGGAAAAATTGGGAAGAGAAGTGAGAATGATGCAAGAAAATCATGATAAGAGAGTCAACAACCTGACTGAAGAAAATAACACCTTTAAATGTAGATTAACTCAAATGGCACAAGAGGCCCAAAAAGGCAATGAGGAGAAAATGCCTTAAAAAGGTGAATTTGCAAGATGGAAAAAGAATCTCAAAAGCTTTCTGAAGAGAATGATGCCTTCAGAATTAGAGTGGAGCTATTGGATGGCTAGAGGTGGTGGAGGGTATTCTTTAATTGAATGAAATAGAATACATAGTGCAGTAAGTAGAGTCATTTTTATATTGGAAAATGATATTATTAAAAATACAATTTTGAAAAACTTAAGAACTCTGGTCATTTAAATCATCAACCATAATTCCAGAGGATTCATGATGAATACAAAAGTGACAAAGGAGTGATGGACAAAAGAAGCAGAATAAGACACACATTTTAGGCATATGGGAATTTGTCTTGTTTGATTATGAATATTTGCTAAGAGTCTTGATTTTCTGTTTTCCCTTGTTGTTGTTGTTGTTGTTGTTGTTGTTGTTTTTCCCCAGAGTGGGTAGAAAAATATGAGGGTGAAAAAATAAAGTCATGACAATTGAAAATTCTTGCATCTAGGCAAGAATTGTAAATTAATATCTCTTTTAGCATCAGGTAATTGAGGTTGCGCATATTTCAATGACTTACTAATGTCAATCTAGGATGAAAGTTTAAACTCTCTCATCTTAAGCCCAATTGTATTTTGTCCTTTGTTTATTTGTATGAAGACCAAAAAAGTTGCAAAATTCATATTCTTTTTGGTAAGAATAAAAACTTGTCTTTCAAGAAAGATTTTGAACCTCTACATGCAATTACTATAGGACACCACTGATACACTGTATATTCTTGTCTTCATTGGCTGGAAAAGAGGAGGGTGAAATATGTGCCTGAAGGACAGTAGCTTGGGAATTTATAGAACTAGAACAATCAGAATTTTTAAGACTATGAAGAGCAGTGGGAAAAGGATATGTTGACTCATCTGAGACCTCAGCATCACTTCACATTCACAGTATGTTTGCATGGACCTAAAAATGATGAAAAATACATATATAACTGTAATACCATGCACCAGCAGATTCCCAAAAGAATGCTAATGTGTGAACAGCTTCTAAGATTTGGATTACACAGTAATAGTGAACACTCTGGTTATTCCATTACAAATGAAGGCAAACATTCACAATATAATATTCACAACATTACATCTCATCACAGAAAATCACAATATGGAGTTCATAACAGCTTAACATTAGAATGGCCACACAGTTTACACTACAATGGCCGCAATATTCAGAACAAAGAACAAAAGAATCATCATCTGGTTTCCCTAAGGGGGAAACCCTTCTCACTTAGTCATTCATTCAATCAATTCACAATATATCAATCTTCCACTCATGGGGCAACCATTAACTTAATTAGTCACTCATCTAGCAATCAGTCACTAAGCTAGATTTCTGATTACTAAATATAATTAGTCACTAATGCAGTCATTAGAAAATTGCACAAACTCTCTACTCTTTGTTTTCCTGCAAATCTCAGTTTTGTCGAAGGGGAGGTCTTTTCTTCATCTTAACTCTGTCTCTCTGATTCCCTGGATCCCCTTCCATGGTCCCAGCTCCCTCCTGAATCCACAAAACAGTCACCTGGATACAGAAGCAGACATCTGCCAGGTTCTCATCCAATCCTCAGAAGTAGACAGCTCCCATGTCCTTGTCCATTCCACATGGCAATCCCCGGCAGACATTGAAGTTCACAGGGGCCAGTATATGTCAAACCCTTCACCATTTCTCTTACCTGGAACTTAAGCATCAGCCAGGCCATGAATAAATAAATTCTTATCCTGGACATGCTTCTTCAGTCTTCCTGCAGTTCAACTGGCTCTAGGACCCAGAAGGAATATTGCCTTCTGGATGGCCTTCACCATATTCTTGTCTCTGGAAAATTCCATTCAGTTCTCAGTCAGCTTCCAGATGCTGGGAGAGAAACTCTCTCTCCCTCTCTCTTTCTCTCTCTGTCTCTGTCTTTCTGTCTCTGTCTCTGCCTCAAGAAAACTCCAACTCACTTCCAGAAGCCCAGCTCCCAGATGCTGAGACAATCCTGCTTCCTCCACAGGAAAATTCCAATTCTGTCTCTCTGTCTCTAGAATTCTTCTTTATATACTGCGCTGGCCTCCTGTCTCGGCCAATAGCCTTCTTCCATGTCAACAGGAGAGTTCATGCCTTCTCAACAGTGGACAGGGCTCACAACTTCCATATTTAGCCTTAAGTTACTAAGTGCTACTTAGCCCTAAGCTACTAAGTGCTACTTAGCCCTAAGTTTCTAAGTGCTACTTAGCCTTAAATTATGAAAATCTAAGTATCTGATAAACTGATTGCTATTAAAACGTGGAATGAGATTAAATTATTCATTTAATTTATAAAAGTATTATGAAAAAGGGTATAGATCTCACAATGCCTTTCTGAACACTATTAATAATTAGCACCAATATAATACTATCTTAACCTTTTTAAAATTCAATTTTATTTTATTTGCAGTTCCAAATTCTTTCCTGTCCCTATCAAAACCCTCTCCCACCCAGAGGAAATAAGGAAATAAAGATGTCATAGTAGAGACAGCAATCCACCTGAATTCTCTCAACATTTCCTTCCAAATAATTTTGAAACAATGCCTCCAATAAAATTTTGGAGCGATAAAGACCAAAAAGGTTCAGGGTGAGACATATTTTTCCAGCCTAACACAAATTAGGAACTCAGAAACAAAGGTCTATGTTATCAGGGTGTGGGCCAGCTCAAGGTGCTGTAGCATTACCAGCAGAAGCAGTAGCTTCTGGAGCTCTCAGCCCAGAGACAGTAAGGAAGCATGACAATTGGTTAGGAAGAGATTATAGTGGACCCTTTGCTTGGCACCTGATGTATCATAGGGTGCTATGGCAAATTGATTGCCCATACCCAATTTGAGGGCAAAGAGGAGTACTGGTACTTGCAACTGCAGGGTATCAGGGTCACTTCCTAGGTAAAGACCAGAGTACAGACCAAGAGAGCAGTGATCATACCACAGCACCTAGAAGCAGTGAAAAGTTACAGGTCCCCAGAACTAGCTTTGATATTGGTAGTGCAAAAAATATAAGCCTTGGCACAGTACCTCTCATCCCCAGGTGAGCAGAGCCCAAATTTAACATGAGGTTCATTCAATAAATAGACTGGGAGAGCTTTTATACTGAAGGAGAGGATGATAGAGGTGACAGGGAGCACTTGAACTTTATTCTTAGCAGAATTGGCTCAAAGAGGGAATAACACACACTCAGCTGTGTATACAGATCTCTATCACCCTACAGGAAAGTAAAAAGGGAAGGGGATAAAATACAAGGAAGGGTGGTATAGGAGGGAAGCAATAGTGAAAAGCAAAATGCTTTTGAGAATAAACAGAGTGAAAGGAGAGACAAAGTAGGATAAACAGGAGGAAAAGAAGGTAGAAGGAAATACATAGTAATTATATAATCATAACTGTGATAAAAATCACAGCAAGTTCCTCTGATAAAGATCTCATTCCTCAAATATGTAGAGAATTGCGTCAAATTTATAAAAAAAATAAGCATGATTCTCCAATTGATAAATGTTCAAAGAATATGAGCAGGCAGTTTTCAAATGAAATGTTCAAAGCCATGTACAGCCATATCATATAGTCATATAGTTGTATATTCAAAGAATCCACCATAGTCATATCTATAGCCACAGTCAAATAGTCATATGAAGAAATGTTCTAAATCCCTGTTCATTTGAGAAATGAAAATTAGATCAACGTAAAGTGACAGGGGCAGCTAGGTGGCCCAATGAGTAGGGCACCAGCCCTGGAGTCAAGAGGACCTGAGTTCAAATCAGGCCTCGGACACTTGACACAAACAACTAGCCTGACCTCAGGCAAGTCACTTAACCCCTATTGCCCTGCCTTCCACCTTTGAAAAAGAAAAAAAAAGACATAGTTTTAGGAGTGGCTCGATGGTACAGTGAACAGAGTACTGGCCCTGGAGTCAGGAGGACTGAGTTCAAATCCAGCATCAGACGCTTAACACAAAAACTAGCCCTGTGACTTTGGGCAAGTCACTTAACCCTAATTGCCCTTCAAAAAGCAAAAAAAAGTTAAAAATCAAACATAAAATGATAATAGAATAACAACTTGTCCCAACACCATTTGTATTTGAAATTATGATAAAATAATAATAAATTGATATTTTTGTAGCTCTTTAAAGTTTGCAAAGTGTTTTATAGACAAAAATTCATTTTCAGTGACTCTATAACCATTTATTAAGCCAGTCATTATGCTAAAAGGTGGGGCTAGAACAAAGGAAGAGATAGTTCTTAACCTTAAGGAGCTCTCAATCTAAGGGGAGAGATAAAAAGCAAATACATTTGTGCAAAAAATGACATACAGGATAAACAGAAAATAATTAAAAGAGAGAAGGCATCAGAATTAAGAGTGGTTGGGAAAGGCATTTGAGCCAAAGAATAAATGTGTAAAGTTGTGACAGGCATTGCTATCCTAATTTTACAAATAATAAAACTCTGAAATATAAAGTGAAATTAATAAATAATTAAATATTATACTTATTATAGTATATAATTATTTTGTAATAACTTACATCAGAGTTTAAAGTAATTAAAACACTCAAAAAACCAGAATCCTTCACTAGTGCTTTCATACTCCTCGTTTACTTGGATTCAAACCAGAATGAAAATATTCAAACTGTGAATCACTAGAAGTATACTATTCTAATGCCTCATTATTGGACAAAGAGGGCCTGGGTTGTCAAAGACTTTGTTAGGAAATATAAATTCTAGCAAGCTGATTCTACAAAGATAGAAATCACTGCATTTTGGGTCCAATCATGAAAGTACATGCCTGTTATCTGGGACCAGCCTAGCTCAATTCAAGGATCATCACAAGACTGGCCATTGGGTGATGATGATATAGGAACTTTCAAAGACCATTTACCATGTAGGAGAGAGATTGCTATCTCTGTTTGTAGAAGATGTACCCACACTGATAAAATCAAGTATTCTTTAAATATTTTATTAAGTATATCACAAAACATGGATTCTAATCTCATTTCTCCCACTAATATACCATGTGTCTTCAATTGTAAAATAAGATTACTAGACTAATTGATTTCTTTACAGCATGAAAATTTTATGATTCATTAAGAAAAAAACTTCTTTGTAAAGCAATTCCTTATCATAATGGCATTGAAAATTCAATAGTGATGACAGATTCTTAGCTTCTCATTCTCCCCATCCCATGCATAAAAAGCTCAGGATCTTTAGGAGGAAAAAAGTTGATAAATTTTTGTAGGTTTTACCCCAGGAATTCTGAGATCTTTGGGATAATTGGTCAAAAAATAAATGTTAACCACAACAACACAACAATTATATAATCATGGAGTTTTTTTGATGGTTTTGATGGTAAAGATGGTGGTGGTAGAGGCATGATATTGACAACCATAAGGAAGGTGTTAGGAGGGAGATATTACTTCCTTACTGGCAATGTATGCATCCATTAAGGTGGAGAAGGAAGAAACATGAAAAAGGGTCACAATTTTCCATTTAACTTTTTCTGCATCTGACCCAATGCCTTGGTTATAATGTTACACTCACCAAGTTCCCACAGAAAATACTGAGTCAACACTCAGTATGTGATATTCAACTAAGATCCCAAAAGATACAGTATACAATCAAAACTAAGAGTTCTTAGTCCTATTTATAAGGAGTAGAGATGTTAATTTGTTATAACCTAGTACTACATTGCTTCTGAATTTCCATTGAAACTCATTTTAGCTATTTGCCATGCCTCTATCTCTGAAAGGAACAGATGAGTACTAATGTATTAGAGAACATAGGAATAAATAAGAAAAAAAATTGTCATGGGGATTAAACCTTTAAAAATACAAAAGATGCAATCAGATTATAGATCAAGATAAGTAAGGGAAACATTACTAATATGATATATGATTTCTTCTTTCTTGAAAAAAAAAGAGATGCTTCTTCCTCCCTACTGTTTCCTGATCTTTCGACTAACTCTTGTAGAGCTCAGGATTTAGGTTTGGAAGAATCATTAGAAGTGATCTAGTTCTGCCACACCCCATTTTAAAGATATGAAAACTAAAGTTCAAGGAGGTTTTTGTCACTTACTCATTATTGTGTCTGACTCTTTATGACCTCATTTGTTGTATTTTTTTTTTGGCACAGATACTGGAGGGGTTTGCCACTTGCTTCTCTGGTTCAGTTAACAAATGAGGAAGCTGGGATAAACAGGATTAACTGATTTCATCAGACATAACTAGTAAGTATCTGAGGCTGCATTTGAACTCAGGAAGATGAGTCTTCTTGACTCCAGGTTGGATATTCTGTCCACTGTGTCACCTAGCCTTCACTTGCCCCATTTCATACTAATAATGCAGAATTGAACAGTGATGTGAATCCATTTTCTCTAGTCCCAGTGGATTCTGCTCTTCCCATAGAAGCAAATATGTACCTTCTCTAATACTGAAGTTGTAATATCTAAATAAACTTATATTTACTAGTCACCATAATATAGTAGAGCCCCAGACATAGCTTCAGGAAAGCCAGGGTTCAGATCTTGCCTCTGACTTTTTACCAGCCGTGTGACCTCAATAATTACTTTGTACCTAAGTAGCAGGGGTGTACTGGAACCAGTTTAAACTGGCAGCTTAAGAGCCCAAGTATTAAATTTTGAGGGCAATTATTTATGAAAATTCAGCAAATATTGTACAGCAGAAGCATCCAGGTAACAGTGGATTATGAGCTCAAATATAGTCTTATTAGCACTGTGACACTGGGCAATTCACTTAAAATCTATTTGCCTCAGTTTCTTCAACAGTAAAATGCGGATAATTACAATACCTAATTCCTAGTTTGCTGTAAAGCACTTAGCACAAAGTCTGGAATTTAATAGGTGTTTAACAAATGATTATTTCTTTTCTTCCTTCTAAATCAGGATTTGATTTATTTTTGTCATTGGTTGTTTAGACAAGGAAGTAACAATTTTTTTTAACAGTGATTAAATTTAAAAGTTTAGTCTAGTAATGCAGGTTTACTTTTAGTCCAGGTGTGTGGGTATGTCCCCTAACCCCCAGCCCCCACCCCAGAAAGCATACTTTTAAAAAACATTTACCAGAATGCCTTTGAGTCAGTTTTCTCATCTATAAAATGAAGGGTTGTATCCCATTAATCCTAATGCCCCCAAATTTATACTTTTATACTGTTTAGTCTTAAAAAATTTGTAAGTATATCATATTTTTTTCCTTTACCCACTTTATAGAGGGCAAGTAAACATAAAGATGAGCATTGAGAGTGAAGAAAATATGTTTAAAGCAAATGAGTTGTTCATTAAACATTGAGAATACTCTGGATAATTTAATCTGCTTAAATTACTATTGAGGGAAGAGTTGTAAGTATAAGGTCTGAAGGATCCTAAAGTGTCTCTATTATCATCTAGAATACTGTTATATCCTCTACTTTACTTTGTCTTTGTGAATGGTAGGCTTTTCTTCCCATCCTGTATTCCTTCTTTCCAAATTCAGCAGTAATGTATTCTCTGCTAAAGAGAATAGTACTTGGGTGAGTGAATAATTTATCAAATGTGTAAATAAAACTAAATCAAACGAATACAGGCAAATCTCTCTACATAGTCTCTGAGATAATTATCATTATTATTTTAGGTTTTGCAAAGAAGTTCATAGTGCTTACCATGACTCCGAATATATTAGGCAGTCTTTCCAAGCACTGAGGGTACAAAATTCAAAATTTATAACATCTTTGAATTAAAAAATTAGGGAGAGAAAATAGATGGTTATCTAGAGAGATAGGACAGAAGTTCAACTAGGTGTAGAGTGTTAGGTTTGGAGAAGATTCTTCTTTTTGAGTTCAAATTTGTACTCTGATGCTTATTAGCTGTATGACTCTGGAAAAGTCACTTAACCCTGTTTGCCTTAGTTTCCTCAACTGTAAAATGAACTGGAGAAGGAAATGATAATCCATTCCAGTATCTGATAAGAAAACCTTACAGAAGGTCAGAAAGAGTCAAATAGACTGAAATATAACTAAAATATAAAAGTAGATAGAGATAATACAAAGATATATGCATGTGTGATCAAAATATATAATCAGATGTCACCTTCTCTTGCAAAAAATATAATCAAGTTATCTTTTACACACCATATCCTAAAAGTCTTTAGTTGAAAAGAAATATATAGTGAACTTAATTGATCCACTCTAACCCCAGTGTGCATTTAATTTTGTTTTGATGTTGGAATAAAATGAGGTATTTGTGAGTCATTGAACAAAGTTCATTTTGCATAAACAAATAAAGCACAAAAAGCGAAGATACAATGGCATTTATCTTCTCTGAATGTGGCCTCCATCATCTCCATTTGAGAACACCTATGGTCAATATTTCATCAGAGTACAGTGGATTATTTGGTGTCAGGGACCTACCAAATTTGAGAGGTTCTGGTTAAATGAGTATGGAACATTTTATACCTCCAGGTTACATGTTGCATCAGGGAAACTGAAGAAAGTCAGATTCTATGGGGTGAAAAGGAAGTCAGGGGAAATCCTGGTCCTATCACAATCCCCTCCCCCATGATGACAAAGTCCTAATGATCTTCTAAAGGACTTTCCACCATTTAAATGTCCAGGCATTCTTCCTGTTATGGGTGATACTAAGGAAAAGAAAATGACACAAAAGGAAACAAAAGCAAATACAATAATGAAAAGATAGGAAGGACAAAAGACAGAAATCATAAACCTTTCCTTACCAATTTGGAAAGACCAAGTTTCAAAGTTCCATTATCTGGCTCATATGATGGTGACGTCTTATCTTTGAAATTGTCAGTTTGTCTTCCAATAGCAAAATAGTGATGAGCCAGAGCAGCACCAACAAAACTGGAATCAGAACATAGATATAGATGTTTCAGCCTTAGTCACAGATTTCTTCTGATATAACTTAGAAATGAGCGAAAGTAACTCCAGAAGATAAGGCCTGTATATGAATTCTTCTGGCATGGTTAACAATTCTTATTGCATCAGTACTATTTGTAGTAAAGTGGAAGATTAGTGTTTTCTTAAGTCTAGTAGAGTATGTCTCTTCTGTGGTAAATGTAACAAGCAGAATGGTATTCCTCAGAGGACAGTTCCTTATAGGAGGGACACCACTGGGCAGGCAGAGGAGGCAGGGTTTTAGAGTCTAGACTTCAGATGTCAGTCTCTGCCATAGTCAGTACCTGTTTATAAAGATCAATACCAACAGAAGGAATCAGAAAGTTTCAATTTCTAATATGCTATTTCTATCTAGCAACAGAACCCATCTTGCAAAAGGGACCTCTACTATCGCCCAACATGTAACAGACGCCTCTGAATAAAGGGCAACTTAAGAGGTGAGAAACTTCATTTCAAAAGCAGTCTAGTTAGTGGCTTCTCTAGGGAGTTTGGAGCTCCAGATTTCGAAAGTGGTTTATTCTGATCACTCTTTGTGGTATGTCATGAGCTTCAATTCTGGTCTTTGTGGATAGAGATCTTCAGAAACATAGGCATTGCAGGATCATAAGGGCCCCCAAGGAGAGACTGCTTGATAGCCTATTTTACGCATTCTAGAGTTATGACCAGCTCTGGGCTCTACCTGAAAGATCCTGGTTTATCAATAATTTGGTAAATGGAATATCTAGATGGGAACAGGTATTCTAAAATCTAAAAACATTTAGTAAGTCTCTGTGTTTCCTTTTTAGACTGTGAGGAAACAAATTATTAGTTGCTTATTAGATTGTGTCTTTTTCCTCTGGGTTTATCCTTTCCACTGTGTTCCTTAAAATTTAAATGAGTTGGCTGGGCTATTGATTTTCTTAAGTTCCATTTCTCTCTGCCCCGCCCCAACACACACTAGTCCTTCGTATGGGCTACCATCAGATATAGAACCTCTGCCACTGTGGCCTCATCTGGTTCAGTCAACATTATGTCATCAATGTAGTGGTATACAATTTTATTCTCAGGAAGAGAGGACTCCTTCAAGTCCCTGCACTCTTTAATGTGGCAATATGAAGAAAAGTTCAGGTAACTCTGGGGAAGGGTGTCAAAAGTATATTGGATTCCTTCTCAAGTACAAAGCAAACTGATCCTAACTAATCTCATCCACAGGAACAGAGAAAAACAAAACACAGAAACAATGTATTAGCAAAGTTAATACCCTCATATCATTCGTCCTGGGACTGGCCTACCTGGTCTACAACCTTGATGAGATCAGGGATAGCTGGAAAGATAGGACTGATGATTTTGCTTAGTTTTCTGCATTTCACTTTAAGCTGCTAGTCTTCTTCACAGGTAACAGGGTTGTTGTAAGGGGAACTGTATAAGGAAGTACTCCAACATTGCTACATCCCAATCACTAGAGAAGACACATCTTTCACCCCCTGGAGTTCTAATATTGTATGATGTTAACTACATAGGATAGTTCAGGTAACTCTAAGCTTTTCCATTTGAAGCTACTTATAGTATTATACCTAACGGTTGCCGAAAGAGTCTGTACAAATAAGAAGCCCATGGCACATCTTCCTTTCATGAAAAGTCCTCTGTTGTTTACCCTGAATGATCTAAATGGGACAAGGGATTTGGAAAATATTTCATGCTTGAGTGAGGCTGAAGTGTCCTTCAGACTCTGGTGTTTCATTTCCTAATATAGTTTAATTAGCACGCTCATGACCTGGACATCAATTGTTTTCTTATCAGTCTCATTCCTCAGGAGTCATATTTAAAGCTTTTGTTTTTTTTTCTTTTTGGAGATATAATCATCCACTTATGGATGCTCTACTAGAAGCTCTACTCATCATCACAGTGACTTCCTTGTTGAAAACACTCCTCTTTGGTCATCCATTCCCTATGCATGTTGGTTTAATTTATTAGAATGTCAGATACTTGAAGGTAGACAATGTTTTACTTTTTCTATTGGTATCATGAGGCTTAGCATAGTGCCTGGCACATAGTTTATGCTTAATAAATGCTTATAAGTGTTTAAATAATGTGTTTTATGCATTTATTCAATGGGAAAGGAACATTAGTCTCTAGGGTATCAGGAAAGGCTTCATGAACAATGTGGCACTTGCCTAGATCCCTGAAGGAAGGTAGAGATTCTAAGAAAAAAAAGATGAGGAAATAGCAGATTCCAGGCTTGGGGGTAAACAGGTCAAATGCACCAAAAATGGAGATTGAGTAACAGGACTGAGCAAATGTAAGAGGTATAGATGATGAGGATTGCTTTTCAGATTTGATTTTTACCTAAGTAATCTGCCCATTTCAGCATCTGATGATCAACTGAATCCTTTCAAAGCTCCTTCCACAGAGGGCATAGTTCTGAAATGAGTGTGAGAGAACATCATAGAACTGAATACTGTATATCAGATTTGATTTTTTCCCATTGCTTTTTTAGAAGACTAAAACCTCTTTAAGAAGGAAATTTGAACAATTAGATTAATACACTGAGGTCTTTTTAACCAGGTACTTAACAGACAAAAGTATGCCCAGAGGTGTCTGTCAAAGATATGCAATAATTGCTTTTCAAAGATATTTCATGAAGAGTTTTACAATGAGCATGTAAAGTACACGGGCGATTTGCAGTGTGCCAAAGTACACATTCACACAACAGACATTAATGGTTCCTTAGGAACCATAAAGATCTATAGAGTGATAAATCCACCTTTTAAGTGTCTCACAAGCTGCTTGCCTAACTGTGGAAAATCTATGATAAGTCTTAGAATGGCTCTGATTGGGCTAATAATGAATAAGGTAAAGAATATTTGGAAGCTTTTGGAGCCTAGTGAAAGGAATAGGCTTTCCAGGATTCCTGAAATCTGTATGTGTTTTAATGCTTTATGGTAATGTTTGTTTTTTCATAGACTTATATGTTCATATATGCTCGTATGGTCAATATAGGCTCCTATTTTTCTTTAAGCTTCACTGTTTCCTTTTGGTTTTACCCACTGACATTTGGCAATGAGACCACCACTCTTCACCCTCCTTGAACCTGGCTTTTTAACAGCCAAGACACTTGTGAAAAGCCACGGCAGCAAATATAACTGATTATGTATAAGCATTTCACATCTGGGGTTTTTAATCTCTCTACAGAGAGGGAAATATGTGTTTACTTATTAGTAATTCTCCACGATGGAGGTTGTTTATTCTTTTTCATTAGAATACAAATTCTTTTGAACATTGTTATTGTTTATATTACTACAGTCATTGTATATAGTATTTTCTTGGTCTTGCCTATTTCATGATACATCACTTCAAACAATTCTTCACAAATTTCTCTGAGTCCTTCACATTTGTCATTATTTTAGGGGAATGGGGTAGTTTGGGAATAGTCGTAGAAATATAATTTCTTTAATGTAGTTAACTCTTCCCTTGACTGATGTAGATCATTAATCACCATATATCAAGAATGTGTCCAAATTAGAAGATAAACTTAGGTCTCTCTGACTACCATTGGTTCTCCAATTTCTTCCTCTGTATAACTTTTTTGCACAATAATATTCTATTATATTCACTTTATATAATATGATTTTTTCTTTAAATATGATTTTTTTTGTTTTTATGTTATCTTTGTTTCTTTTTACCAGATCCCCTTATAATAACCCTGTGTTAACTGTGAAGACATAAGTGAACTACAGAGTTCATCAGTCTGTCTTTGCACCTATCCCTGATATCATCAAGATTGTAAACCAGGTAGGCCAGGCCCAATATACCTTCCTCTTCCCATACTCTGGGCATTTTCCTTTGTAACAAAGATTCTTTAAGAGTTCAACCAAATTAACCAGCATACAAACTTGGTCTGATGTCCCTTCTCTGAGTAATCTTTAATTTCTCTCTCTCCTAGCTGCTACTCTGTTGCAAAAGTGCCCATGCCTTCCTTTATTCCTTCCCTCCCCCAAATGATCCCTTGCTACCCATAATCCTACATTTATTTTCCATTTAATAGCTAACTTCATTGAGTAAATCATTTCTAATCAGAACTTCTACTTCCTTTCCTCTCACTCTCACTCTCTTCTTATCCCCCAGCTGTCTGATTTTCAACCTCATCATTCCACTGAAATGTATCTCTCCAATATGCCTCTCCAATATTCTGAGGCTTTTTAAAAATAACCAAATCTAATGG
>CM053601.1:95929052-95950370 GCA_028646575.1 Pseudocheirus occidentalis | reverse complement strand
AATTCAACAAATTAAAACTGAATTTATTGATGATAAATCTATACTCAAACATCATACTCAAACTTTCAACTCTTTCTAATTCCCCTATTATTCTCAGTGGTACCACTATTCACCCAGTTACTTATGATTACAATCAAGGTTTCATTTTTGATTTTTCACACTCTCTTAGCTTCTATATCAAACCAAATACCCAGTCATATATATTATCCCTCTATAACATCTCTTTATATCTTCACTTGTCTTATCTGACACTGAATCACCTGATAGAGGTGCTTATCACCTCATATCTAGACTATCCTAATAGTGACTGATTTATCTCCTTGCCTTAAGTCTCTTCCCACCCCATTCCATTCTCTACTGTTTCAAATATTTTATTTTCCCCCCTTCATTCCTGGATTACATGTAAAAATAATTATCAATATTTGATTTTTATAATTTTGGGGTTCCAAATTCTTTCCCACTCTCCCCATGACCCTCTTCAATAAGGCAAGCTCTTTGATATAGGTTATACATTGCAGTCATCGAAAATATTACCAACCTAGCCATAAGGAAGAAAAAAGCAAAAAAAAAGTAAAGTGAAAAATTGTAATTCTATTTACACTGAAAGTTCATCAGTCTTTTCCCCCTCCCTCCTTCACTGCCCCAGGGAGGTAGACAGCAATTTTCATCATTAGTACTTTAGAATTACTTAGGATCTTTGTATAGCTGAGGATAGCTAAGTCTTTCACAGTTGAACATCATACAATATTGTTGTTACTATGTACACTATTTTCCTGGTTCTACTCACTTCTTCACTTCATGTAAGTTTTTCCAGTTATGTCTGAAAGCATCCTGCTTGACATTTTTTTATAGCACAATAGTATTCCATCACAATCATATGCTGCAACTTGTTCACTCATTCTGCAGTTGATGTGTATCCCCTTAATTTCCAATTCTTGACCATCACCAAAAGAGTTGATACAAATGTTTTTGAATATATAGGTCCTTTTATTTTTCTTTTATCTTTTTGGGATACAGATCTAGTAGTGGTATTGCTTGGCCAAAGGATATATTCATATTTATACCTCTTTAGGTATAGTTTCAATTTCTCTTCAGAATGTCTGGATTGCTTCACAACTCCACCCATTCCATCAACTTCACACTCCACAACTCCACCAAAAACATATAAGTATCTTAATTTTCTCACATCCCTCCTAAAATATGACAATTCTCTTTTCAGCCATATAAACCAATCTGATAGGGTGAGATGGTGCTTCACAGTTGTTTTAAATTTCATTTTGCTAATCAATAGTGATTGAGAGCATTTTATATAACTATATAGAGTTTTGATTTTTTCTGAAAATTGTCTTTTCATACCTTTTGATCATCTATCAAATGGGGGATGACTTGTATTATCATAAATTTCATTCAGTTTTCTATATTTGAGAAATAAGGCCATTATCAGAGAAACTTATCTCAAATCTCTCCCTCCCTCCCCCTGCTCGATTTTCTGCTTTCCTTGTACTCTTTTTGGTAGTTTGATTGGTATGTCTTAATTATACTTAATCATACTTAATTTAGATAGAGTTTTCATTGTTAATATGTTGACTCAGTCTACCAATGAGCAATTAACATGTTTTCATTTGCTTAGATCTGACTTTAATCCTGTGAAAAGCATTCTATAACTATGTCTACATATAGAACATATACATTCTATAATTGTGTCTACATAGTTGTTGGGTTTGTCTTGTTTAGTAAACTACCAAGTATTTGATATTGTCTACAGTTATTTTGAATGGAACTTCTCTTTATATCCCCTCCTTTGGGGGCAGGAAAGTAATACAGTAAATAGAGTTCCAGGCATGAAGTCAGAAAGACTCATTTTCCTGAATTCAATTCTGGACTCAGACACTTCCTAGGTCTGTAACCCTGGATAAATAATTTAATCCGCTTTCCCTCATTTCCTTATCTGGAAAATTAGCTGGAAGAAACAAAAAAAGGCAAATCGTTCAGGTATTTCTCTCAGGAAAACTCAAAATGTGGTCCTAAAGGGTCAGACACAACTATAACAATTGGATAAGAAAAACAACCTCTTCCTTTTGGACTTTGCTGGTAATATAAACAAATGCAGATGATTTCTGTGGTTTTATTTTATATCCTGCAACTTTGGTGAAATTATTATTTCAACAAGCATTTTCATTGATGATCTAAGATACTTCAAGTATACCATCATATCATTTGCAAAGAGTGATAGTTTTTTTCTCATGATCTATTCTAACATCTTCAATTTCTTTTTCTTCTCGTTGCTATAGCTTGCATTTCTAGTACAATATTGAATAACAGTAGTGATAATGGACATCCTTGTTTCACCCTAACTTATCTACAATCAGCGTTACAAAAAAATCCTTCCTGACAGTTATAGGTAGACAGTATTCATTATTTTAGGAAAGTTTTATTAGTTCCTATATTTCCTAGGGTTTTTAATAGAAATAAAAGTCTTATTTTATTAAATAATTTTTCTGGTGCTAAAGGCATGAAGCTGGAACCCAGGTAGGACTATGGTGCACCCAGAGGCAGGGAACCAGCCCAAGGAGCAGAAGTATGACCAGCAGCTGAGATTATGTGGTGATCATGGACAAGAAGCTTTGGAATCTGCTCATGTTTGCCTAATAAATACAACAGTCATAGAAATGGAAATTCTGAAAAAGCTGGTATTACAAAGTATTGGAAAATTGTTGATGTCCAATACAATTGTTGATGGAAATCAAGTCAGTGGAGAAGAGACTGATTTTTTTTCTTCAAAGAAGCAGTATTGGAAAGAACTGAGCTCAAGTTGCCATCGAACTTTTATAAGAATTAAATAGCTGTGTCTCTGGGAATTTTCTTGAAGAAAGTCCAGAAACTGAGATAAGTATGTGGCGCACCACATCAAATCTATGTAAAAATGATTTCCTCTATGTAAATGTAAAATGTAAATTTTTTTTTACATTTGTCAGAAAATACATTCCTACACTTAGCAGTAATACCTTGGAATGCCTGCATCCCTCTTTTGGTCTGTACTATAGAACATATGAACTGGTTGGTTATATGAGGATGGTTGTAAAAGAACATCCAGTAGTAATATCTCATTCAGATGATGCACTAGAAGATCATCAACTGGAGAAGCTATTTACTGAGATAAGTAAGCATATACAGTCCTTTTATTTAGACTACGTGGAAAAGAAGGACCTTGGCCACACATGTATCCTGCCCTTACTTGAGGGTACTCTGCTCAAAGGAAGGTAAATTTTAATGGCTGTAGACTACCTAGTTAACATGGGGGTGTATTGACTAAATTCCTTCTTTAAAGACTAAGCTTTAAACACAATTCACTAATTCTCTAATTGACTGAACAATAATAGGTCCCTGCCCTAGTACCACTTATAGATTACATTTTTGGCCCACCAGGCTCAGAGTGACTGTAAATAGTAATTTTTTTTCTCTTTTGGCCATCAATCCTGATGGTCTTCCCCTCCAGTTTCATTTATTTTATTGTTAATTATAGTATTATTATTGATAACATTAATAATAATAATTGTTATTAGTAGGGGCCAACTGTTGACTCACTACTTAAACAGATCTATTCATTGTCTTACTCAGAGTGAGACACAGTAAGACCTTAGAATAAAAAGGCCAAAGTCTCCCTCTGCATCCTGGGATGTCTCCATTCATCCTGACTGATATCTGGCCACTGGACCAAGATTTTTCTACTCCTGATATGATCAAAGATTCTTGAAAATTCATAAAATTATAGGATATTTACAACAAAAAATCAAAATGAGATGCTATTGTTGTAAGTGATCATGCTTTAAAATTGCTCTAATATATAAGTTAGGTAACAGTCACAGAAAGCATTAAAATTACTCTGGGCAAAATAGCTCCTAATAATTGCTTTAATTTCATATTTACTCATTGTGAATTTGCTCCTTTAATTTTTTTTCATACTGGCAATTTGCTTTTGTTTTTTCTTTTCTTAATCCAATTAATCAATGATTTATCTATTTTATTGATTTTTTTTCACAACACTTGCTCTTAGTTTTATTAGCTCAATATTTTTCTTACTTTCAATTTTATCAATTTCTGCTTTGCTGTTGAGGATTTCCAATTTGGTATTTAATAAAAGATTTTTAATTTATTCTTTTTCTGGTTTTACTTTTTTGTTGCATGCCCAATTCATTGATGTGCTCCTTTTTTTCTATTTTATTGAAGTGTGTTGAGATATAAATTTTCCCTTAAGTATTGCTTTGCCTGCATCTCATAAATTTTAGTATTTGATCTTATTGTTTTCATTCTCTGTAATAAAATTATTTTCATATTATTTAACAAACATATTCTTCAGGATTAGAATTTTTTCCAACTATGTTTTAATCTATGTTTCCAGAGCCCTTTACTGAATTTAACTTTTACTTCATTATCATCTGAGAAGGATGTGTTTCTCTTACTCTTCATTTGGTTGTGAGGTTTATTGTCATGTGAAAGAGTGACAATTATTTTGTGCTTCTTCTGAAGATGGAATTAGGACCAAATTTGAAAAGTAAAAGGGATGAAGATTAAAGATCAAAACATGGAAGAACTTTGTAACAATTAAGGCTATAAAGATCAATTGTATAGGGTACTTCAAAAATAGTGAATTCTCTATCACCAGGAAGGAAATCTTGACATCAATTGAAGTTTAGAGAACAGAATTTGAGAGGTGATGTAAAAAAAAATGTTTGCTTTTCGTTTACAGCATTCAGTTCCACAAATTTTTGAGTTCCAAATTTCCCGCCAAATTCTCCCACTCTATGGGAACATGCAATCCAACATAGGTTCTATGTATAGCTTCACATTAAATATTAGACACCTTTTAAAGAAGAATTTTAACCAATGGAATGAACAATGAGGAAGGAGAAACAAAACAGAACAAAAGAAAAGATAGAGCAAGTAGTTTACTTCAGTCTGCATACAGACTCTGTAATTCTTTCTTTGGATGTGAATTGCCTTTTCCATCATGAGTCCTTTGAAGTTGTCTTATGACATTGCATTGCTGAGAAGAGTCCAGTTTAGCAAAGTTAGTTATCACAGATAGGATGTGTCTGCAACTATGCACAACATTCTTCTGGTTCTGCTCCCCTCACACAGCATGAGAGTATATGACTCTCCAGGTTAGCGTCTCATTTCTTATAGCACAATAGTATTCCATTTAATTTAATGGAATATACCATATACCATATACCACATATGTGGTATACATATACCACAACTTGTTCAACAATTCCCCCTTGATTTCCAATTCTTTGCCACCACAAAAAGAGCTGCTATAAATATTTTTTATACATATAGGTCCTTTCCCCATTTGTATGATCTTTTTGGGATACTTTCCTAGAAGTGGTATTGGTATGCATGTTTTTATAGCCTTTGGTCATAGTTCCAAATGGAGAGCTGAAAATTTTAATGGCTCAGCATATTATTATCTAGATTTTGCTTGAAACTTTCCAAAGAGAGAGAATCTCCTAAGACAGTTTTCAACAATCATTTCCATAACATTTTGAGTTATAAATTTTCTCCCCATCTTTCCCCTACCCCCACACCAAGATAGCAAGCCTACTGAATACCCCTTCCCCCAATCTCTTCTCTCTTCTATCCTCCCCCTGCCCAACTTTCTAGTAGGGTAGAATGGATTTCTATACCCCAATGCCTGTATATCTTATTTCCCAGTTGGAAGAAAAATATTTTTTAACATTTGTTTTTAATACCTTGATTTCCAGATTCTTTCCCTTTTTTCCCTTCTCACCCACCCCCACTTGGGAAGACAAGAAATTCAGTATAGTTTGTACATGTGTAGTTATACCAAACATTTCCATAGAAGTTATACTGTGAAGGACTATATTTCCCTCCATCTTATCCCACCCTCCATTTATTCTATTTTCTCCATTTTCGAAAGTGTTTGTAAAAGCCCATCTTTTTGACACTAACCTTTTTCCCAGGGTTGCTTTATATTGATGAGACTACAAAAGTTCCAAAAAATTTAAATGACTGTTACATACAGGAGTATGATGAGAATCATGATGGGTGTGGGCAAGCTACAACTACATCAAATAAAGAGTTTTAAAGAACAGTTATAAAAGATGTGACAAAGAAAATAAATGCTAGGAAAGGAGCATTGGTTTGGTTTGTTGCAAGGATAATGGTTGTCACAATGCTTCAGTGGTACCCTTAATATTAATCAATCAACCAAAACAATTTTTTAAGCAACTGCTATGTGCCAGGCATCAGTATTAGTTCCTTTAAATACAAGTTCACAGAATGAAACAATTCCTAGTTTCAATGAATACATATTATAAATGTCAAGAGAAACCATGGACAAGCAATAGCACATAAGTGGCAAACTCATGAAGACTTGGACAGATTCACAGGGAATGGGAATAAATTGCAATCAACATCATTAGAATAATATATTGATGAGATCACAGCACCATTTGAAAATGATATTTAAATATTAAAAGAGAGTGAGTTATAATATCAAGTGAATTGTATTAGAAGTGAACAAATTGTGTTCTTGTCTTATTTCTTCAACTAACCAACTTTATGATGTTTATAAAGACACATGATCTGTATAGATGAACTCCAAATTAGTTCTGCTTCTACAACAAAATGTGATACCTCTGGTAATTTGGAGATTGTCTTCAGTATTACCAATGGACTTAAAAGTCTGAAAGGATAATTTTCCAAGTTTTTTTTTTTATAGTAGAGGAGGCATAGGATAGCTAAGAATTTGTTAATCACCATTAGCTACTTGCTTCAATGGAATGCATGGTCTAGCCAGAATCCTTTGAAGATTGATCAGAACCTGTTGGATAGTGTCTTTCAGTAGGTATGTGGTGAACTTAATAAAAAAATGTAGAGGTAGTCAGTCATTTAGCTGCCATGTATTAATTATCTACTATATGGCAGGCACTGATTTAAGTGTACATTAAGATAAGTGGTCTATTTGATAAGACTGTTGTACTTAGAGTCAGGAAAACCTGAGCTTAAATCTCCTAAGAGACATTTGTGAGTGGAGTGAACCCGGCTAAGTCTTTTAATTTCTCACCTACTCAGTTTTCTGGTACATAAAATAAACTGGGGAGATAAACAGCATAGCTCTCAGGTTTAGTGAAGATAAATGATAGGCAAAAATAAGTTGGTATTTTTAAATACCTTAAGGTATTTACAAACCTTAAGGTTCTATTATTAAAGTTTTTAAGGTATTATTAAATATTGTTAAAATGATCGAGATTTTAAAAATTGTATATCATTAGTTTAAAGTAGAATTTCATTTCTGGAAAGAATGTTAGAGGTCACTTAGTCAATCTTTTACTTAACAATATTGTTTTCTATCTCAATTTGAAATTTAGAAAGCAAAAGAGAAAGAAAAGATGTACTACATGACAAATAAATATATTACAGGACATGAAGGGCAATGATAATAGAAAAGGTCAGTAAAGTATTTGCATGTTTAAGAATACTGAGAAATTAAATGACTAAAAGCAATGACAAGAGTCAAATAATATTCCCTGGGGTCTAAAAACTTAGCACCAACTTTTACTGACATATAACATATGTTTATAGATGATGACATTGAATACCCAAAAGATGAAATGTTTGGCAAGAGGATAAAATAAAATAGTAGCTTCAAGAAATAACTTGGAAAAGCTTAGGATATAAGTAAGAAGAGAGGTGTTATACATGTAAATAAACTGAGGAAAACCCAAGTTAACTTACAGGTGAAAGGTAAAATAATAAATAATAATAAGATAAAGACTGTTTCCTTTTATTAAAGGGAAATTACTTGGACATGCTCAAAATTTTCATTTTAAATTTACGTGTCTCCTCACCCCCATATCTGCAGTGTGTCTATATTATTACAAAAGAAAATTGACAATGGACAGAGATTCTCAAAGAGTCTTAATTTGCTAAAATCTTTAAAAATTACAGTTGCCTGTATATTTGGGAAGCACGTGATTGCTTGTATTTGCTTCCCCCTACCATCCTTTCTTTTTTTTTTTTTTTGAGAGGGAATTGGTGGGGTTGTGACTTGCCCAAGATCACAAAGCTAATTTTATATTAAGTATCTGAGTCTGGATTTGAACTCAGATTCTCTTGACTCCAGGGCTGGTGCTCTATTCACTGAGCCACCAAGCCACCCCTCCCCCTCCATTCTTAATTTTGCCATAACCTATGTCAAACAAGACACAAAGTAACTTTTAGTTTAGTGGACTAGAATTTAACTGGATAGTCCAGATGTTTTCTTACACTGTGAACGAAGGTATGGTGACCCATGCATGACAAAAGGGCTCTAAAACAATCCCCAAATATGCTAGCTTTGATTTGCTAAAAAAAAAACCAAGATATCTTTTCCTGCACTAATGCTATCCTTTTTATGTTTACTCTGACCAAGAAGAGACCTTTCTTTCAAAAGGATATGGAAGGTGGAACCCAACTTCTGGAATGTTTTAACAAACTGAAAAGATAAAATTTGATGAGTCTCTAGCACCTGAGGTTCAGACTAGAAAAGAGCATCAGGCAGACGTGTAATCTGAAAGCAGAAGTTCCAATTTTTCAATCAACCCAGTGGAATAGTTGGGAATCATGTGATAATTTTTGCCTTCCAAATTAAATCACCCTTTCCTACAATTATAAGTGTTAGTAAATTAGCACTACAACTGTTGGTATTGAGAGCCCCCAAACATATAATATAATCTCTGTGGATTATTATTCATGTTTATTGTTTATGATGATATTATTAATCTTAAGCATGGTTTATCTTAGACAAAGCATTTATTTTTGGAGTCATACTTATTCTTTGTAATGTAGCACCATTCACTTTTAATTGTTTTGTTTTGGTGGTGGTGGTTATAGTTGTTTTTCTTTCGGTTAAAAACTGCTATTTTTTTGATGATGACATCCATCTACATGTGTAACCCAGAACCGGATTTCCTGAAGGATACACAGTTGCATAATGTTCTCCATAACCAGACACATTCAGTGAAGAACTAGTAGTAAGCCTCTTTTGGCTATAGAGTCATTATATGCTATACTGCCTGTTTAAATAACTGAGGGTTGCTTCATATCTATGAAGTGTGTGACCCCTGGATCCTCAGGGGATGGTTAAATTTCTTTCCTCTGATATTTTAGGCTTTCCATTTTGAGTATCATTACTGAAAAATTCTACATTTCATCTTTAATGCTGTCCTTATTGGCATTAAACAAGACTCATTTTGACTTCATAGACATTCTAGTGCAATCCATACCTAGACACAAATTCTCTCAGCAACATATTACTCTAGCTTTTCCTTGAAGATTTGGAGTTGAGGGAATGGGGGAGCTATAATTTCCTAAGGCAGATTGATTTGCTTCATTATTAAAGTATAGATCTGAATATTTGACATCATGTAGAAAGGACACTGCACTTTACTTTTTTTTCTTCTCTTGTGTGTTTTTGATACTTTTTTCCAATTACATGTAAAAATAATTTTAACATTCATTTTTTAAAAAAAGTTGAGTTCCAAAATTGCTTCCCTCCCTTTTATCCTCTTCTCTCATTGAGAAGGCAAGCAGTTTGATAAATGTTATGCATTTGAAGTTATACAAAACATATTTCCCTATTACCCATATTTTGACAGAAAGCAGAGACCAATGAAAATATGTTTTTTTTTAAAGTATGCTTTTATATGAATTCAGGATCTATTAGTTCTTTCTCTGGAGGCCGATAGCATTTTTTATCCTACAACCTTAGGAATTGTCTTAGTTGTCGTTTTGCTGAGAATGGCTAAGTCATTCACAATTGATAATCACACCATATTGATGTTACTGTGTAAACTGTTCTTTTAGTTCTGCTCACTTCACATCAGTTCACGTAAGTCGTTCCAGGTATTTCTGAAATCATTCTGCTTATCATGCTTATAGTACAACAGTATTACATAACAATCATATAATATAACTTGTTCATTCATTCCCAAATTCTACTTCATCTTTTCTTCAGTGATTTTTGTAGCTTTTTTTCTATTCACTCATTTCTCCTTTTTTAAGAAACTCTCTTCAGTCTGTTTTTGTGTCTCTTTTCCATTTGGTCTATTTTGTAAGTGTTATTTTGTTCAATAATTTTTCAAGCTGTTAATTTTTTTTCATGATTTACTTTCATCACTCTCATTCCATCTTCCTCCCAATTTTTCTTCTACCTCTCATTTCATTTTAAAACAATTGACGTCTTCCAGTAGCTCTTTTGGGCCTGAGACCAAGTCACATCTTTCTTTGAGGTTTTTGGATGTAGCAATTTTGAGTTTGTAGTCTTCATCTGAATTCATATTTCTATATTCCCGGTCACTACAGTAGCTTTCTATGACAAGATTCTTTTTTTGTTGTTTACTCATTTTTCTAGTCTATTTCTTGATTTTTAACTTTATCTTAAAGTTAGACTCCATTCCTGGAGGGGAAGGGAACCAATACTTTGGTTTTTGTATGTTGTTCATTTCAGAGCTAGTCTGGGGGTCTGTGTTTTCAGACATTCAAAGTTGGCATGATCTAAGTAGAACTGTGAATACAACCCTTCTAGCCTTTGCTCTTATATGTGAGTGGCCATATGCACTATTTTTCAATCTGGAACTGTGACTACAGTTCTCTGTTTCCCTGTGACTACAAGTTTAAGTGTACTGATGTTCACCCTGAAACTGAGGCCTGGAAATACTCATGGACAATACAACAAAGTCCTGCATCCAGTGCTAGCAAATGGTCCCCTGCAGTCTCCTTCTGACCCCCTTGCAATGTGTGGACTGAGAACTCCAGAAGTTACAGTTAGCAATTCAACTGTACTCAATGTTTGCTGCTGGCTTGCAGGGGTCCAGACTGAGCTGGAACGCACTCCTCTCTTACTTGTGTGACAGACTTTATCATCTGGAAAATTGTTTCATGTCATCCTTTTATTTATTCTGCCATTCCAAGATTGGTTTTGAGGCATTGTATTAAAGTTTTGGGGGAGAAAAATTTGGGAGAGCTTAGGTGAAACTCTGTCTTTTTATTTTGCCATTTTGACTCCATCATAGTACTTAATTTTTTGATGGTATTACTATTGCTATAGTAAATGAGCCATATCTACAAAGAATTCAATGTCAAGTTCCATCCCCCTCCCCTACAATGTGACAAGTCACACTGACCTGATTTGCACCAAGTAAATTATTTTTAAAAATGTTGTAGAATTTTGTCTTTAATTTTGCTTAAACAAAAAGTTTGTCAGATTTATGATTGAGTGCCACTTAATAAGTAATTCACTAATCTTCTGAAGGTAGAAAATTACAAATAATGTATGCTAAACCAAATTACTTTCCAGTTTTTCATTATATGTATAAAAATTACACAGAATAAATAATTTTATGGGTTAATCATTGTTTTACTTTTCATATTTTGTATGTATCAATTCCAGCTATAAAAGCAGATGATTCAGAGACCAGCCAGAATCAAGCGAAAAGGAAAATATAGATAAAATGATATTTTCTCATATTTTGAATAAGGTCCCTTAAAATCCAATGGATTTTGTCAAGGGTATATCACAGAAGTAGCCTTATCCTAACTAGAGAAAAGTCTGTTGTTGTCCCATTACAAGTGCTATTTTTCACATTATCTCTAGGTCAGAAAATATGACACTCCATTGCTTTAAAAAGGGAATTAACCATGAGAAATTAAAATAAAGATTTATTTTCTTACATTAAAGACCTCACAGATATGACACTACATAATGCTGATTTTACATCCATCAGCAAATGTATTTAATGCTCTATACGTGATTATGATCAGTTTGGAAGAAATATGCTTATATGTGCTTATTTCTATAATCTCATTAATTTTGACATTATATATGAGGGAATGAATTCACAGCCTTGAACTTAATAATAAAAGGGTATAGTAACACCCATGCCTCTTTCTCCTTTCTGTCATATGTGTGTGAATGTGTACACATATATTTGTGCATATATACACCCATAGACATATCCATGTATATGTACATGTGTGTTTATGTATGTGTATAATTATATACATACATAGTATATATATATATATATATACACATATAAACATTATATAAATTTAAGGTCCCATTTTCTTAGGTGGACAGTTTTGTTTATTGAAAAAATGTAATGGGGGAGAATTGTGTGAAAAAAACTGAGAATAGTAGCTCCTCACTTGGAGTGATAAAGACAGTCTTGGAAAGCAGGAATGAGAGCTCACAGATACCACAGTTAAAAAAAAACAAACAACTTATTGATGGCAAAGATGGTTAAAGTGTTTTGTTGCTTTTTTATATTATGTTGTAATGTTGATGATGATAGAAAATCTTAATAAGTAGAACTATGTGTAAATCAAGGAATACAAAGCTAATCTATGGTATATACACCAGAAATGTGAAGTTTTGATTTTTGTCCTAATAAAGAGATTCACATTATACCAGCAGGCCCTATTTTGAGACCAGGATCAGGGACAGGAGAGAAAAGGAGAGGGGAGCAGGAGAAGAGATGACAGAGCAGAGCATCTCTTTGCAGCTGAGCCCAGTCAATACCAGGTGTGTGAAAGACAATAGACTTTTCAGCTACTATCAAAAAAAAAGTTTAGCTGTTAATTCCATGCTCTCAAATAGAAGAAAAAGGGGAAAAATAAGGTTCATTGGATATTAGAAGTTTCTTTTTTTAAAAAACAAAAAGATGAGATATCAGTCTTTTTCTCAAGATGATGAAGCTGTCCACTTTGAAAAGAAAATAAGGAATCATTCCAGGACTGGTCTTGTGGGCCCACAGCCATTGTCAGGTAAGAGGTCATCTAGTAAGAATCCAAAGAAAGGAAGAAGAGTAGTGGTGTTTTGTGACTATCTGCTGAAGTATTCAAAAGCAGCCTTTTTTCTCCCTGAATGCAATAACAGTCATAGAACAGTTTGAAAGGTTCTTTAGTAATGGATCTATGACATGCCAGAGTGTGTCTAGTACTCCTTACTCAACTTCTTTCAAACTATATAACTACAATGCATTTCTAATGGAAACAAATAATACTGTTTGAAAAAATTTATTGCCCTGTGATCTTCTGGCCTCTTTTTTTATTCTTCTTCCTGCATTGTATTCTCCAAGGTATAAAGCCCAGTGGTTATGTACCAGAAGATCACAGGGCAATAAATTCAAGAAAGTATTCATTAATAAAACCCATGCCCTCAGACCTCTTTGAAGAAATGCATAGAGTACAGGGGAAAAAGGCACAATGAAATAGTGAGAAGATCTATGAAGAATACAACTCTGAAAGAGTAGAGCTTATTCAAAAGACATTCACTAAGTAAAAGGAGATTGTGGGTATAACAGCATTGCAGGTTAAGAGAGATACTCATGTTAAGAAATACAGGAACCTGATTTTCATGGAGAACATTTAAGTGTAGATCAACTGAGACAGAAACAAAATGGATTTTGTATGCTAGCAACCACCTGGACAAAAGGTGGAAACATTTGAGAAGCTTGGAAAATAGATCACGAACCTGGCACAAAGACATGCTATAATAGTAATGGGGTATTTCAATTACCTAGACATCTGCTGGAGCTCTCCCTATGCCAAAAGCAAAGTACCTAATAATTTCTTAACTAGCTTTAATAATACCTTCATCCTTCAAAAAGTGAAGGAGCCAATAAAATGAATTCCTGTTTTGGATCTGATTCATACCAACAAAGTGGAAATATTTTCTGAGGCATCATAACTTAAATAATAATTAGCATATTGTAGTGATGGCTTCATACATGATTGTTTTCCATGTATGGAATGCCTACTATGTTCTATATAGTCAGACCCAATCATAAAGCATGTTTTGAGGGGATTAAGCTAATTCTTGTAGACAGATAAGGAATCAAAAAGGTAGAAATGAGGAGGAAAGTATTCCTGGCAAAGGGGATAGTCAGTGCAAAGGTAAGGAAGTGGGAAATAGAGTGTTGTATGTAAAGGAAAGCAAATAGCTGGTAAAAATAAAACAAAACAAAACCTGGTATAAAATTATTTTACTCATACATATCAGAAACTGGTCGTATTAGAGCACTATAAGGTCTGAAGCAAAAAAAAAAATTGCCAATAGGCAAAGAACTGTTATGGGTTAAAGGCAAAAGTTGAACCCACATTTTCTTAACTCCAATACGGCACTATGGACATTATCTGGCAATGCTTCTTCAGGGATAGATAGCAAAGATATGTGAAAAGAAGCAATAATTACAGAGAGCCAATATGGTTTCTTAAAGAATAAGCTGGTATGGTTTAAACTAATCTCCATTTGAACAAGTTTATTAGACTAGTAGAATACAGGACTGATTAAGATGTATATTTACTTAGATTTTAGGTAATCTTTCCATAGTATATCTCATGTGATTCTTGTGTAAAAGGAGAGAATTGGGTCAAATGATAATGAAGTGTAATTTATCAGATTTGGAAGTGGTTAAATGCTAAACCCACGTAACTGTAATTAATGTTTTGCAGTCATCTTGGAAGAAAGTATCCACTGTAGTGTCCTTTGACTTGTGCTTTGACCTCCATTATTTAACCTTATTTTTAAATCAATACACACATGACCTATTTTTTCCCCAAGTTGACAACATATAAAGTTGGGAGGGACAACTAACATCTATACAGCAAAATCATGATGAAAATTAAACAAAATAATACTAGAATATAAAACCAGATTCAACTACATGAAATATAGGGATAAATATGACATTTGGTAGAAAATTAAAAACTCAATTCAGCTTCAGCAATGTTTGATGGAGGAAATATGGCTATTAAAGAAGTTTGTCTGGTAGGAAAGAGTAGGGAGATATTGGGGTATCCCTGTACTGCTCACTGTCCATCACTCTGCATATATATTTGATTGCAAACCTTATCGTTTTTATCTTCACATTATTTCTCAATTACATCCCTCTTCCTCCTTATTTCAGGTCCTCATCACTTTTCATCTGAGTTATTGCAATAACTTTCTAACTATTTTCTCATTTCTCATGTCTTTATCCATTCTCAATCCACCCTCTAATCAATTGCTAAGATGATTTTCCTAAACTGTAAGTCTGACTATATGACATACCTACTCCCTTACTCAGTAAAGTCCTTAGGCTATTACCTCCTTGATTACAAATAAAGTCCTCTATTTTTCATTCAAAGTTCTCCCCCACAACCTGTTCTCTTCCTATGTTTCCAGTCTTTTATATTCACTTCTCTCCACACATTCGACTATTGAGCCACACTACCTAGATGCTGTTTTTTGCACACAATATTGTAACTCCCACCTCCATACCTTTTTTACTGGTTGTCCCCTTTGCCAGGAATACTTTTCTTTTCATTTCTGCCTCTTAGATTATTTAGCTCCCTTCAAGAAACAGCACCAAAAACATGCTTTATCATTGGACTTAATATATTATTTCTAAACATGTAGAAGGAGTAACATTCTAATTATGTTCTCTGTTCCTCTGATCTTTTTTCATACCTCCATGGATGCACAAGATACTTGACTCCTGAGTATTTTCACTTCTTCCAGAATTTTCCTATATATCTTTTCCTCACACTCCACATTAAGCCTCAGTCTGATTCTCATGTTCCAGTCAGCATAATTTTTGTATGTCCTAACTTGTCAAAATTGATTTGGCTCTTCATTCTGTCATACTGTGTGTTAGTTAGCCATCCTAGCAGCATACCATTTGCAAATCTGTTAATCATGTACTTTAAGTCTTTATCCAGGTCACTGAAAAAATATGTTAATGAAACAGACCAAAGCACAGATCCCTAGTGTACTTTACAACAAACCAATTCCAAATTGATGTGGAAGCATGAAACATATTGCTCTAAAGAAATAATGCATCAAACCACTATTCCACTAGGATTGATTATTCAATTCCGAGTTCAGATATCTCCTCATTTCTCACCTGGCTAGATTATTTTGGGCCTTCTCTGACTGACTTCTTCATCATGTCCCTGTATCAGGTAAATTCTCCTCTCCCGTGAATTGTCAGCTTTGTGTGTGTGTGTGTGTGTGTGTGTGTGTGTGTGTGTGTGTGCATGTTTTGTCTTCCCTACTTTCCCTAATTACATTCCTTCATGTAACTTCTTTAAGGAAACTATCTTAATTCATATTTGTATCTTCAGTGCTTGGCATGGTGCCTGGAACACAGTAAGAGTTTAATACATGTTTATTGACTTGAATTATTGAAGAGTTCTGAAGAATGGGATGCAGGAAGGACTAGTTTAAGTTTTGAGGAGGGAACTGGAAATATCCAGATCATGAATACCTTCCAATAAATACCTTCCATTGCTCAGCATCAATGGAGAGAATACCCTATGAGGTGGCAGTAAGGTCCTAAGAGCAAGGAAAATTGACTTAACTTTTCTGAACTTTTGTTCCCTTGTCTGAAAAACTTATAATAGTTTTCTAGCAGTATTTCGTAAGGTAGTTGTGAGGTTCAAATGACACCATCTATTCAAAGTACTTCCTAGTACTATATAAAGAAATATCAGCTACTATTAGATATGGCGATGACAATATCACAATTGTGCCCAAAATTTAGTTCCAATCTTCTCCTCAAGACTTTTTACACCTCCTCAATAATTTTCCCATCTCTAGCCTCCAAGTATTTGTATAAACTATCCACAATACCTGGAATGCACTACCTTATCTCCATGTCTCAGAATTTTTTTTTCTTTCTTTAAGGCTCTCATGGCATGCTATCTCCTTTATTAAACCTTTCCTAATCCTCCCACCATCAATGTTTAGTGCTGAATTATCTTCCTCAAGTTAGCCATATTTTCCTAACTCTGTACATGCAATTTTCTTGCCAGTAGAAACTATTTTATTTTTGTCTTTTTTTTATTCACCATGGCCCAAACAGTGCCTTGTTTAATGAATGTTTGTGGAATTGTTGAATTTCACTGCATTTGACCTTTTGTTAAATGACATGCTTTTAGTTTTTCTTTCTTTTTGTTTCATCATGTTTCTTCCTAGAACACTACAGAGTAGAAGCTCCATGACCACCAATACCTTATTACATGATACATACGTGGATCTTGTTAAATACAATTTCCTTTTTGTGAAGACAAGCAAGACAGTATCTATATATGCCTTAATCAGCCATTCCTCATTTCATGTCTGCATTGCAATGATAGCCTTTGGACTTAGGTATCCATATCTAGGATATCTACTCCAAAATTCCCTGCAAACTGCTGCAAGACTTTTCTTCTGATATCTGTGGCCAATGAGATCAAGGTACTAATCATTACTGGAAATTACAGGAGGCGATGTCATGTCCAGTAGTATAATATTGACTTTCCCAGTTGTTCCTATCATTTAAGCTGTGTGGACACAGTCATCAAGATCCAACATGAAGATGATTTGGCACTTCCTGTTCTGTAGAAGATAACATTTCTCAGGGCAATACTGATTTGCTTCTTTTCAAACACAGAGAACAAGAGCTATGATTGTATGGAGACCAATAAATGAAAGACTGCTGACAAAATGATTTAATACTGGCCGTGTAAAGTGTCAATTATTAAATGTTTCATAGCCAGTGATAAGGACGGGATAAGATGAATTACCACTTCAGTGATACATTAGAAAATATGCTCAGCTAAGATGAGGAACCTGAATTGTCAAGTTAGAAATGACCCTATTAGAGTAGAAAGAATCACTGGAAAAAGAAAGAATCATAGAACACCATGAGTTACTATGAGAGTATGAGAGGTTATCCTTGCAGTTCCTGGCATATTTAGTAGAGAACTCCCCACGTATTCTGATATTGCACACCTATAAGATGACAGGAAATTCATCTGGTGGACTCTCTAAGACACTAAAGACCTTTCTCTGAGAGTTGTGGTGGTAACACTAACGAACACATGATAAGAAACAACAAATTGTTAGATTTTGCCTGAGAAATAAGGGAAGTATACATATAAACTTCTTAAATTTCAACCATATATATTAAATATTATTTATCTAGAAAATCAGTATGCTCCTAACATTTTTCTTATAGTGTTTTTACATGCAGATCTGTATACTTTGAACCCTTCTCACAAAGCTGTTAGTCAATGACAAATTTAAAAGCATTTTAAGGGTTAAAGTAAATTCCTCTATAACAAATCATGACATTCTCTCTCTCCCTCTCCCTCTCCCTCTCCCTCTCCCTCTCCCTCCCTCCCTCCCTCTCTCTCTCTCTCTCTCTCTCTCTCTCTCTCTCTCATTCTCTCTCTCTCTGTCTCTCTCTTTATGTGTGTGTTCCATACAACAGAACAGAATATTTTGAGGCAAAAAATTTCACTGTAATTCTCATGTGAACATATTTCCCTGCTATAGAGCCTTTGTTTGCTCTATGGGAACAGTAGAATGTGCTCTTGGCAAGGTAAGGAATGTTTATGTTATTTCCTTTTATCCTCAATACCTAACACACTGCCAGGCCCAAAGTCAGGGTTAATAAATGCTTGACAAATTGACCTTAAACCAATCACTATAAATCTTACAACTTTACAGTTTTTGTCTGAAATAATTGTGAAGTCATAGTTAAATTATAATCTTTACAAGTTAAAAAAAGGAACTATGGAAAAAAGGAAAACATATTTTACAAATAAAATGTAGAGAAAATCACAGTGTGAGTAACAAATGTCTCTTCAATATGCTTGTTGTTTTTTTTTCTTTCTTTCTCTGGGGCAAAGAGTGTTTGCAAAGAACAGACACTTTCAGCTACCTAAATTATAATTGCCCATGAATTGAATATACATACATACATACATACACACACACACACATATATTTCCAAGTATTCAACACAGTTTAGCACATCTCCCTTTAACTTCCTCTGGGAACAATAAGCCTGACACATCCTAAGATATTTTAAAATAGGTCGTGTTAGTCTACCCTATTAAATAGCAGCCATACTTCATTTCAGTGTATTTCAGTGATAGCTCTACATATCTTGGTCAACAATTCATTATGAAAAAGAGACTTAGAATATGTATCCATGTTCATTTGACAGTGCAATATATCATGTTGCTGCCTTGTATTATGGAAAGTAAAAAAATATGGAGCTTGAATCTAATTCATTTTTCCCTGTGTCTTTAGGCAGAGAAGAACCAGAGAAGCAGTGTAAACACAGCAATGAAATTCTGCCTTTCTGACCATTTAGTGCATCCAAACTGTCCTCAGATAGTCTGAGATGAATGTTGGTTCTGGCAGATGAAAATTCTTCACTAAATAACAGAAAAAAGTTCCAAGTTAGGGTAAATAAAACCTTCTACATTTTACATTTCTACACCTCTTTACCTTTCATCACATTAAATGATATTTTATTATTTGTTTGTGGTTAAATTTGAAGTGAGCAATGTATTATATCTCAGGGTCTTTTCTGAATAGCAACATTTTCCTTCTATCCCGTCCAGTTAAATATAATCAATTCCACCATCAATTTATTATTTCTAATCTGGGATAGGCATTGTGTTAGGTGCAGGAATATAAAGACAAACATAAAATCATTATTGCTCTCAAGGAATTTATATTGTACTGAGGAATATAGTATTTTCACATATATGTAAAGGTAGGTACATGGTAATTTTAGGAAGGAAAACACATTAAAAGTAGTGGGATGAGTGAATGTTCTTCATAGCTTGTGGTGCAGAAATTAAACTTTAAGGTAAATATTCTGAAAGTCAGAGGTGAGGGGTAATGAACTCTAGGCAGGATGAAAAGAACCTATACACAGTTGGGTAGCAGGAAATGGAATATCAGTTAAGAACAAGACTGGATCAGGGGGAGGAAAAAAATCAACAAGAAGACTATATAATGAAAGTAATACACAGCAAAGCTCAAAAGATAAATGGTAAGGTTGAAACTACTAATGAAGGGGGTATTATGGAAAATGGAGAGTTTACTAGAAGTTCAAAGCCTTCTATAAAAGATGGTTTGGGGCAAGATTATTGTCCTCCAGTCCTTCACTCAAAGGAAAAGACATCTGTATGGGTTGAGAAGTTTCATATATTAAAAACTGAGTCAATTCACATAGAAATGAGATATCAAATGATTAGCTTATCCTGATGGTCAGTGGGGAAGGCTTGATATTCTATGTAATTGAAATCAAGAAAAGCCATTGATGAAAAAATGTAGTCATATTTTCCTAACCTCAAGTGTAGGACTCTATTCAAGATACCAAGTATCTACATTCCAATTGTTTTTGTGCTAAGGGTCCTTTAGGGAATCTATGACTGGCTCCAATGAACAGCATAACCAGAAACCCATAACTTCAAGTTAACCCCCAAAAAAGAGTAATAGTTTGCCACTCACTGTGGACCTGACCCCACAATGCAAATGGGATCTTGGAAAGTGGTCCCAGAGGGGCTGTACTATACTTTCTGCATCTAATGAAAATTACTTGTTATTCTCTGGGTCAACTGACATGTAGGATTTCATTTTCTAAGACCTTAGTTGAAATTTATAAAATAATGCTGTCTATAATAATTCTGTTTTCAGAAAGTTAATCTTGAATTGGCTACTATCTATTATGGGAGAACGATTGACACAGTACAGATACAAAGTGGCTAGAACAAAATTGAATTATGAAAATTCCAATTGAGTCATCAAAGTCATTTGCACAACTTTCCAGAAAAGGAATGGATTAAATCTCAATTAATTTAGTACAAAAATAATAGGCCTTTTTTGTAAGACTGGGCTTAAGCTGCTTGATGGAAGCAAAAGCATAATAAACCACAGCAATAGCTGTAAAGTTTTATAATTTCAGATAAACAATGGACCATGGCAGCAAATCTATGATTAGGAAGTAGTTATCCCCTGGTACCTTCATTATGTGTTCACACTTGGAAATAATATGAAAAATTCACTCCTTTCATCCTAAGAAACTAAAAATTATAGTATAATTACAGAATCCACTAAAGGAGACACTTGGAGGGCATCTATAAAATGTTTATTTTTTACTTTTCAATGTTATTCTTTTTTATGAATTCAGTAAACAACACCTTGGAGTGCTAAGAGTTAAAGAACCAAAAATCATATTTTCTTGCTGTTTTTACTTTTGCCTCTAACTCATTAGACTAATCATTTAACACACACTTTTCAATATGTGGCTAATTCATAGCCTTGCATAACAATACACTCATTTAATTATTTATCTATTCATTCATTCATTCATTTATGCTGTCACTGGGAAGACAAATGGGATATTGGATGAAGGAGTAGATTGATAATAGAGGTGCTGGTTGGGAAATGACAGAAATCTCCAACCTAGCCTTTCTATACTA
>CM053601.1:95901876-95917018 GCA_028646575.1 Pseudocheirus occidentalis | reverse complement strand
ATTGTGATAGAATACTATTGTTGTATAAGGTGTAATGAGGCTTTTCCTTCTCTTACTTTAACCTCTTCTGGTCAGTAGAATGCCTGCTACTGTAGGATACAATATAAAGATGACTAATTAACAAATATACCACCCACAACCAATCACAAAAATGGCACAGAGATGGCATCAAGCAACCTAGGTCATAGAGAAATAAGCCTCTGAAAGGGACTGACCCCAAGTTTCTGAGAAACACCCACTTTACCAAGAAACACCAGAAGAAGGAACTGACAAAGATGCAGGCCAACAACTGCAAAGCTATCAATGCCTTAGCAGAGGCCATCAAGGCCCTAAACACCACGGCCTCCCAGGTCAAGCTCCTCAGGCCCAAGATCCCAAAGGCCTGTTCCTGGCATGCAGGCCACAAGATGGTCACCCAGCACCTGGGTCCTAGAATTTGTTCCAAGCTTAGGCCCAAGAATCATGAAGCCTAACTCTAATGTTGCCAAAAACACTGACCACAAGGCTGCCAAGCCCACTGATTCCAAGCTTACCAAGTATGACACCAAGGTTAGTAAGTCTGATCCTAAAGTTAAAAAATGTGACCCCAAGGCCACCACATCTAATGCTTAGGCCACCAAATCTGACACAAAGTTCACCAAGTCTGATCCTAAGGTGCCAAATTTGATCCCAAGGCAGTCAAGTCTGATTTGCAGGTCATAAAGCCCAGTAACTCTAAGGCCGCAATGCCTACTGTCCCCAAGCTGGCTGAGTTCAAACCCAAAGATTCTTGGGCTAAAGTTGCTCATCCCAAGCCTTCAAAATAGATGTTTCAGGAAAGAAGCCCTTATATAAAATCCTAAACAATCATTTTTCCCCAGCTAGGGTATGATTATTCACTGTTTTGTACAATTTAAAAAAATGGAGAGTCATTCAAAAAAAGAAAGGGGAATGATGAGCAGGATGCTCTTGGGAAAACCTGTAAGACATGTATGAATTAATGCAAAACAAAATTAGTAAAACCAGGATAACTTTGTATACAGTAGCAGCAATTTTGTAGGATGATAACTGTGAATAATTTAGCTGTTCTCAGCAAAACAATGATCCAAGAAAATTCTCAAGAATTTATGATTGAAAATGCTATCCATTTTCAGAGAAAGAACTAACAGAATCAGAATGCATATTGAAGAATTCTTTTTCTTTATTTTCTTTTCATTTTGGTGTTCTCTTTCACAATATGACTGAAATGTTTTGTGTGACTGCACATATATTACCTACAGCAAATTGCTTGCCATCTCAGTGGGCGGTGGATGAGGGAAGGAGAGAGGGAATTTGGAACTCACATTTTTTTTAAAAGTGTGTTAACATTCTTTTACATGTAATTGGGGGGTCGAAATATTAGATTTTTAAAACTGAATTTGACATTAAGAGAAGTCTGGAATTTAAAAAATGATAATATCTTCCTTGATCAAATCATACCTCAATTTTTCTATATAATTTTGAGAAATATGATTAAAATGTAAGAAATCCAGAGTAGAGTGAACAGGATATCAATGACTTGAAGTAATTGAATACAAAGATAACTTGAAGAAATTGAAAATCTTTAGCATAAAGATTGGGAGGGGAATGGGAAGATGATTGCTTATATTCAAAAAATTGGACGGGTTTCCTATGGAAAAACTAATGGACTTGTATTCTTTAACTCAGGAGGGCAGAACCATTACAAAAATGGACAAGTTAGAAACCAAGTTTCATCTTAATATAAGGAATATCCTGAAATGAAATAGGTTGTCTCTTGGTACTGAGTTCCCTGATAGACATGCATTTTCAGGCAAATACTGAATGATACCTTATCAGGAAATTCACAGTGTGAAGGCAGAGAGGGCATCCTCTTATTCTGTGAGATACTAAGGCATTTTTATTAGCAACTAGTTAATTAGTGAAATTTTTGTTCAGTTTGCTTAGCTTACAAAATAGTGAAACTTTTCTTTTTTAAATTTTCATTTCTGAAAGCATCTCCCTATTGAAGGTGTGACTGCTAAAGTCATATTTTGATTATATTATTGACTGAGGCTGCCCTCATGATAAATTTATTTGTCTGGAGCTTCCTCTTTTCACCTGCTATAGGGTAGGTATCATTCACTGGACCTGATCATAAGATAAATTTTTTAATGATGGGGTGGATTGGTTTAGAATGAGCCACCCTTTTTGATGGTCTGATAGAGGAGCCTACAGACCCATTTTGTCTCATTATACCTTCTGCCTTTCTTCTAGGGAATTCCTGAGGGAATATATGAATGCTCAAGTTTAGAGTGATAATTCTACTTAGGACATAGTAATTATATTCTTTGGGCAGAAGCCAATTAGAAATATTTGTATTCACTTTATATGACCTGGTCCCAAGATATCTTCCTTTTCTTGTTTGATTCCCCCTTCTACACTTTCAAATTTATCTAAATTAGCTTTCTCTATGTTCCTCACATATATAACCCCTCCTGTACCATGCCTTGAAGAACATACCAAATTGGAGAAGGGGACACAAAGGTAAAGACAATAGTGAATTGAGGCAATGGGGAAAAAAGGGAGAGTTCTAGATGGAGATTCTAAGTCATTTCCCGAAAAAAATAGAGGTGGTGGAAAAAAAAAACTTAGTTCAAAGCTTGAAATAAGCTAGAACCTTAATAAAGGCAAATTCACTGGCTGTCTGAGCAAATATCTATGGGGTAATAACCTTTGTATTACCTAAAGGCATTTATATTTCTAAGAGTGAGAAACAACAGAAAAAAGGTACCAATTTTGCATTGCAAAGCAAGTTCTACAAGACAATAACAAAAAATATTTGGAAGACGAAACTCCAAATAGGTATCTAAAAAGTTTAATTCCATGAGAAATATAGAGAATATTTTTTAAAAAGAATAAATAAGAACCATTAAAGAAGAAAAGTCTAGAATAGACAAATCCATAATGGAGAGAATGAGATGGAAATATATATTTTTAGAAAAAGGCACAGAAAATGAAATTTAAAAAAATGAATGAACAAAATGATTTGAAGGGGAGGAGAGGACAGGGAATATACTTCACTAATTGATGGACAGAAAAATAGAGGTTGAGAAATATATAAGTTCTTTAAAAAAGGAACTTAAAAAGAACTTCCATACTAAATAGAATTCTATCAAAGTTTAAATAATTATGACCTCTAATAATCAAATTAATATTAAAATGTGAGGAAGCATTTTTAAAAATTTGGGACAAATGCAGTCCCAATATCAAAACCAGAGCAGGGTAAAACTTAGAAGGAAAAGTAAAAACCAATGTGATTAATGAATATTTATTAAGAATTTAAAATGGAAATACTGTTGTACATATTTTTTTGTTTCCATTGATTTTATTAACTTTTAGTATAAAAGATTCAGTTCTGCAATCCCTTGAGTTTCATATTTTCTCCCTTCTCCCACGCACACGTGGTGATTTTCAATCATATATAGGATCTGTGAATACTTTCACATTGTACAATAGTCTGCTTGTATAGAAGGGTTGTAACCAATGGAGTGAACAGAGGGAAAAGATAAAGAATACCAAAATAAGCAATAGCATGTAGATTGCTTCAGTATCCATTTAAATTCTGGTCTTTCTAGATCTTTCTCTGAATGTAGGTATCTCCTTCCATCCTGAGACTTGATGACTTGTCTTATAGCTGTGTGTTGCTGAGAAGAGTCCAGTTTATCAAGGATGATTGTCACACATATGATGTATCTGTGATGTTGTATAAATTTTTCCTGGTTCTGCTCTTCTCACTTAACATCAATTGTATAAGCCTCTTTGCATTTCTTATAGCACAATAGTATTCCATTATATTCATATACCATAACTTGTTCAGCCAATCCCCAATTGATGAGCATCTTCTAAATTTCCAGTTTTTTGCCATGACAAAGAGAGCTGCAATGAACATTTTTGTACATATGGGTTCTTTACCCATTTCTATGATCTCTTTGGGATACAACTCCAAAAGTGGTATTACTGGGTCAAAGGGTATGCAATTGGGCACAGTTCCAGATTACTCTCCAGCATGACTGTATAAGTTCACAGCTCCACCAGTACTGCATTCAAGTTCCAATTTTTCCACATCCTCTCCAGCACTTGTCATTTTCATGTTTTTTCATCTTAGCCTATCTGACTGGTGACATGTGGTACTTCAAAGTTGTTTTAATTTGCATTTCTCAAATCAATAGTGATTTAGAGCATTTTTCCTGTTACTGAAAGATATCTTTAATTTTTACCTCTCAAAATTGCGTGTTCATATCCTTTGCCCATTTATCAATTAGGGAATGACTTGTATTCTTATAAATTTATTTAATTCCCTGTGTATTTTAGAAATGAGACCTTTATAAGACACTGGTTATAAATATTCTTTGCCAATTTCCCACTTTCCTCTTAATCTTGGTTTTGTTGGCCTTATTTGTACAGAAACTTTTCAATTTAATGTAATCAAGATTATCCATTTTGCATTTTATAATGCTCTCCAATTCTTCTTTGGTCATAAAGTCTTCCCTCCTCCATAAATCTGACAGGTAAACTATTCCTTGCTTCCCAAGATTATTTATAGTATCAGCCTTTATACTTGTATCATGCACCCATTTCGATTTTAATTAGGTGTATGGCATTAGATTATGGACTATGCCCAATTCCTGCCATACTATATCCAATTTTCCCAGCAGTTTTTGCCAAATAGTGAGTTCTTATCCCAGAAACTGGGATTTGGGGCTTTATCAAACAGTATATTACTATAATCATTGACTACTGAGTCTTTTGTATCCAATATATTCCATTGATCCACTACACTATTCCTTAGCCAGTACCAAGCAGTTTTGATGACTGCTGCTTTATAACACAGATTAAAATCTGGTATAGCTCAGCTACCTTCCCAAGCATTTCTTTTCATCAATTGCCTCAATGTTATGGACTTTTTGTTCTTCCAAATGAATTTTGTCACTATTTTTTCTACCTCTACAAAGTAATTTTTTGGTAGATTAATTGGTATGGCACTAAATATGTAATTTAATTTATGTAAAATTGGCAGTTTTATTAGCTCAACTCAGCTACAAGCAATTGATGTTTTTCCAATTAGTGAGATCTGATTTAATTTGTGTGAAAAGTGTTTTGTAGTTGTGTTCATACAGGTTGGTTTTGGCAGGTAGACTCCCAAATATTTTATAATGTCTACAGTAACTTTAAATGGGGTTAATCTCACTATCTCTTGCTGTTCAACTTTGTTGGAAATATATAGGAATCCTGAGGATTTATGTGGGTTTGTTTTATCTCTTTCAACTTTGATAAATTTATTTATTGTCTCCAGAAATTTTTTACTTGATTCTAAAGGATTCTCCAAGTATTTCATCATGTCATCTGCAAAGAGTGATAGCTTAGTCTCTTCTTTGACTAATTTTATCCCTTTGATTTCTTTTTCTTCTCTAATTGCTACTGCTAACATTTCTAGTACCAGATTGAATAAAAGCTGTGATACTGGACATTCTTATTTCACCCCTGATTTTATTGGTAATGCTTCTGCTTTATCCCCATTGCATATAATACTTGCTGTTGAATTAAAGTAGTTGCTACCTATTATTCTAAGGAAAGCTCCATTTATTCATTTACTTTCTAGTGTTTTTAATAGGAATGGATGTTGTATTTTGTCAAAGGATTTTTCTGCTTCTATTGAGGTAATCATATGGTTTCTGCTAGTTTTATTGTTGATATGATCCATGATACTGATGGTTTTCCAAATATTGAACCATTCTTGCATTCCTGGATTAAATCCAACCTGAACAAAATGTATTATTCTTGTGATAAGTTGCTGTACTCTTTTTGCTAATATTTTATTTAAAATTTGTGCATCTATATTCATGAGGGAGATTGGTCTATAATTTTCTTTCTCTGTTTTGTCTCTCCCTGATTTAGGTATCAGTACCATATTTTTGTCATAAAAAGAATTTGGTGGGACTCCGTCACCAATTTTGCCAAATAATTTGTAGAGTATTGGGATCAATTGCTTTTTAAATGTTTGATAGAATTCACTAGTAAATACATCTAGCCCTGGGGATTTTTTCCTAGAGAGTTCTCTGATAGCTTGTTCAATTTCGTTTTTCTGAGATGGGATTGTTTAAGTAATTTACTTCCTCTTCAGCTAGTCTGGGCAACTTATATTTTTGTAGACATTCATCCATTTCACTAAGGTTGTCAAATTTTTGTGCATACAGTTGGGCAAAATAATTCCTAATTATTGTTTTAATTTCCTCTTCATTGGAGGTACATTCACCCTTTTCATTTTTGAGCCTTGACATTTGGTTTTCTTCTTTCTCTTTATAATATTGACTAAGGATCTATCAAATTTATTGGTTTTTTCATAAAACCAACTCAGTTTTATTTATAAGTTCAACAGTTTTCTTACTTTCAATTGTATTAATCTCTCAGTTGCTTTTCATTATTTCTAATTTAGTATTTAATAGGGAATTTACAATTTTTTCTTTTTCTAGCCTTTTCAATTGCATGCATAATTCATTGACCTCAATTTTCTCTAATTTTTTCATGTATGCATTCAGGTATATAAAACTTCCCCTAAGAACTGCCTTTTCTGCATCCCAAAATTTTTGGTATAATGACTCATTATTGTCATTCACTTGAATGAATTTACTGATTGTTTCTATAATTTCTTCCTTGACAAATTCATTCTTAAGGATTAAATTATTTAGTTTCCAATTAGTTTTTTGCCTGTCTTTCCCTGGCCCTTCATTGCATATAATTTTTATTGCATCATAATCTGAGAATGATGCATTTAGTATTTCTGTCTTTCTGCACTTAATTGTGAGGACTTTATGGCCTAGTACATGGCCATTTTTTGTTTATGTGCCATGTACTGCTAAGAAGAAGGTATATTCCTTTTTATCCACATTCAGTTTTCTCCAGAGATCTGTCATGTCCAGCCTCTCTAAAATTCTGTTTGTCTCCTTAACTTCTTTCTTGTTTATTTTGAGGTTAGATTTATCAAGTTTAGAGAGGGGGAGATTGATGTCCCCCACTAATATTGCTTTGCTATCTATTTCTTCCTCTAATTCCCTTGACTTTTCCTCTAGGAATCTGGATGCTACACAGCTTGGTGCATATATATTAGGTAATGATATTGCTTCATTCTTGAAGGTGCCTTTTACCAGGATGTAGTTTCCTTCCTTATCTCTTTTAATTAGATCTATTTTAGCCTTTACTGTATCTGAGATAAGGATTGCTACTCCTGCTTTTTTTTTAAATTTAGCTGAAGCATAATATATTCTACTCCATCTTTTTACCTTTATCCTGTGCATAGCCCCCTTTTTCAAGTGTGTTTCTTGTAGAGAGCATATTGTAGGATTGCGGTTTTTAATCTATTCTACCATCCACCTCTGTTTTATGGGAGAGTTCATCCTATTCACATTGACAGTTATGATTACTATCTGTGACTTTCCTTCCATCTTATTCCCTCCCCTGTTATATCTTTGTGTCTTCCTATTCCCTTTGCCTCCTTGAGCATTTTCCTTTTGACTCCTGCCTCCCTTGGTATTCCCTTCTTGTGTCCCTGCCTCTTTACCTACCCTTTCCCCTTGCTACTCTTTCCCTCCCTACTCACCACCTTCCCCCTCATCCCTCCTCCTTCCTGTAGGGCACAATAGATTTTAATTCTTAACAGAGTATGTTATTCCCTCCTTGAACCCAAACCAATGCTAGTAAATTTCATGCATTGCTTCTCTCCCTCCCACTTTTCCCTCTATTGTTATGAGTTTTTGTGTCTTTTCATGTTAGAATCAAAACTTAGCTGTTTGTATTGATCCCTCTTTAAATCAGAGTCAATGAGAGTAATGACGGTTTGATGTTCATCTCCTTCCTTCCCACCCCTCCACTTAATATGTTTTATGCCTCTTCTTTTGGCATAATTTACCGTGTTCTGCCTCTACCTTTACTTTTCTCCCATTACATTCCCTTTCTTCTCCTTAATAGGTTTCTTTTTTTAATCTTCAGATTAGTTCACTTATACCCACACCCTCTTTCTATGTACATCTCTTTTAAATGTCACAATACTTATATAAATTTCAGTATTGACAGGTATCACCTTCTAATAAAGAAATGTAAACACATTGCTCTTATTGAATCCCAAGTTATGTGCATGTGTGAGCATCTGTGTTTGTATGTGTGTATGTGAGTGCCTATTTTCCTTGTTTACCTTTTTGTATCTTTCTTGGGTCTTGTAAGTGGAGGTCGTTTTCCATTAAGCAGAGGCTTTTTCATAAGTAAAGTCTGGAATTCCTTTATTTCATTAAATGACTATCTCCTTCCCTGAAAGAATATACTCAGTCTTGCTGGGTAATTGATCCTTGATTGCAGTCCTAGCTCTTTTGCTTTACAAAAGATCAAATTCCAATCCCTCTGTTCTTTTAAGATAGCACTTGCTAAGTCCTTTGTAATCCTGACTGTAGTTCCAAAATTTTTGAATTTTCTTTTTGGCTGCATTCAGTATTTTCTCCTTGTAGCTCTAGAATTTGGCTACTATATATATTTCTTGGAGTTTTCAATTTGGGATCTCTTTCAGGAGGACGTTGGTGAATTCTTTCAATAACTATTTCCCCCTCTTATGCTAGGACCTCAGGGCAGTTTTCTTTGAAAATCTCTTGGAGGATGTTGTCCAGGCTCATTTTTTCATCATGGCTTTCTGGTAGGTCCATAATTCTTAGGTTATATCTCCTGGATCTGTTTTCCAGGTCAGTTGTTTTTCCATTGAGATATTTTGCATTTTCTTCTAATTTTTCACTTTTTATGTTTTGTTTGATTAACTCCTAATGCATCATAGAATCCTTAGCTTCAATTTGATTGATTCTAATTTTTAGTGAGTTATTTTCCTCAATTAGTTTTTGGAGCTCCTTTTCCATATGTTCAGTTTTACTTTTTACGGAGGTATTTTCTCCAGTTAGGTTTTGGACCTCCTGAACTAATTCTCCAGTTTTACTTTTTAAGGATTTGTTTTCTTCAGTGAGATTTTTTTCCAAATTGGTCACTGTAGATTTAAATTTATCTCTTACCTCTCTAATTCCATTTTAAAAATCCCTCTTGACATCCTCCAAGAATGCTTTTTGGGCTTCAGACCAATTCACATTTCCTCCTATAGTCTATGGTGTGTGTATAGAGTCCATGTTGCCTTCTGAGTTTGGTTGTTCTTGCTCACTACAAAAAGATTTGATGGTCCTAACCTTTGCAGTTTCCTTCTTCCTCGTTGTGATTGCGCAAGTCCCAGATTTTTAGAGTGGATATCTGCTTCTGGGGTGCAGAAATATTGAGCTTCTCAGGCTTGGAGATAGGGGTTTGGTTGTTAACTTCATGAGCTCTAGCCTCTGAGTGTACAGACTGAGGTGAAGGCCAGGACTCTCAGTGTTTCCCCTGAGTTACCCTGAGGCTTTCAGAGTAACCTATGGGGGCAGGGTGGTCTGGCTCTGTCGGGTTTCCACCTCTGTGTCTCTGGGCTACAGCTCAGGTTCAGTAGCAGAAGGCAAGCTGAAGGGTAGGGTAGGGCTGTAGTTTGCTGATTGACCAGATGATACAAAAGCACACCTGGGCTTTTGTTGTTAGGGCTTGCTGGCTCCACCCTCCTGAGCTTAGACTCCTTAACATTTCCCTTATCCTTTCTTCAGTGAAACCCAAGCCTGAGGCTGTTTCAATTAATTCAAGATTTTATTCTGGTTGGAGTATTTCACTCCTGATTTTTCTGGGTCATGTAGGGGGGATCAGAGCAACTAAATTTTATTCCTCCATTTTGACTTCTGGAAATTTGGGTATGTAATTTTTAAACATCCAGGTTGTGGGCTATTAGCCCCAGGAAAAGCTTCTGACCCTGCTATGGGTCCTGAGTTTTTTCCTGCCCAGTTCTGATGATCCTCTGTCCTGTGGTGAGATGGCTGCAAACCCGTTTGGCTGGGTGAGTCTGCTGGCTGACTTGGGCTTCTTCTCAGTCTGCCCTATTCTGATCTCAGATCCAAAGTGGTGCAGCTCCTGTGCGCTCCACATTCTCCCGGCCTAGACCTGAGTAGACACTTTCTGGGCTGGGGATTTGCCATGCTCTATTTCCCAGTGGGTTCTGTCACTCTTAAATCCTTTAAAATTTACTTTTTAGCTTTTAGCAACAGAATTTTTGGAGGAGTGGAAAAGCTACTTCTTCCTTTCCACCATCTTCGCTCCACCCCCCCTCCTGTTGTACATATTAAAGCAATTTATTGAAGAAATTATTCATCACAACCAATGTGAATTTATACCAGAAATTTAATGATGGTTCATCACAGTGAAGTAATCAATTTAATTATCTATATTAAAAAACAAAATCATCCAAAATCATAACATTATCTCAAAACATGTGAGAAAAGTCCTTGAAAAAATATAATACTTATTTCTGTTAAAACTCTTCAAACTATAGGAACTCAAGGGTGTTTTTTAAATTTTCTAATATAATGAATCACATCATATTTAATGGGGATAGAGTAAAAAAGAAGCTTTTCTAATATGGGGGTAAAATTTGGATGCCCATTCTTCAGATATTATTCAATATATTTTTTTAGAAATGCTAGAAATATGAAATAAGACAAGAAAAATAAAGTTATTTGAGGACATAAAACCTTTCCTATTTGTTGAAACAATGATTGGTTACTTAGAGAATCCCAAGGAATTAGAAAAAATACAAATTGAGACAATGGTTGCAGCAAAGATTTAGGGCACAAATCAATCCTCAAAAATCAATTGCACATTTATGTAATGATAACAAAATTCAAGAGGCTATGATAAAAAGGTAAATCCCATTCCAAATAACTACAAAATTTATAAAACATCTAGGGAATCAATCTACCAAGGTATAGTATTTTATAATATCAACCTAAATTTTACAATCAGGGAGATGAAACAGCCTTTAAAAAAGAAAAACATCAATTTTTTTTTCCTCTGGCACAAAGAGAGGGCCACAGAATTTTACACACATTTGCTAGACTGGGACACCAAACCAGTAACTCTTACATTGTGGAAGAGATAACTGTATTGTTTGAATTGTTCTTAGAAAGATTTAGGAATTTTGCCAGAAAAAAAGTATTATTTTTTAAAGGGTCCATAGAATTCATTACTCTGCCTACTCTAATGAGGTTGTTGATAGTAACAAAAGTATAAAAATACTTATAATTGTATCATTTGATGTAACACAATGGTGAAAAACAAATGTATAGGCCTGGTATTTGTGGAATAGCTGCATAAATCATAGGATAAAACTATATTAAAAAGTCAACTTGTGATTTTGCTTTACTTTTCCAGCTTTATTGAATAAGCCCTAAATTATAGATGAAGATCCAACATTAATCACATTTTGGAATTTCCATGGGAACCAGACCAATGCCTTATAACAGAGATCCCTCTAAGAGAAGTACAGTTAAAATTTAAGAATTTGGGGATCTTTGGGGCAAGTTAAAATATCACCAGCATGACATAGATAAGGAAAACATTCAGGTTTGTATCAGACTGAATTCCAACACAGGATCCCTGCAATGCTTTGTTGTCACTCCAAACCTTTTGTAGATGCTGAGTTGCTGGTAATTGTCGTTAGCAAAGGCTGATGTTTTCTCCTTCATTTTCATTTTTCTCTAACTAGTGGTGCAAAAGTCTTTCTTTGCCTTCCAGAATCAATTAACTTCAAGATTTCATGATTACTTCTTAAGTATAGAGTTGGAAAAAGGAAAGTGATAAGAATATCTATTTTTAGGAAGTAAAAAAAATATATCTGTTTTACTTTCCCTTAAATTTAAGGTATATTAAACCTGTAGTGGTACTTAAATCTATTGGGTACATGGGAAAAAAATATAAGAAGGGAAAGGGAGAATCAAAATGGTTGTAGTGAATACTGCATTTAGAAAAAGATAATTTAATTGATAGTTTTTATATTTGTGTTGGCTAAATTTCCCTATATATCACTCCCCCTAACTCTTTCTACAATGCCGTCATTTATAACAAATAATTTCAATAAAGAAAAAAAAGAAAATATCAGCAAAACCAAAAAAACTTTTTTTTAATATGCAGTGTTCCTCACAATGAGCTGTTACCCCAACTTTAAGGGAGTATAAGGATTTTTTTTTCTTTTCTTTGGGGCCATGCCTTCTCTTTGCAATTTAAAAATATTCATTGTCGCTTATTGTTTGATTAGTCTTTTGATTTGCAATCCTTGTGCATATTATTTTCTGGACTTATTTTCTTTACATTCCATTAGGTTTTGTAAGTCTTTTCATTCTTATCTTTATTCATTATGTTCATTTTTCTTACATCACAGTATTATTCCATTATATACAAGTATCATTACTTCTTTACCTACATGTTAATCTGTGGTTTTTATGTTGTTTCCAATTCTTCGTTATCTCAATTTTTAAAAAAATATTTAGGTCTATGTAGAATTTTTGGGGGGTAAATTGCCTATTGGTGAAGAGAAGTTTGAGTTTCCTAAAATGATTTTGTTTTTTATCACCTACCCTACTTAATTAATAATTCATTAATCTCCCACTCTCAAATGAGTCCACTGTGAGTCCTCTAAATGTAGTTTAATCTGTAACATGACTTAAGTTTACCTATAGAGTCCATTTGATGAGGTTTGTCTCTTTAAGGCATGTGTGAGATTGACTCTTTAACTGTTCAACACTTATGACATTGAAGAAAGTATGAGATTTTTGCAATACACATAATAACAGTGTGTTGTTTCTTATTTATATTTAAGTCCCTTGACTTAGAGCCCCTGAGACTTATTGAAACTGGTTCCATTGACTATGAGACATTGTTCCCAATCTGGTCCCTAACCCTCCTTATGGGAATTTTATCAAGCTTTAGATGAGATAAATAGTAAAGAGGAAGCCATTGATTCATATTACAGTTTTTAATCTTCTTTGAAATCATAACTCAGTTTTCTGCTTCTGTAATCTGTTTTTCAGTAGCATAAAAACATTGGGCTGTAATAAGCCCAAAAACAGAAATTGTGGAAAATTAATTGTTTACAAAATTTGTCCTTTTACTGTTTAAATCCAACTGTGTATGATTAGAAATTTTTTGTACCTATATTGTCATTCTTATCTTAATAAATCAGGAATGGCAAAGATGACTACAAAGAATTTTAGGTTCCCTTGGTTTTGGTTTTGTTTTTGGTTTGATTTTTAGTTCCCTTTGTGTTTTGGCTTCACCCAAATTTTAGTGAATGTTTACATTTATGAAGTTGCCATCTTCACAAAAAAAAAGAAACAGCAACAAAAAAAAAACCCCATGCACTTCTGTGTAATTCATGTGTAGGTACTCTTGTCTAAGTGCTGTATAAACTAAATATTCAAAAGCCTGGACAAAAAGGACCCATAACTTTCTTTCTTACTTGTCCTCTTCTTCCAAACAAGCTAACAAAATACTTTTTAAAACTATTTAAGATATTGGGGTTTGTTCTCACCAACAACAATCAAAAAAGAATTAGGATCAGAAAGAAAAATAATTCAGACATCATCTGTTTACATGTGATAACTGAATCCATAGTATTTTATAGCCAAAAATCAGAACTCAATAAAGCCAGAATTTGGGGACACTAAAATACACATTTGAATGAAAGAAGACAATGACCAATGAAGCAAACTAAAAAGTCTCTCACATCTTGTGTATTTCTAAAGAGACAGTTAAAGCCAAAGACTCCAAAGAATGGTCTTTTATCCACTAAACCACATTGTCTCTCAACAAAGATATGTCAAGTAATAATAATGATAGTAGTAATAAATTTGTAGGACCTTCATGATGAAAGATTAAAATACATATGTGTGTGGGGCGGAGCCAAGATGGCAGCGTAAAAGTAGCAAAGCACAACAGCTCCCACACAAACACGCTAAAAACTCATAAAATGGGACTCTAAACAGATTTTCAAGCTCCAAAACTCTCCAAAAGACAGAAAGCACATCTGTTGCTACAGGCAGCTCTACAGGTGGGGCTCTTCACAGCAGTCTGGGAGCCACAACCAAAACCCTGGCCAGTTCAGGCCCTGGGGCATTGGGCGGAACCCAGTCTATAGGAGAGCAGATCACCTGCACTGGAGGCACAGTTACCACATTTATCAGGCAAGAAGAAAAAAAAGGCTAAGAGAAAGGTCAGTGGATTTTGATAAATTTGGGGAAGAGCAGGTCCGGCCAAACTGATCCCAGGGCAAGGAAGCAGCGGGAGGCGGCTGTGGCAGCAGGAATGTCAGAGAGCAGCAGTGGGTTCCACTAGGTAGCTTCATAGCAAATGCTTCCAAGACACTGGAAGAATGCCTACTAGCTATGGATCAACTTAGAAAGGACTTTGAAAACAAAATAAGAGAAGTTGAGGAAAAATTGGAGAGAGAAATGAAAATTATGCGAGAAAGTCATGAAAAGAGAGTCAACAACCTAACTGAAGAAAACAACACTTTAAAAAATAGATTAACTCAAATGGCAAAGGAGGCCCAGAAAGCCAATGAGGAGAAGAATGCCTTAAAAAGTCGAATTTGCCAGATGGAGAAAGAGTCTCAAAAAGCATTCCGAAAAGAATAATTCCTTCAGAATTAGAGTGGAACAAGTGGAAACTAATGACTTTATGAGAAACCAAGATACTACTAAACTGTTACAAAAAAATGAAAAAATAGAGGGCAATGTGAAATATCTCCTAGAAAAAACTACTGACATGGAAAATAGATCCAAGAGAGACAATTTGAAAAATATTGGTCTATCTGAAACCCATGACCAGAAAAAGAACTTGGAAAGCATCCTTCAAGAAATCCTCAAAGAAAATTGCGCTGATGTTTTAGAATCAGAGGGCAAAATAGAACTTGAAAGAATTCACCGATCACCTCTTCAAAAAGATCCCCAAAAGAAACTCCTAGAAACGTTATTGCCAGGTTCCAGAATCCCCACACCAAGGAGAAAATATTACAGGCTGCCAAGAAAAAACCATTTGAATACTGTGGAAGCACTATCAGGATATCCCAAGATCTGGCAGTTTCTACCCTGAGGGATCAAAGGGCCTGGAATATGATATTCCAGAGAGCAAGAGAGCTGGGATTAAAACCAAGAATCATCTACCCAGCAAAACTGAGTAT
>CM053601.1:95879855-95901376 GCA_028646575.1 Pseudocheirus occidentalis | reverse complement strand
CACAAAGAAGCCGCACCAGCATGGAGCAGAAAGTAGAAAAGAGTGGACTGAGAAAAAACCCCAGCCAGGCATCCAGCAGACTCACTGAGCCTGAGAGGTTTCCGGCCATCTCACCAGAGGACAGAGGATCATCTAACCGGGTAGGAAAAAAACTTGGGGCCCATAGCAGGAGAAGCAGGTTCTGTGGGGTAAATCTGGATGTTTAAACTTATATACCCATACTGCCAGAAGCCAAGATGGTGGAATAAAGTTTAGTGGCTCCTCTAAATCCCTCCCAGACCAAGAACAGTCTGGAATTAAATGTTCTAATCAGAGTAAAAGCTTGAATCAGGGGAAGCGTCCCCAGACTGGGGCAGGGCTGAGGAGGGCAGGGAAAAGACAGTACAGAGTCTAAGCTCAGTAGGGTGGAGCCAGCAAGCCTTACCAAGAAAAGCCAATTCAGCACCACCCACCCAATCAGCAAACAACAGCTCTGCCTCAGGCCTTCAGCTGTAGCTGCCTCTGAACCTGCTTGAGCCATAGCTCAGGGACACAGGCTCTGAAACCAAAGGAGCTACACCACCTAACCCCAACAAGTAACTCTGTAAGCCTCAGGGTAACTCAGGGGAATTACTGATAATCTTGGTATTGGCATCAGGCTACATACTCAGAGCTTACAGCTACCAAGCTGCTACCTCCCAACCTGACAGGCTTAACACTCCGGCACCCCAGACTTGGATATCCACTCCAAATTTCAGGACAAAGGCACTCACAATGGGGAAGAAGGAAACTGCAAAGGCTAGGACCATCAAATCCTTTTATAGTGAGCAAGAACAAACAAATTCAGAAGGCAACAGGGACTCTGTACCCACACTGGAGACCACAGAAGGAAATGCAAATTAGTCTCAAGCCTTCTTGTAGATTCTCAAAAGAGATTTAAATTTGGAAGTCTTCCAGCTCACAGAATGACCATGCTTTCCCTTGGAACATTATAGTCAATTTTTCTGGGCAGGTGATTCTTGGTTTTGATCCTAGATTCCTTAATCTCTGGAATATCATATTCCACGCCCTTCGATCCCTTAATATAGAAGCTGCTAGATCCTGGATTATCCTAATTGTGTTTCTACAGTATTCTAATTGTTTCTTCTTGGCAGCTTGTAATATTTTGTCCTTGATCTGGGACTCTGGAACATGGCTATAATATTATTAGGAGTTTACTTTCAGGGATCTTTTTGAAGAGGTGAATTGTGAATTCTTTCAAGTTCTATTTTGCCCTCTGGCTCTAAAATATGAGGGCATTTTTCCTTGAGAATTTCTTGAAGGATACTTTCTAGGTATTTTTTTTTGATCATGGCTTTCAGGTAGTCCAATAATTTTTAAATTGTCTCTACTGGATCCATTTTCCAGGTCAGTGTTTTTTTCAAGCAGATATTTCACACTGCCTTCTGTTTTTTCATTTGTTTCGATCAGTTTAATAGTACCTTGATTTCTCATAAAGACATTTGCTTCCATTTGCTTCATTCTAATTCTGAAGGAATTATTCTCTTTAGAATGCTTTTGAGATTCTTTTTTCCATCTGGCAAATTCAGCTTTTTAAGGCATTCTTCTCCTCATTGGCTTTTTGGGAGTCTTTTTGACATTTGAGTTAATTTATTTTTTAACGTGTTATTTTCTTCAGTTATGTTGTTGACTCTTCATGATTTTCTTGCATAATTCTCATTTCTCTTCCAATTTTTTCTTCCACTTCTATTATTTGGTTTTCAAAATCCTTCTTAAGCTGCTCTGTGGCTTGCAGGCAGTCTTCATGTTTCTTGGAAGCTTTTGGTGTGGGAGTTCTGACTGTGTTGTCTTCCTCGTGTTCCATGCTTTGATCCTTTTTGTTCCCCAAGAAGGAATGTAGAGTTTAATTGCTGTTCTTACTTTGCTTCCTTTGCCTGCTCATGTTGTTGTCATTCAATTACTTGAATTTTAGCTCTGTGGAACTCTCCTTCCAGAGGTTAAATTTCTGTGCTAAATTGCTGGAGTTTTTGCAGCTCCCAGAGCTATTAGGAGACTGCTGCAGCCCCCACTAGCTTTGGCTCACTGAAAATACATCACAAGACCACCACCCAAGACCACAATCTGGATACAGGCTGCTCAATGCAAGAGCACTTAGCCTCTGAACAATTGCTTGGCCCCCCTGCAGTCTGAAGGTTGGGAGTTCTAAAGCAGCCATGTGGAGGTGGCTGCAGGGCAGCCACTTCTGCCACTTCCTTGCCCTGCTGGCAGTTTAGCCAGACTGTTTTTCTCCCACAAATTTATCTGAGTTCCACTGACCTTTCTCTTTGTCCTTGTTTCTTTTGATTTGATAATTCTGGAAACTGCCACAGTGGCTGCTGATCCACTCTCCTGAAGACTTCAGCTGCAGCTCATCCTGGCCAACCTGGTGGCCTAGCTGTGGTTTCAGGCTGGGCTGGTTGTGGCTTCCAGCATACTGCCATGAGCCCTTCCCATCAAGCTGCCTTCAATGGAAGGTGTATTTTTGTGTGTTTTTGAGCCCTAAAATTTGTTGTATTTTATGCATATGTGAGGTGGCTATGTGGGAGCTGCAGAATCTTTTTGTTTCTATACTGCTATCTTGGCTCTGTCCTCTGCCTTATCTCTTTTAATTAGATGTATTTTTGCTTTTGCTTCATTTTACTCTAGCCTTTACCCTGTGCATATCCCCTTGTTTCAAATGTGATTCTTTTAGACAGCATATTGTAGGATTATGGTTTTTCATCCATTTTGCTATCTGCCCCCATCTTATGGAAGACTTCATCCCATTCACATTCACAGTTATGATTACTATCTGTTACTTTCCCTCCATCCTCTTCCATCCCTTGGTTATATTTTTGTATCATTCCTTTTCCCTTCCCCTCCTTAAAAGTTGTCCCTTTGACCACTGCCTCTCTCAGTCATCCTTCCCTGTGTCTCTCTCTTTACCTACCCTTTCCCGCCTTTGTAGCCACCCTTCCCCTTTTTATACCTCTCTCCTTACCCTTCCAAAGTATGTTATTCCCTGCTTGAACCCAAACCTCCTCTCCCTCCCTCCTTTCCATCTATGATAATAAGTTTTTATGTCTTTTCATATTAGGATCCTAAACTTAACTGATTATCTTGATGCCTCTTTGAATTGGAACCAATGAGAATGACGTTCATACAATGCTCACATCCCTTCTTCCTTCCCCTCTACTTTAGTATGTTTTATGCTTCTTTGTGTGATATAATTTACCATTTTCTCCCTCATCCTTTCCTTTTCTCCCATTACAATCGCTTTGTTCCCCTTAATAGTTTTTTGAAATCTTCAAATTATACCCAATTTATAAATCTTCATTTATACCCACATCCTCTATCTATATACATCCGTTTTAAATGTTGCAATATTTATACAAATTCCAGTACTAATAGGTATCAGTTTCTCATATAGGGATATAAACAGTTTGCTTTTATTGAGTCACAAGTTATATGCATGTGTATGCATGTATGTGTACATGTGTATGTATGTGTGTGTGTTTTCCTTGTTTATCTTTTTATGTCTTTATTGGGTCTTGTAAATGGAGAGTGAATTTGCCATTGAGCTCTGACTTTTTCATCAGGAAAATCTGGAAGTCTTTTTTTATTAAATGACCATCTCCTTTTCTGAAATATTATTCTCAGTTTTGATAAGTATTTGATCCTTGGTTGCAGTCCTAGCTCTTTTGTCTTATGATATATCAAATTGTAATTCTTCCTGTCTTCTAAAGTAGAAGCTGCTAAATTGTGTGTAATCTTGACTGTAGTTACAAGATATTTGAATTGTTCCTTTTTGGTTGCTTGCAGTATTTTCTCTTTGACCTAGTAGCTCTGAATTTTGGCTGCTATATTTCTTTGAGTTTTCAATTTGGGATCTCTTTCAGGAGGAAACCAGTGAATTCCTTCAATAATTATTTTACCTTCTGATTCTATGAGAGAATAGTTTTCTTTGACAATCTCTTGGAGGATGTTTTCCAAGCTTCTTTTTTTCATCATGGCTTTCTGGAAGACCAATAATTCTTAGGTTATCTCTCCTGGATCAGTTTTCTAAAACAGTTGTTTTTCCATTGGGATATTTTACACTTCTAATTTTTCAATCTTTATGTTTTGCTTGACTGACTCTTGCTGCATCATTGAGTCCTTAGCTTCAATTTGACTGATTCTAATTTTTAGTGAATTACTTTCCTCCATTAGTTTTTGAAGCTCATTTTCCATATGTTCAGTTTTGATTTTTAGGGAGGTATTTTCTCCAGTTAGATGTTTGAAGCTCCCATCCTAGTTCTCCAATTTTACTTTTTAAGGATTTGTTTTCTTCAGTGAGATTTTTCCCCCAGTTTGGTCACTGTAGATTTACATTTATATACTGTGTCTCTAATTTGGTTTTAAAATTTTTTCTTGAGATCCTCCAAGAATTCTTTTTGGCTTGAGAGCAATTCATATTTCCTTCTGTAGTCTCCAGTGTGAGTATAGAGTCCATGTTGTCCTTAGAACTTAGTTATTCTTGCTCACTATAGAAGGATTTTATAGTTCTAGATCTCACAGATTCCTTCTTCCCCCATTGTGATTGCCTATGTCCTGAATTTTTAGAGTGGATATCTGCTTCTGAAGTGCAGATGTATAGTGATTCTCAGGCTGGGATGTAGGACCTTGGTTGTTAACTTCCTGAAATGTAGCCTCTGAGTGTCGAGACTGAGGATAATTCCAGGACTCTGGGCTCTCCTCTCCACTCCTAAGTCAGGGTTAAGACCCTCAGACACACTATCCCACAAATGTTTTTGCTCCCAGAATTCACTCTGGTGGCTGAAAACTGCAGCTGTCTTTTCTTACTTGGAACTGAAATCAGGGACTCTGTCTCATGAAAGTACCCACAGGCAATAGATTCTCCACCCCTCACTACTGCACTCACCAGGTGTGTGCTAGCTCCTTCTCCCAGCAGTCACAACACAGGATGAGTCTGGTCAGTACAGCTGTACTTGGTGTCCCTCTACATTGGAAGTTCCTTCAATCATCTCCCACTCAGCTGTCAAACCCCAACACTGTTCTTGAGATATAAGCTTCTAAGCCTGAATATGACAGTCAACCCAGCTATCTCCAGGGCTTGTACGTTGCATCTGCAGAGTTAGCATCGAGGTGTTTTCACTTCACTCAAGCCAAACCTCATCACCTGGAGATTTAATCTTCCCTAGGGTCTTCTCAAATTGTCTTAGGAGGACAATTGATTTATTTCTCTTTCTCTGAGGCAATGTTCTCTCTTTCTTTGGTGAAGGAAATTTGGAGATCTGAAAGTTTTCTTATCTACTCTGCCATCTTCCCAGAATCCTTTCTTATTTAGATACATTCTAGAAATTTAATTATGTTCACTTGAAAGACTATATCTCCAAGAGGCATCAAGTACTTTTTAGTGCTGTTGTTCCAAATGCTTTCCTTATGTTATTCTGAACCTATATAAGAACATGTTTTCTTAATGGGAGTATGCATGAGAAGGAAAAAAACACAAGTTTTTGGTTTATTTGTTTGTTTTTTCACAAGAGCAAGTTGAAAAGACCATAGCTGATAGTCCTTAAATTTATAGATTGGACTGCTCAAATTTCATCATTTGGTACCTAGCAGTGTCGGCCTCTACTGAATCAGTACTGATTTCATCAGTACATGGGATTCTCATTGCAGAAACTCAATTTATTCAGATGTACTCTTCATCTACTTCCTATATTTTAGAGAGATCACTGAGGGCAATGAGAGTATATATCATAAACAGGACCAGAGAACAAGTATTTCTGAATTAAAACTAATTTCTTTATTCACAGCAATATGTTGCCTTTCCAGTTGGTGCTTAATGGTGAATAACATAATCAGTGCTTTTTCATGATCAAATGAAAAGGAGAAATGAAAACTTAACAATGTAGTGATGTGGTAAAGCAAATGCTGTTATCTTTTGCTATAAAATTGCTTTGTTGTCCTTAGTTAAGATACAACTGAACTATTATCTAAATGGTTACCTCAACCCACCAGTTAAGACTAGTGGTTAATACAGTTAAGATATAAGGATCAAATGAACTTCTTTCACAACTGCAAAATTATTTTTGGTCACCTCGTCATCTTTCCTGCCCTTGAACAGAGGAAGTTTTCTCATTCTACTAATAAACCCTATTAGTTACATGGAAAATATTTCCTCAGATACTCAGCATTCTCTTTTGAATAATCCCACTTTATTTTTCTCCTCCCTGGCTCATGAATAGTGCTACTTATACATCATAAATTGCCAGAGAAATCTGTTGATTAGCTGTATACACTAGAAAGATTGCAAAAACCTAATCTACCTGGGACAAGAACTCACTATTTGATAAAAACAAAAAAATTTTGGGAAAACTGGAATATAGTATGGCAGAAACTGAGAATAGACCAATATCTTACATAATATACCAAAAATGTCTAAATGAGTTCAAAATTTAGATACAAAGTTTGATACTATAAGCAATCTTGGAGATCTAGGAATAGCCTACCTGTCATATTTATGGGGAAGGGAAGAATTTATTACCGTACAAGAGACAGAGAGCATTACAAAATGCAAAATGTATAATTTTGATTATGTTAAATTGAAAAGTTTTGTGCAAAGAAAGCCAATGGAACCAAGATTATTAGGGAAGCAGAAAATTGGCGAAGAATTTTTACAACCAGTGTCTCTGATGTCATTTCTAAAATTTAAGAGAACTGAGTCAAATATATATGAAAACAAGTCATTCCTCAACTGATAAATGGTCAAAGAACATGAAAATCAGTTTTCAAGGAAGAAATTAAAGATATCTATAATTACATGAAAAAAGGTTCTAAATCACTATTGATTAGAGAAATGAAAATCAAAAGAAGTCTTAGGTACCACATCTCACCAGTCAGCCTGGCTAATATAACACAACAGGAAAATGACAAGTGATGGAGAAAATGTGGGAAAATTGGAACGCTAATACATTGTTGGTAGAATTGTGAACTGATCCAACCATTCTAGAGAGCAATATGGAGCTATGCTGAAAGGATCATAAAAATATACATACCCTTTGACCCAACAATACCTCCTCTAGGGTTGTATTCCAAAAGATCATACAAGTGGGAGGAAGACTCATATGGACAAACACCTGTATAAGAGCTTTTTTATGGTGGCAAGGAATTGGAAATCAAAGGGATGCCCATTGATCTGGGGAATAGCTAAACAAGTTGTGGTATGTGAATGTAATGGAATTCTATTGTGGTATAAGAAATGAGAATCACACAGACATCATAATAAACTGGAGAGCCATATAAACTAATGCTGAGTGAGGGAAGCAGAACCAGGAGAACGTTGTGTACTATTACAGACACATTGGATCTGTGATGATTAACTTTCATAGACTTGGCGCTTCTTAGGAATGTAAGGTTCTAATACAACTCCAAAAGACTCATGGAAAAGGCAATCCATATCCAGAGAAAGAATTATGGAATTTGAACACAGATTGAAGGAAACTGTTTCTTTCTTTTTCATTTTTTCCTTAGGGTTAATTCTATTAAATAATTAATTCCATAATTAGTTAATTATGGAATAGTTAATTCCAAAGAATTATAATTCTTCACAACTTGACTAATGTTTTATGTGAAGGTATATGTAGAACCTACATCAAATTACATGATGCCTTTTGGGTTGAGGGGCAACAATGTGGAAGGGGGGAAATTTGGAACTCCAAATCCTTTGGAACTGAATGTTGTAAACTAAAAAGAAATAAAATTAAAAAATAAAACAAAAGAGAAACAAAAATCCTAACCTGTACAATAAGAAGCTGAAATTGCTATCAGGGAATAATATTCCTTAGAGCACCAATATTTTTTTTTATTTTTAATTATTCCACTCAGGTTATTTAATTCCCTGTCAGAGCTGTCAGATATGATTTTCCCTGGGTTATCCAGTAAACAAGGTTGAAAAATTCTTTAATATTAGTAATATCTATACAAAGCATTATGGTTCAAAGTAGACATAGATAGACCTTCAAAAGCATAGCCAAAAGGGAAAGCAAAAATTGTTCAACTCTTATGTGTTATATTTCACCAAAGGAAAAAATAAATTGCTGCAACTATGATTTAAAATTAGAAGGCACATTGTGAAAGTCAACCAATTAACTTTAAATGTAAAGATAGCATTTTTAAGGAAATAAAATGAAATGAAGCAGGTGCATGAATAATGTTCCTAAAATATTGCATTATTTGTTTTGTAAGAAAAATAATCTTGAAAATCTGCAAATTAATCCTCGCAAAATGCATATTTGACCACATCACCAGCATTAACAAATCTTCCCATTTAGTAAACCCCAGTGCCTCTTTATTATTTCCAGGATCCAACATTATTATCCTCTTTTTCAGATCTTCTCAACTTGGTTCTCTTCTACCAGTCTTCCTACATTTACATTGGAACTTGAGGATACAGAGGTACCAACGCTTATATATTCCTCTAAAAAGATACTGAATCTTCAAACTGGCCATTTTCACCAACTATTATCATCCCTTGAATTATCTTGAATCCCTCCTCATTTCCATCCCCTTGCTTCCATGACTTCCTTCAAGTTCTCATAAAAAATTCACCTCTACAAGAAAACTTTTCTTACAGGGGTGAAGCCAAGATGGTGGATTAAAAACAGGAATTTTCTTGAGCTCTCCCCCAAATGCCTCCAAATACCTGTAAACAATGACTCTTAACAAATTCTAGAACTACAGAACCCACAGAGTGACAGAGTGAAACACATTTTACACCCAAGACAGTCTGGAAGGTCAATAGGAAAGATATATCACACTGGACTGGGAGCAGAGTGCAGTCCAGCATGGACCACATCAAAGCAGATGGGGCAATCACAGGACTCAGGGGACACAATCACTGGCAGCTAAGGCAATTTCCAGACTTCTCAACTCACAAATACCAATGATAGTGTAGAAGGTCAGTGGGGGAACTGTGTGGTGCCTGGGTGAAAGAGGAGCACAGTCTGGTTCCAGACCCAAGGCAGCACAGATGGTGGCAGCAGCAGGAGCTGCTTCTGGAGTTTTGAGCCCAAAGGGAGTGTGGGATCAAGTGGCTTTTAAAAAAAGTCCTGAAGCCTGAGACAGTATACTCACATCCAATTGACAAACAGTTAGAAAGTCAAGTATTAGGCTGGAAAAATGAACTAACATTGTAAAAGAAATCTCAGTCTATAGAATTTTATTTTGGTGACAATAAAGATCAAAATATACAACCAGAAGAATACAACAAAGTCAAAGTTCCTATATCAAAAACCTCCAAGAAAAATATGAACTGGTTGTAGGCCATGGAAGAACTCAAAAATGATTCTGAAAATCAAGTAAGAGAAATAGATGGGAAATTGGGAAGACAAATGAGAGTGATTCAAGTAAATAATGAAAAATGAGTCAGCAGCTTGCTAAAGGAGCCCCAAACATTGTTGAAGAAAATAATACTTTAAAAATTGGACTAACCCAACTGGTAAAAGAGGTACAAAAAGACAATGAGGAGATGAATGCTTTAAAATCAGAACTGGCAAAATGAAAAAGGAGGAATAAAAGCTCAACAAAGAAAATGATTCCTTAAAAATTAGAATGGAGTAAATGGAAGCTAATGATTTTATGAAGAATCAAGAAAGTATAAAACAGAATAAATTAAATGAAGGAATATGGATTGAAAAAGGAATGAAAAAATAGACGGTGGCGTGAAATATCTCATTGGAAAAAACATTTACTTGGAAAATAGATCCAGAAGAGAAAACTTAAATAATTATTGAACTACCTGGAAGCCATGATAAAAAATGAAAGAGCCTAGACATCATCTTAAAGACATTATCAAGGAAAATTGCCCTGATATTCTAGAACCTGAGCGTAAAAGAGAAATTGAAAGAATCTATCAATCACCTCTTGAAAGAGATCACAAAAGGAAAACTCTTAGGAATAGTGTAACCAAAGTCCAGAGTTCCTAGGTAAAGAAGAAAATATTTCATGTAGTCAGAAAGACACAATTTGAATATTGTTGAAATACAATTTTGTCACCAAAATAAGATTTAACAGATTCTACATTAAGGGATCAGGGAGCTTGGACGATGATATTCTGGAGGTCAAAGGAGCTAGGATTAAAACCAAGAATCACCTACCCAATACATATGGGTATAACACTTCATGGAAAAAAATGAATATTTATTGAAATAGAGAACTTTAAAGCATTCGTAATGAAAAGACACTAACTGAATAGAAAATTTGACTTCTGAATACAAGAATCAAGAGAACCATGAAAAGGAAAGGAGAAATCATAAGCAGCTTATAAAATTTCAACTGTTTATATTTCTACATGAAAATATGATATTTGTAAATCATGATATTTTTCTCAGTATTATGGAAGTTGGAGGAAAAAGATAGTAGACAGACAGATAGATGACACAGGGTTAGTTAAACATGAAAGGATGGTTTCTAAAAAATAAAATTAAAGGTTGAGAGAGAGAAATATGTTGGAATAAGAAGAAAGGGAGAGATAGAATAAATTATCTCACATAAAAAGGCAAGAAAAAAGTTTCACAATGGAGGGGAACAGAGGGCAGATGAGAAGGAATGAGTGAATCTTACTTTCATCAAATTTGGCTTAAGGAGGGAATAACATACACAATCAATTGGGTATCTTACCCTACAGGAAAGTAAGGAAGAAGGGGATAAGATGGTGGAGAGAGATGATAGAATGGGGGATGGGTTAGGGGAGCAAACACTTTTGAAAAGGGAAAGTATCAAAGGAGAAAATAGAATAAGTGGGGGAAGCAATAGGATGGAGGGAAATATAATTAGTCTTTCAAAACATTACCATTATGGGAGTGTTTCACAAAACTACACATGCATAACATAGATTAAATTGCTTACCATTTCAATGAGGGTGGGTGGGGAGGGAAGAAGGGAGAGGATTTGGACCTCAGGGCTTTAAAAACAAATATTTAAAAAAAATTGTTTTTGCATGCAACTGGGAAATTAGATATACAGACAATGGAATATAGAAATATGTCTTGCCCAACAAGAAAGTAAGGGGGAAGGAAGGGAATAAGGCAGGGGGGTGCGAAAGAAGGTAGGGCAGACTGGGAGAAGGGGTCATTAGAATATATGCCATGGGGATGGGGGGAGAGGAGAGACAGGGAGAAAATTTGAAACTCAAAATCTTGTGGAAATGAATGTTGAAAACTAAAAATAAATTAATTAAAAAAGAGAAAAAAGAAATCTTTGCTTATTCCCATTAATGCTAGTTAGTTCATTTCTTCTTTTGACTCAGTGCATTTCCAATATAGAGGCTAGTAGGTGGTGCAGTAGTTAAACTACCAGGTCTAAAGCCAGGAAGATCTGCTTTCAAATTCGGTCTTCACCACTTATTATGTAAGTGACAGGGTAAGTCACTTAACCTCTATTTACCTCAGTTCCTCTTCTCCAATCTGCAGAAGGAAATGATAATAAGTCCAGGATCTTTGACAAGAAAATTCCATGGACAAGTTCATGGGATGATGAATGTAGACATGAATGATAACTACACAAGAACAATAACATTTTCAATTTATCCTGCATATATTTGTTTGTTAAAAGTTGTTTTCATGTTGTCCATTCTGCAAGATTGTGAGGTTCTTGAGTGTAACAACTGTCTTTTCCTTTTTATGTATCTAAAACACTTAACACACTGGCTGGCCCATAACAGCCACTTACTAAATATTTTACTCTCTGAATCACTCACTGACTATACTCTTTCCCTTAAGTGCCATGCATCTCAAATTCTATGGAATGAAATATTTGATGCTCCATTCAATTGTATTCCTTAATAAAATTCTAACAATGGTGGAAATCTTCATTTTCCTATGCAGGAAGAGTGGGGTTACAAAAATAGAAAGAAAATACACATTTTGGCTTTTTTTAAAAGTACATAAAAATAAAAAAATAAAGAAGTGCCAATACCTTGACAGCTCTAGTTAATAATAAGACCAACAATAATACTTAGCACATATGTAAATACTTTTCTTAGCAACTATTGTTGAGATTCCCTTCATAATAGAGATTATAATGGCACAAATCAAGTAAATGGGGCCTTTTAGTATCAAACCTGTCAAAAGCACTGACAGGTTTTAATTTGTTGCTATTGTTATCAAACCAGATTTACATCCTTTATCTGAGTAGCTTTATTCTCAAAGGTGAGGTGACCTCCACCCTAACTGCACTCCTGACCTTTTGTCCCTCAAAGACTTTGAAATTTCCCTTTGAAATAGAGCCCAGTACTCTGCACTAGTTTTGTAACATGGGAAAGTTCACAGTCTTCATTTTGTACTTAAAACAAATAGAATTTATCTGGTTAAGAGGAGCCCAGAATAAACTAATCTGTTCTAATAAAGCTTACTTGGGTAGCAATAGCACAACAGGAGGCTATTGGGAATGCCCCCACCCAATTCATCTAGTGAATAATTAAGCTGAGATTGGTTTGGATTCTTTTATAATTATCCCTTTCAATGTGCTGTTGGACTTGAGAAGATAATTACAACCATTTTCATGCTTATAATGCAGAAATGATCTCCCAGTTACATACAAATTTGACAAGTCTTTAGAAGGACTTTCGATGATGGTAACTGCCTACAAAAATCTCCTCCCCTTGACAGTTGCTAACCATCTACTTTGCAATTTCTAATGTTTTTGAAAATATTTTTTTTCATTGATCAAAAGGGAGAAACAGGTGGATTTCTTCGAATACCAAAGTTTCCACAAAAAGTTGAGTTTTCAAATAAGTCAAAGACTGTAAATGATTTTTCAAATGTCATTTGTGAGTGTATAGCCATTTTTCATTTTATGACATGAAAGTATGGCATATACATACAAACACTATACACACACCCACATTCATGCATACATACATACATGCATACATACAAACATATATTCTGTAGATAAAAATGTCCCTTACATGTGCATGTGATGTATATTCGATTATGTCAGGAACTAAAACCCTATGATTTTAAGAATGGAAGAGGCTATGAATTCTCAAAAGTTCTACCTGAGGAAAAGATACTCAGAGAAATCATAAAGAAAATTGGAAGATTTCAAGTATAAGCATTTCACAGATCTCCTGTATCTTGTGTAAGTTTTAGACTCATGAAGTTTTGAATGGTTCTAGGAGATCACTAACCCAGTAAGTAAAAAAAAATAACCAGCATAAATTCAAAAAAATAAGTCATATTGGTGTTAAACTCTGTCTCTCCAATTAAATTAGCAATCATTGTAGTGTTAGAAATATAAAATGTAGACTTTAAATTTCTCCTCAGACAAAATAGCTCTTGAACATACATCAAAATCATATATAACCCACAAATCTTCAATGATATCATGAGTTTTGATATCATTTGAGGTATTCAAATTGTTTGGCAAACATGTTTACCAGAATAATGAAAGATTCCCTAATGCTCAGATAAAAGTTTCCAATTTATTTGAAATTCTCCATTTTTTTTAAAACAAATGACTCGGGCCTCACACAGTTTGTAGTAACTCCAGTGGCACATTGTCAGCACTTAATAAATGCTTGCTGACTGTTTGATTGCATAGTAAAGCCTCTTCAAGGAAAATCATAGTATTGCAGAAGAGGCTAGTCTAACCTGGAGTTCTCAACTAGATGTCCATGAAACTATTTAAAATATTTTAATAATTATATAACCAATAACATTATTTACTTTGCAATTATGTGCTATTTTATGAATTTTAAAGGATACTTTATTCTGATGTGGATTCCTATGCAGACTGCAAAAGGTGGGAGACAGAGAGAGAGGGAGAGAGAAAGAGAGGGGGGAAGGAGAGATGGAGAGGGAGGGAAGAAAGAGAGGGAGAGGGAGAGGGAGAGGGAGAGAGGGAGAGAAGGGAGGGAGGAAGAGGAGGAGGAAGAGATAAAGAAGGAGGGGGAGAAGGAGATGGAGACAGAGAAGGAGAAGGAGGAGGAGTAAGAGAAGGAGAAGGAGGAGGAGGAGGAGGAGGAGGAAGAGGAGAGCAAGAAGAAGAAGAAGAAGAAGAAGAAGAAGAAGAAGAAGAAGAAGAAGAAGAAGAAGAAAATAAATGGTTAGAGTACCTGATCTATTCACTCATCCCAGAAACTCAAATGAGTTCTGTACAACTAAATTAATTTCAAACTATATTTAACACCCCCTCGTGCAAGGCGTTGTGGTAAGTGCTTGCGATACAAAGACACAGAAAAATTCATGCCTTCAAGGAATATATTTTTTACTTGTAATTGTAACATGGATATTAATGTATTACAGGGAAAAGTAAGGATAGACACAATCCAAGAAATATATGTCACTAAGGAAAATTTCGTTGAGACCAGAGAGTACTTGAGTTATGCCAAGATTTCTAGAGAACCCAGATATACAAAAATCCATTCCTCTAACTGATGTTTAGCAGTGCTTGGCCAATAGCTTAAAATTATGAGAGCTATCTCTCACAGAAGAATTGAAATGACAAATAACCTATAGTTTAACGGAATGATGCATGCTCAGTGAAAACATATTACAGTTTGTGATGACCAAATCATCATTAAAGATATTATTTTAAAATAACCTGATAGGGGAATGATAAACAACAATGGGCAACAGAAATGGCATATTGGTAACCCTGCTATGTTACAATATCATGTAGAAATTTCAGTCTAATGAGCTTTCTATGAAGGCTTTCTATGAAAGCTATAGGGAACCTTTGAGGTTATGTGTTCAAATCCTATATCTGGTACCAATTTCTCAGTCAAGACTTCCCTTTCTTATCCTTACTCTTACTTACCTTTGTTATGACTCAGTATTTTCAATTTTAAAATGAGAGGTTGAATTAATTAGCCTCTAAATCCTCTTCCGTCTCTAAGGATTTCTGAGACTGATTGTATGGTCTTGTCCAACTCTCATTTCTATACAGGTTTAGAAAGATTTATTGGCATTGTTAAGGGGATAGTTAAAAACAACAACAAGAAAAGAGCTGTGTATTTTAGTGGTCTAAAATTCAGCCACATGACATTTCAACTTAAAAAAAAGAGGAAACTGCAATATTGGATTGCAAGGAGATACATAGTTTCTACTAAAAAAAAATGAAGTGACAATTCCTCTACATCCTGCCCTCATCAGACCACATTCAGATTATTATGTTCTGTTTAAATTTCCACAGTATGAGGATTTTGATAAGCAGTGAGGGGTGGGGAACCTGCAGCTACAAGGACACATGTGGTCTTCTAATTCCTCGGGTGCAGCCTTTTCACTGAGTCCAGTCTTTGCAGAAAAAATACACTTAATAAAATGATTTATTCTTTAAACTCTGGATTCAGTCAAAGGGTCACACTTGAGGGCCTAGTGGACCACATGAGGCCTCAGGGATGCAGGTAGCCAGAAAAGGGGAAGTAGTATGGTTACTCTCTTTGAGACTAAGAATATAATCCAGGTAGGGTAAAAAAATTGGGAATGCTTAGCCTAGATGTCTTCAAATATTTGAAGATTTTTCATGAGGAAAAATGACTAAATTTGCACTTCTTGCAGAACTTTTGCAGAGCTATGTCTGCTAGAGAGAAGCTACAAAGAGGAAAATTTAGGTTTAGGCTAGGGGAAAACAAATCTTAAATAGCAATTTTCATGGGCATAGGTATTACCTGCATCAGTGAAAACATAGATCTATCAATGTACATTTCATGCATGATTGTTTTTATCATATGAGCATCAATTGAATAATTCAGTAATAGTCTCTTTTTCAGAAGGGATGAGACTCCCTATACTAATGAAATATTGCTGAACTTGTATTCAGAAGAAACAACTTCAAAATCTTCTTCCTTCATTTACTAGCTAGCTGTTGGATTGTGGACAAACAATCTAATTTCTTTGAGTTAGTTTTATCATAAATAAAATGGAGAAAATTAAATTTGTATTTCTTAATTCATAAAAATGAGGTAATGTATGTTAAGAATTTTATGAAATTTAAAGTGCTATTTTGCTGTTAAATGGCAGACGTTACATTAATTATTATTTCCTGGGTAAGTGAAGATGTAAGGAAGATCTGACATGTCCATTTGTTCCAATGCTTTTCAGAAAACACTTTAGGAACAGTCTAAAATGGGTAAAATACAAGAATTATGTTGTAATTTGAAATAGGCTTTGATAAGAAAAATGAGTTTAGAATAATAATCTCTCTCTTGTTTGATTTTAAGTATTCAGTGTTTTTACCAGGTTATTGATTTACTTCTTTTTTTAGTGTTACGTCTTTAAAGAAAAACTAGGAAAAAACAAAAAGACAGTTTTCTGATTCTTAACAATAATAATAATGATTATTATTATTATTATTATTATTATTTTAATTCTGGAGAAAGAATTTGATGGAAAACTATTTACTAAAGGAGAGTCCAAGATTTTGTTTTATTATAGAACTTAATAATTAAATTTAAAAAGAAGCATGTTTCTCACTAAAGTTTTTTTAGATCTATTTATCATACCTCTATACATTTCCATATTGGATATAATTTATTTTATTGATGAAGAAAAATAAGGATACATTTATTTTGATTGCCTAAATTATAGATAGGTAGAATATTGTGTCACAATATTTTATTATGTATGAGCCTGTGTTCTAGTATTTAGTTTAAAAAGGATTTACATGTACATTTTTCTTAGACTGAGAGATGTATTTCAGTTACTTATTTATTAAGTAGCTAAATATACAGTTTAGAAATCTATATAAATCTCTTGCTTCTTCTCCTTCTCAGTGAACATCAATGTGCATGTATGTATATATGTGCACATGTATACATATTTTTGCATTCGTGCATGTTTGGGGTATGTGTGAAAATAATTTCATTGTTTGTTATTACGTTCAACAATATAATTTGAAAAAAGAATAGTTAAAATATTTTCTATATCCTAATACTATAATATATTCCCGTCAAAAATGCAGAACATAAACCTCACGTGCCTGTTTCATCCATATCCTTCCACATATTCAATAGAGACATCATTCAAATATTGTGAACTTCAATAGACCATATAGGCCAAACTTCAGTTATCTTTTTTCCCCACTTAGTGATGTTTTCATCCTTTATATCTCCCTTGATATTCCCCTTATATCACTTGCACTGCAAAATACTGTGTTGACACTAGCTTGCAGAGGACTAATGCTCACCATTTGTTTTCACATTGCCCTTTGGATGATACAAAACCTTAATTCTTCAAAGCTCTTGGGAATCCATGATTTACAAGCTTTTAACTTCACTGGAAGAATATCAATGTTAAAATGACAGGATTTTCTTGGTTAGAGGAATGACTTTCTTTTGGGGGAAGGGATGAAGACAGAAATGTGGGCAGTGTAAAAACAAAAGATATGAATAAAATCTATTTGATGAAAGAATAATGATGGGAATTTGTTGCAGAGAGCAACTTGAGGACATTAAAAATACTGCACTATTTCATAAATGTAATCCATTCTGCTGTCTTCTTCCTATTTATTTCTAGGCCCATTAAGCAGTATATTTCCCAGCCACATATACTGATGGACAAGCCCTTTGTGCCACCCATCACACTATTTGTGATATAAGACAATAGACCCACTTCATAAATTTTTGTTTTGCTTGTGGGAGCAGTTAAGTAAAATGCCTTTGAGTAAAAACATAGGTCATTCTTGAAATTCTATGTTTCATGATTTAAAAACAAACAGCATAATATCTCTAAATAGCATATGAAGGACCTAGCATGTCTGGCACAGCATAGGCATTTAAAATATTTATTAATTTATTTATATAAAGATATCTTCAATTTGGACCTAATTGCAGAACATAATCCAAAGAAGTAAAAACATCATTGGGAACTCTATGTGTTTCTCTTTTATGCAATGTTTAATAATAATTGGAGGAGTTTTGACCATACTTATCTATGTTGTTACATTATTAAATAATCTTGTATGATTTTGATATACAAATGGTAGTCACCTTGTTGGAAGAATGCCAATCACATATTGATTGGCTTGAAGTCAGTAAATGGTAAAGCCTTGTATTCTTTATACTTTTATTTAATTGCATGAATGTCAAGATATGATTTGCTATACAATATCCTTTGTGAAGGCTTGTCTCTTCTATTCATTAAGGGTATGCATAATTTGTCCTACCTAATTTTCTTTAAAATCCAGCACAAAGATATGTGAGGAAAACATCTAGGAGTAAGAATTTCTAGAAAACCAGAGAAAATACTTGGTTGTGGTGGAAGTGAGGGATATGATAGTTTTCTTCATGTTTTTAAAAGGATGTCATATGTAAGGGGCATCAGATATGTTCTATTTGGTCCTGTAGAACACAAGTGGAGCTAAGAGTAGGATTCATAAAAAGGCTAAGTAGAATTCATTGTCCAGGATGGTAGTAGGTTTCTCTTTACTTGAGCTGCATTTCCGAGATAGGACTTGTCACTTGATCGGTTTTTTGTTTTGAATTGCAAGTTTGAATTGTGAACCAATATTTGAGTTAAGAGCCTCTACTAGTTGGCACAGCGAATGCCACAACCCAACACCACCCAAAAGCCCGCGATTCATTCATTCAGTCCTTGAGTTTACGTTACAAGTGAAGAAAATTAAGTTAAGCAAAAGTAAAAAAAAATATTGTAGCAAGTAAGTTTAGGAATAAAATGTACCATTAAGAGTGTAGGGAGCAAGTGAAGGAAGTGATTAAAAGAGTACTCTAACCTCCTCCATCTATCCCTCCACCCTCCACCTCCGCCAGTACCTTCTGCTGGCTAAAGTCATCTGATATCCAAGGTAAATATACACTTTATAAAAACAGTTTATTTCTTTACATTCTCCTTTATTGTGCTTTTATACAATATTTGTTATTTATAAATACTTTTTTCTTATTTAAAAACATGCAACAAGAAATACTGGGATGATATTTTGGGGGGTGGGCACAGGTTAATTGCATTTCAATTAATTTTAATGGGAAAATTGATTTGATACACAAGCAAATTGAGTTATGACCTCAGTAAGGGAATGATTAAACACCTAAGTGGAGGTGCCACTGTATAAAAAAAGGCTTGTGTATTTGATAAGGAAGAGAGAAAAAATAGCTTTAAAATAGTTAAATATGGTAGATATTTACCCAATATTCTCAACTTTTTGCCTTTCTCCCTTTTCTACAGAGCTAATGCTATTTTCATATATATTTGGTTTGTCAAACTTTGCTACATTTCTTTCTCTAAAATTTACTGACTCTGTCCATGTCCTTCCTTTCTATACCTCTAAATTTTACACCAAGACTAGGTCTAAATTGTTCTGCAATATTCAGTCAAAAATTTAAACAAATAAGATTTGTCTTAATTATAAAAATCTATTAATTGGACCCTTTAAAAAATCTAAATTTATCAAATTACCAGTTGTTTTGACACCTTGTAGACAACCATATTCTTAGAATGACTTGGTAGTCACAATTTTGAAAATAATTTTTCCTGTTTCTTATAATGATAATTGAATGAAATAGTTTTCCTTTGTAAGACATAATTGACACTGAAAGAAATTTTTAAAAAAAGAAGATGAAAATTGTATTAATCAATGACAATATCATTGAGAAAAAGTAAAACACATCTAATTTTAAAAGGTAAAATTCATATTTGGTTTAATATAAAGCATAAATTTTACATATTAATGCAAATGATACAAAAATATATATTATATGCATTTTCACATATTTTCATATGTATATTCATATATATTCACATATACATACATACATATCTATGGTAACTAGGTGGAATCAGAAAGACTGATCTTCCAGGCTTCAAATCTCCTCTCAGACACTAGCTGTGTTATCCTGGACAAGTCACTTAACCCTGTTTGCCTCAGTTCCTCATCCGTACAATAAAATAGAAAATGAAATAGCAATCTGCTCCTTTATCTTTGCCAAGAAAATTCCCCAAAATGGGTCATGAAGAGTATTATGTGATTGAAATTACTGAATGACAACAAACATATACCAATATTTACATTGATATGTTGCATTTATCTTTATTATTTACAGAGACAATATGGTAGTGCTGCTAAAGTGCCAATCATAGAGAAACAATTTAAAGCCCTGCTTTTTAGGTTCTGCCTCTAGAACATGTTGACTGAGTAATAACGGGAAAGTCATTAAAGTTTTCTGTGCTTCAGACAATTCAAACATTTGGAGTTGCAGAAAATACTGCTGACCTTCATTGGCAGTGGGAGTTCTTTACAGCGAGTTCTCTACACTGAGAAAATCACAAGTTAGAACAAATTATAACAAGAACATGAGCCATTAGACCAGACTCCCACAACTTGGCAGTAATAGGGGCCAAATATAAAATAAGGTAAGTTTCTTCAGGCTGCAGTAGGTTAGACTAGAGACAGACTGATGCTGATTGTTGGCTGCAAATCATGTGACAAACAGGAGAGTGCTTGGTGGTAATCCTACATTTTTTGTAAGCCAGCAGAAATCCTTTGGCAGGCTGCAAGTGGTCTGTTATGCAGACCTGCCGTGGACCATGGCTATAAGTCTTTCCACATTCTCAGGCTTTGCAATCATGGAGACTTGTTCCAGCTCCTATTTAGCATCCATTGAGGATTTAGTTCAATGCTGCAAAGGAAATCTCGCCTCTTTGATGTGATCATTTTGTATTTTTTATTATGAACTCAACACACATAAAAATAAATAAGTTTATATACAAACAGAAAAAGCTCTAGATAAAAGTATGATCCTCTATTAAGTACAGCTTTTAAAAAAATACACATTACTTTCAGTTGATAGTGCCATCGATGCCTTTTATAACTGTCACTTTAAGTCTTTTGCTCTCTTCTGTATGTTTTAAAAATATTTCATTGACATTTATTTTTGTATTTCCTACATTTTTTGGTATTGGTATTATGTATTCCCTGTTCTTCCTCTTTCAAAAAACCTTTCTTTTGTAGTGAATGAGCATGGTCAAGCAAAACAAAACCATAAGTTGGTTATTTATGAAAAAATACAGTTTATTACACTAAAACCTAGCATGTTTCTATCAAAAGGTGGGAAGTAGGATGCATCATCATTATTGAAGAGACATGATTGGTCATGGTACTATTCAGTCTTTAAAAGTATTTTCCATCAAAACTGTCATGTATCATTGTGTAAATTTTACTCCTAGTTCTTCTCACTTGATACAGTTTTAGGCAAGTCTTGAGTTTCCTATAATAATTTCTATTTACATGCATATGCCTTAGTTTGTTTAACAATTCTCTGATTGATGATAAATATAATTAGAAAGCAGATACTCAAAAATGTGCTGCAGCACTATTGTGGTTAAGAGGCTCATACATGTCTAAGCCAGAACTAAATCCCAAATATCTTTCTCCCAGTAAAGTATACTTTTTACTTCACCACACAGTAGCACTTACAAAATGAAAGCTTGTAAAGAACTTGGATCAAGGCACTCCTTGTTTGTCTTTGTCTCTTAGAATACTCATTTTCTTTCAAGGCTTTTCTA
>CM053601.1:95862222-95879355 GCA_028646575.1 Pseudocheirus occidentalis | reverse complement strand
AAACCTCGGTGTTTTTCATTTATATTTTATGATGCAGTCAGCTTTTATAGGTCAGTTATTTTTAACCTAGTCATAAGTAGACTCAGTGTGATTATATGCTTGGTGACAGATTGAATTCATTTGATCTCCATGATTTTTAAAATCTGCATTTGTCTACACATCAAAAAGATCTGTGATTTCACAGAGTCACATCTTTCATAAAATTACATGTCAAAGTTTCAGGGTGCCTCAGAGAGCATTAAACCTGTACCTAAAAGATGAATGCCCCTCCAACATCTCTAATATGTGCCCACTGAACTCCTACTTCTTTAGAATAGGCACTCTTTAGATTGATGCAGAATGCAGCGCCTCTTTACATAGCTCTCATTTATAGTTATGGCCAAGAAAACACACACAAGGTGGTGAACCTTCTGGTAATGAGTCTCTGCCAAGGTAGGCTGGTTGATTCTGTGATGACAGGTGGGTAGTCCCTTTAAATATTTGAATCCTTGAAGTTTTAGAGTCTGCCAAAGCTTGTACTGGCTCTTTTGGCATAGTCTTCAAGAACCCATGGATTTTTCCAGGGAAAGACATCAAAAATACACAAAAAAGATTGCAGATATATCTATCTCTTTCTCTTTACTATCTCATGCAACTTTGTCTCTATTATTATTACTATATCAATCAATATGTGTAATAATAGTGGAGGAAGAACATAGACCAAGTCCTGCCTCTCACCTCTACTGGATATATAACCACGGGCAAGCCACTTTAATTCTCAGTTCCCCAAGCTACTAAATGTGCAAGTTACAGAAAAGTTTCCCACACCCATTTGTGGAAAAACTTTCATCCTGGGAGTTCCTCTTTCTAGATGAAATAACAGGTCCAGACTCTATTTATCCATCCACATACATATGAATGCATATATTTTCCATGTGTTATGCACATTTTTTACTACAAGGATATTTACTGTCCCATTTCTACTGGGTTTACCTTGATACTTGGATGTTCATACCTGTGTATGTGAGACCCCAGAGAAATATCATTCCTATTGTAAGTTTTAGTCCTTTAAATAATCTTCCCAAGAAACAAGTTCTTTAACTCTTTCTCTTGCTATTTTAAATCATGAAGCCCTAAACTCTCTTTGTATTGGTGACTTCGCACATAGCAAAAAAGGTATTTATCACTTAATATAATGAAGTATTGATAATATTACCTTTATGATCTCATGTAGCTAATAATTATGTGAATGTATTTTGAATTATATGCCCCAAAGTGCTGATAGAAAATGTCTAGGACTTGTTAGTTAATATCTCATTCTAGTTGAGCAGCATGGCTATTTGGACATTATCTTTTCCTTATTATTTCATTTGATCCAATGCATCAGTTTTTACATTTAGAATTAAAAATGACTCTTCAAAGGAGGCAAGAAACTTTTTTTCTGATAGGGATATGTTCTAGAATATCATATTTCTATTGTGTTCCAGATTCTGCTAATTTTTTTCCATCCTAGGAAAAAAGAAATCTTTTCAAATTAATAGGCCCATGTGATCTACATTCATGGAAATAAAAACATGACATAAACTCATTTCTCTGTACTAAAAACCCATATTGATATTATATGTTAAAATTTTAAAAATATTTCTTTTCAAAACTGTCCTGTGAGCTGGGTAGTATAATTAGTATAATAGTATAGTATACTATATATATTCATATATATAGTATACTATAGTATAATACTATCTGCATTTCAGAAGTAAGAAAAATGACCCTCAAAGAGATTAAGTGATTTGACTATTATTTCATGATTAAAGAACTGTCAGAACCTATATTCAAACTCCAGCGATTTAACACCAAATTGGGTATTTATTCCACAGTACCATTCTTTTCCTTCTGTATTGCTTCTTCTACAGAGCTTTGGTTCAGTAAGACTTTCATCACCATACGTTTAATCGCATTAATTGAGAAGACCCTTTGTTTGGACAAGATACTCTATGAAGTCTCGTATCTCTGCTGTTTCAACATATTTGACTGCTGTTCCTTTGTAAAATTTGGAAGGGCTTTGGTTAAATGGAGATGACCATGTCATTAGGTTCTACAACTCTATAGTTTATTGAAGACCTAATAATAGTGTCTTAACTATTCTGACTATAGCCTAGCAAAGATCAGGTCCATAGAAAGGACCTTACCTGGAAAACAGATCCAAGAGAGATAACTTTAAATTTATTGAACTGCCTGAAATTCATGATCAAAAAAAGAGCCTAGACATCATCTTTCAAGAAATTATCAAGGAAAACTGCCCTGATGTTATAGAACCAGAGGGTAAAAGAGAAAATAAAAGAATCTTCTGATTATCTCTTCAAAAAGATCCCCAAAGGGAAAATTCTAGAAATACCATAGCCAAATTCCAGAGTTCCCTAGTCAGGAGAGGATATTACAAGCAGCCAGAAAGAAATTTGAATAATACAATAATACAATAGCTTCTATATTGGTATATGAGAGGGCTTGGAATATGATGATCTGGAGGTCAGAGGAGCTAGGATTAAAACCAAGAGTCACCTACCCAGAAAAATTTAGTATAGTCCATCAGGGCCAAAATGGATATTCAATGAAATGAATGTATTTCAAGCACTCTTGATGAAAAGACCATAGCTGAATAGAAAATTTGACTTGCAAAGACAGGAATCAGGAGAAGCATGAGAAGGTAAACAGGAAAGAGAAATCATAAGGGACTTATTAAAGTTGAATTATTCCCATTCCTAAATAGAAAAATGATATTTGTAACTCATGAGACTTTTCTCAGTATTAGGGTAGTTGGAGGAAATATATACAGATAGATAGATAGATAGATAGATAGATAGATAGATAGAAGGATGGATGGGTGGATGGATGGATGGATGGATGGATGGATGGATGGCAGGTACAGGGTGAGTTGAATATGAAGGGATAATATCTAAAAAATAAAATTAAGGGATAAAAGAAAATATATTGGGAGAAGGAGAAAGAGAGATAGAATGGCATAAATTTTCTTACATAAAAGAGTCGAGAAAAGTATTTCACAATGGAGGGGAAGAGAGAGGGAATAAATTAATCTTAGTCTCATCATATTTGGCATAAGGAGGGAATAACATACAAACTCAATTGGGTATCTTACTCTACAGGAAGAAAATGGGAAGGGGATAAGAGGGGAGGATGACAGAAGGGAGGGAAGATTGGGGGAAGGGGTAGTCAGAAGCAAACCCTTTTGAAAAGGGAAAGAGTTAATCTTTTAAAACATGACTATTATGGAAGTGTTTTGCATAACTGAGGGTGGGTGGGGAGAAAAGAAGGGAGAAAATTTGGAAGTCAAAGTTTTAAAAACAAATGTTAAAAATTATTCCTACATGCAACTGAGAAATAAGATATGGAGGCAATAGGGTATAGAAATCCACCTTGCCCTACAAAAAAAGTAAGGGAGAAGGAGATGGAAGGGGTGTGATAGAAGGGAGACCGGACTTGGAGAAGGGATAATCAGAAAGCATGCCATCTTGCAGTGGGGGGACAGCGGAGATATGGGGAGAAAATTTGGAACTCAAAATCTTGTGGAAATGAATATTGAAAACAAGAAAGACAGACAGAAAGAAAGAAATAGAAAGAAGCTTATAGTTCCTAAAGCCTTTTCACTTGATTTCACAGATGAGAAAACTGAGACTCATATAGATGAAATGTTTTGTCCTTGGTTACTCAGAACAATGATTTAAAAATCACATTTGATGATCCTTGGTCTAGCATCACTTCCATATTTCATAAGGATTGGCAGATTTCTTTTTCTCTAAGATTGTTGACTCCAGAGTTTTTGGATTTTGTTTCTCCTACTGTTAGCCAGTGATTCTCTTATTTGTTCATGTTCTTAAGGAAGAAAGAAAGAAAGAAAGAAAGAAAGAAAGAAAGAAAGAAAGAAAGAAAGAAAGAAAGGAAGAAAGGAAGGAAAGAAGGAAGGAAGGAAGGAAGGAAGGAAGGAAGGAAGGAAGGAAGGAGACATTCATGATAACTTTATTATATATTTTGAAAGAATAACAAAATGTCCATAGTAGATTTTCAGTTTCTTGTGCAATTTTTATTATACTACATTAGAGAAACACTTGTTTTATACTGTAAAATAAAAATTAAATGAACAAAAAAAAAACCAAAGGGGCATATAATTGAAGATGTAACAAGAAAAAGAGAACCAACACTGTCTTCAAATTATTTAGAAGTACCCTCTTTCTTATCCCCACTAATCTTTGGAAAAAGTGGATTCAAAGTTCATTTTTTTCTATATAACATTGGTATTACAAAGTATACAGCATGACTTCTAGGAGAGTCTTCCTCTTAATTCTAACTGGCTGGGTCACAATGTTTACTCCTAGAAGACATTCCTTGTTCCTCTAGGTATCATTGATGGTAAGTAAGCTGTAAATCCATTGTGATGTCAGGAAACCCTAATGTCAGAAAACACCTCCAAATCTGTAGGAACAAACCAAGAACAAAGTAGACAATAGTAAATTGTTGAGGCTATCAATGCTAGTACTTTTAAAATATATCCTTAGTCAATCTAAGAGCTTCCTTATTTGAAATTTTTTTGAAATTTTCTTTTTTGCTTTTTGGAGGGCAATTGGGGTTAAGTGACTTACCCAAGGTCACACGGCTAGTTTGTGTGTGTGTGTGTGTGTGTGTCTGTCTCTGTGTCTGTGTCTGTGTCTGTGTTTGTTAAGGGTCTGAGGCTGGATTTGAACTCAGGTCCTCCTGACTCCAGGGTGGGTGCTCTATTCACTGCAACATCTAGCTGCCCCATTATTAGCATTTATTTAGCCAAGCTGAATTAGTTACAGAATGTCTACTCATGCTCACTCCCTTCATAGTATGTTCAATATACTCATTACATCTTTCCAAGGAGCAGACTCTGCAGCTACTCTCACATAGAGAATTTCCATCAGCCAAGCACACTGAAGTACTCTGCATGTGTGTCAATCCACCATTACTATGTAAAATGCATTTATACTAAGATTAAAGTCAAGCTATCTTGTACTTAGTTTCTGAGAAATATAACATTAGTATGATAAGGTAAAATCCAAATGATATACATAAGGAAAAAGCTAATAAAACACATGTAAAAACAAAACAAGCTTCAGACAGACAGAAATTAGTCTGTGTTCTAAAGAAAAGAAAAAGTATACTTTTTAGTCATTTTTTTCTGTGTTTTTACTTACCACAGTTGTGTTTTAGCTGGCTTTTTCACTACTTTGTGTAAATAAAATTGTGCCCAAAGTTGCCCAAAACAGATTAGATATCATCCTCTTCACATGTTCAGAAATTGAATTAGTGCTGAATTCCTTTAGAAAGAAAAACTAGAACCTGTATAAGTATAGAGATTGCCATGCTAGATGAATCTCTAATCTGGGAGGTGTGATTTTTGTTCTTCTTGTTGTTGTTTTTGATGCCTACAAACATGTCCTTAAATTTCTTTTCAGTTTTCAACAGATAAAAAACTAAGGCCATTCATTAAAAAATGATGGCCCAAATGAAGTCTGTTCCTTCTCACTCTCCATTGTGGGCTTCATTTGTGTTTTCCGTGTCACTGCATTTGTCTGTTGAAAATAGCACAATTGATATTTCACCATCTTTGTCATGAAAACAAACAACAGTGAATGTGGAGTGACAACATAAAAATGTTTGCACTTGGTATAAAAATGGAATAAAGTTGATAAGATTCTGATTTGAACTGAAATTTCTAATAGAGAAGCCTTTGCCATTTGCTGTAAACCCAGGAGATGATGGGTTAAGTTAGCAGTCCAATTCTTTTCATAGCCATGTGGATTTTTCTCAAACAGACTTCAACAAAATATTTCAGTCTAAAGTTACTTTAGAATAGATTTTCACTGCAATCAGAAAAATATGAGGACATATTTAAAAGGTCATTTCAAATACAGAGATATAAAATATAAGCTAAAGAAATAGGGTGATATTTTTGACTCTGCCCACCGCTAGAAATGTGCATGTATATGCATGTATATATGTGTATATAAATATATATGTACCTGTGTGCATAGACACATATACGTTTCTTTTTTGTGATTTTATAGACAGTAAATTCCTTTATTTAAATAAAATCTTCAGACTTTAACAATGTTTGATATTCTGCAAAAGAAATCATAAGGGATTCAGTAAGGTTAAACTGTTTATATTCTCATATAGGAAGATGATACATGTAACTCATAAGAAATTCATCATTATTGGTATAATTAAAATAATTCTACATAGGAAAAGGGCACAGGAGTCAATCAATCATATTTGAAACATCCACTGAAAATATTCTGATTTATATATAAATATATATATATATATATGAAGTGTGTGAGTAGTATTTAAGTAGAGAATTATTTTGCTGAATGTAATTATTGCTTTTCTAATGGATGTCAGAGTTAATCACTAATATTTTTTCCCAATAGATATTTAGAAAGAGTAATTTTAATTTGCTATGCCATTATTATTGCCATACTTCCTGAATAGAAGTATGTCGCAGGACTCTACTGGGTCTTTTTCTATTCCTTTATTCATTTATTTAACCAATTGATTCTTTTATTAATTTATTTATTTGCTTATTAATTTTCTTTCTTTTTTGTCACATCAAATACATGTCCTTAAATTAATACTTCTAGGCAGATAATTCCTAACTATATACTTCAGTCCTCACATCTCTCCTAAGGTAGAGAGGCTTATCCTACCACTTGTCTTCTGGGCAGCTCTACCAGAATGTTTTCAGACCATTCAAACAACCTGCTAGAAAGTGAAGCGAGGTCCCATATTGATGAACTTATGGACCTACTAGAGAATTTATGGTAGGGAGAGTTTGAAATTTTACTAAAAAGAATCTCGAGTAATCAATAAATATTACTGACTATAGAGATAGGGTAAGAGGCCAAGTGTAGTTGTGGAAGGCTTCAATAAATTTTTACTAATTGATGCTGTTGACCTTACAGATATTTTAAGTTCTATAAAGCATTTCAATTTTCTCTGGAAGAGTAAATAAGTTTAAAAGACCAATTTTGATTTTCATTTAGAGCACCTTATGAATCAGTGAAATTAAACTTTCAAGATGAGTTTCTAAACAATATTATATTCAAATAGTTTACAAAAAAATCATTATATAACTGTAAATATTTAAAAGGTTTATCCAACAGAGAAAGAAAAAACAACAGCAACAAAACAGTGTAGCTATTTGACACCATTTAGTATTAGGCATGTAATATATGAGAAATTAAAATTAAATTAAGAATATAAATAATTCCTATGTGGCTAAGTGGGATAGTGAATAGAGCACCAGATCTGGAGTCAGGAGGACCTGAGTTTAAATCCGGTCTCAAACACTTAACACTTACTAGCCCCATGACCTTGGGTAAGTCACTTTCCCCAATTACCCTAAAAAATACAAACAAACAAATAAATAGATGGATAGATAGATAGATAGATAGATAGATAGATAGATAATTTCTATAAATTGGCATCTATTGGTTTATTCAAAAAAATCTTTCCACAGGATTAAGAGATCAGAGGAGATATTATCTGGCAAGAGGGACATCATAAACATCACAGTTTCAGTTCTCACACACTCTCTTCCATTTGGACTCTTACTGAAGTTTCATGACATCAATGTCATGAATACCTTTAGTAAGTATGTCTCCTTGTAATGCATCTCACTTGATACTTCTAATCCTGGGATCATAGAACAAAGTTATCTTTGCTATTGAATGCCTCAGTGAATTTTTTATGCAATTCAATGCATACTGAGCATCCTCATTGAAATCCTTTAGCATTTCTTTTTTTAAATTAATTTATTTTCTTCTTTACATAATTCATTTCCAAGAGATTTTGAGTTACAAATTTTCTCCCCATTTTTCCCCTGCTCACAACCGCAAAACAGCCCTATACCACTGTATAACCCCTCCCCCCAATCTCCTAAGTCCTCCCCCATCAATCCTCTGACTTCCTTGTAGGGCAAGATGGATCTCGCTACCCCAGTGCCTGTATATCTTAATTTCCAGTTGCATGTAGTTAATAATAATAATACACACAAACACACAAACACACACACATATATGTATATGTGTATATATATATATATATTTATTTATTTAATATTTGATTATAGAACTTTAAATTCTAGATTCTTTCCCTTTCTCCTTCATCACCAAACTACACTGGAAAACAAGCAATTCAGTACAGGCTGTACATGTGTAGCTACACAGAACTTCTCCACAATAGACATACTGTGAGAAAATGATTATATATCCCTTCTTCCTATACCTTCCCCCCACCCCGTTCTATTATGTACCCTGTCCCTGTCCCTTTACAGAAGTGTGTGCTTAACACAACCCTCTGTCCCAACTTGCCCTCCCCTGCATCATCCCACCTCTCATCTCCATGATCCAACTCTCCTATGTGGCAAGATACCCAGTTTAGAATTTGTCATTCCTTCCGTAAGCCAAATTCAATGAGAGTAAAGTTTGTCCTTTCCCTTTTGCCTTCCTGTTCTTCCCTTCCATTGTAACAGTTATCCCTTGCCTCTTCTATGAGATGATTAACCCCATTCTGTCTCTCCTTATCTCCTCTCCTACTCCTCTCCCACCTCAGAATTTTACATTTTAAAGTATTGTCCCTTTTTATTTAATTTATCCTGCTCCCTCTATGTACTCAATATATACTCAGATATGTATTCATATGCATACATATATAAATAAGCATACACACACATATACACACTCCTATATAGACAGATGTATATGTATATGTATATATCCATTTGTATACCTTTCAACCAGCCTAATACTGAGAAAAGTTTCATAAGTTGCAATTATACTTTTTTCATATTGGCATATATATAGTTCAACTTTGATAAATTCCTAATAATTTCTTTTCCATGTTTACCTTCTCATGCTTCTTGTATTTGAGTTTCATATTTTCTTTTCAGTTCTGTTTTTTTCAGCAAGAATGTTTGAAGTCCCCCATGTCACTGAATGACCATATTTTCACTTGGAAATTACACTCAATTTTGCTGGGTAGATGATTCTTGGTTTTAATCCTAGCTCCCTTAATCTCCAGAATATCATATTCCAGGCCCTTCGATCCCTTAATGTAGAAGCTGCCAGATCCTGGGTTATCCTAATTGTGTTTCCACAGTATTGGAATTGTTTCTTCTTGGCAACTTGTAACATTTTCTCTTTGATCTAGGGACTCTGGAAGATGTCTATAAAATTCCTAGGAGTTTTCTCTGTGGGATCCTTTTCAAGGGGTGATTGGTTAATTCTTTCAAGTTCTGTTTTGCCCTCTGGTTCTAAAATACCAGGGCATTTTTCCTTGAGAATTTCTTGAAGGATACTTTCTATTTTTGATCATGGCTTTCAGGTAGTCCAATAATTTTTTTAAATTGTGTCTCCTGAATCTATTTTCTAGGTGAGTGGCTTTTTCACAGAGATATTTTACATTGCCTTCTATTTTTTTCATTTGTTTGGATCCATTTAATAGTATCTTGATTTCTCTTAAAGACATTTGCTTCCATTTGCTCCACTCTAATTCAGAAGGAATTATGCTCTTCAGAAAGCTTTTGTGATTCTTTTTCCATTTGGCAAATTCACATTTTTAAGGAATTCTCCTCATTGGCTTTTTGGGCCTCTTTTACCATTTGAGTTAATGTATTTTTAAGTTGTTATTTTCTTCAGTCATGTTGTTGACCCTCTTTTCATGATTTTCTTGCATCATTCTCATTTTTCTTCCCAATTTTTCCTCTACTTCTCTAGTTTTCAAAATCCTTCTTAAGCTTCTCTTTGGCTTGTAACCTGTCTACATTTTTCTTGGAAGCTTCTGGTGTGGGAGTTCTGACTGTGTTGTCTTCTGGTTCCATGCTTTGATCCTTTTTTATCTGCCAAAAAGGAATCTAAAGTTGCATTGCTATTCTTACTTTATTTCCTTTGCCTGCTCATGTTGCCAGTCAATTAGTTGACTTTTTGCTCTGTGGAACTCTGCTTCCAGAGGGGAAAGCTCTGTCCCAAATTACTGGTGTTTTCACAGCTGCTGGAGCTATTAGGGGTTCTCTGCAGGCCCCACTAGCTTTATCTCACTGAAAACGCACCCCAGGACCACTACTCAAGGCTATGATCTTGATCCAAGCAGCTTAAGGCAAGAGCAAGAGCTTAAGGCAAGAGCACTGAATGATTGCTTGACTCCCTGAAATTTGCACTCTGGGAGTTTCTGAAGCAGCCAGGTGGGGCAGCTTGCAGGGCCACTGCTTCTGTGGCTTCCTTGCCCTGGAGGCTGTTTGGCTGGACCCTATGCCCCAAATTTAGCAGAGTTTCACTAACCTTTCACTCAGTCCTTATTTCCTATGTCTTGATAATTCTGGAAATTGCCACAGCTGCCACTTATCCACTCTCCCAAGTGCTCCAGCCGTGACTTCTCCTGGCCGTTCTGGGGCCATGATGTGGTTTTAGGCCAGGATGGTTTTGTCTCCCAGTGTGCTGTGATGAGCCCTTCCTGTCCTGCCTTCTGAGCTGCCTTCAGAGGGATATGTGTTTTTCTGTAATTTTGTGAGTTCAGGAGGCCTAAAATTTGTTTAGATCCATATTTTCTTGGTATTTGATGTGGCTATGTGGGACCTGCAGAGTTTTCGTGCTTCTACACATTCATCTTGGGTCCTCTGCCCTAGAATTTCTTTTCTTTCCCCCAAATCCCCTATCAAATAGGAAGTCCATTTCTCATCACTAGTACACAAAAATGTTTAGTGAGATTTTATGCTGTCCATAACTTTTAGTGTTTATTTTTTTCATATTGTGAGGATTCTTTTAATACAACATAATTTTTAGAAGCTTGCCTCTTTCCATCTCAAAGTTTCATCAAAGATGTTTTTCATGCATCTATAAAGTATTCTCATAGAGTGTTTTTTTAATAGAGATGACAAAGTAAACATGTGACTTGACATAGTCTCCATTTTCTGTGCTATTTTTGGTAGTTAATATATCTATGATCTTCTCACAATTACTTGGTGGATTTATCTCATTCATATAGTTTAAGAGTAAACCTTATATTGCCCTCAGACATTTTTTACCTCTAGAATGATTTGTGTTTCTTTTTATTCTGGCCAAAATGTTTATTTGAATATTGGTTTTCATTATTATATTGGGACATATGAAATTAGTTTCTAAATATAGTGGCTCCTTTTATTGCTGATTTAGAGAATTTCACATTCACATGGCACAACTTATTCTGACTTCCCTTCAATTGATGAGCTTTCCCTTAGGGCTCATTTTCTGCCACTTTAAATACAAAATAAGCTCTCTCTCTCTCTCTCTCTCTCTCTCTCTCTCTCTCTCTCTCTCTCCTGTTTAATAAAGGATTTTATGCTCTTTCTTTGATTAAGTACACATCACAACTGTATCTTACCATATCACCTTCCCATTAAAAACAAACAACAATTGGGGTGGCTAGGTGGTGTAGTCAATAGAACACTGGTCTTGGAGTCAGCAGCACCTGAGTTCAAATCTGGCCTCATACCTTAATAGCCCTGTGACCTTGGGCAAGTCACTTAACCCCAATTGCCCTGCCCTCCCCCCTCTAAAGAGCAAAAAACAACAACAGTGACTACCTATAATCTCCGGGGTGAAATAAAAAATCCTTATTTTGACTTTCAAAACCCTTTGCAACCTGGCCTAATTTCCTAGATTTTCTTACATCTTAGTCGCTTTACAATCTCTGTGCCCCAGTTCTGTTTTAATCCTTGATATTCCTCTCATAAGACACTCCATCTCTAGACTCTGAGTATCTTCACTGAACTATTTCCAGTGCCTGGAATCCTCTCACTTTGTATTTACATCTCTTGGTTTCCCTGCCTTCTTTTGGATCTTGGGTAAAACTTCTTAATCCCTTTTAATGCGAGAGACTTCCCTCTCTTGATTATCTCCAATTATCCTTATATATTTAGTCTGTACATTGTTTTCCTTTTGTCTCCTTCATTAAACTATAAGCACCTTGAGAAAAGCATTTATTTCTTATCCATTCATTCATTTGTTCCTTTGCTCATCTATTTCTCCATTTATTTTTGTTCACTTTTTAATCATTCATATTTTGCTTACTGTTTTTTTTTTAACATTTTCAATGCATAATGTAGTGGCTGGATCATTTAATGTTTATCAACTGACTAAAGAACCTACCTGTGTCAAAGGCAAACAGGTTATATTAACATTTTATATATAAATTCAAATTGCCTCTTAGAATGGTTGTAACTTTTGATGAATCAACCAACACTGCATCAATGTGTCTGCTTTCCCATATCCCCTCCACCATTTGTCATTTACCTTTTCTATCCTATTACCCTCTAATAGGCATGAGCTGGTACCTCAGAATGGTTTTAGTTTACTTTGCCCCAATCAAAAGGGATTTTGATTTTTTTCATATAGCTATAGATAGTTTTGATTACTTCATCTGAAAACTCATCAAATCTAATGATCATTTTTTAGTAGGGGAATGGCTCTTATTTTTTTAATATAAATTTGACTCAGTGCACTATTATATTTGAGAAATGAGAGTTTTATCAGAGAAATATTTTTCTTTTTTTAACAGTTCTGCTTTCCCTCCATCCTATTGTATTTCCCTCCATCCTATGCTCTCCAATTTATTCTCTCTTTCCTTTCACCCTGTTGCTCTCCAAAAATATTTTGCTTCTGACTACCCCTCCCCATCTGCTCTCCCTTCTATCACCCTCCCCCTCCTACTTACCTGAAGATAAGAAGAATTTCTATAACTGATTGAATGTGTATATTATTATCTCTTTGAGCCAATTGTGACTAGAGTAAGGTTCACTCACTCCACTTCCTCCAACCCATTCACTGTAAAAGCTTTTTCTTGTCTATTTCATGTGACATAATTTACCACCATTTTATATCTCCCTTTTTCTTTCTCCAAGGAGAATCCTCTCTCACCCTTTAATTTTATTTTTTAGTTATCATCTCTTCATATGCAACTCACAATTCAGACCTTTGTCTATATATACTCCTTTTAACTACCCTAATGATGATAAAGCTCTTATGAGTTACAAATATGTTCCCATGCAGTAATGTAAACAGTTTAACATTATTAAGTCTCTTATGATTTCCCTTTCCTATTTCTCTTGAGTTTTGTATTTGACAGTCATAATTTTTATTCAGCTGTGGTATTTTCATCAAGAACCACTGAAAGCATTTCATCTCAATGAACATCCATTTTCCCCCTGATGGTTTATACTCACCTTTTCTGGTTAGGTGATCCTTGATTGTAATCCTAGCTCCTTTGCCCTCCAGAATATCACATTCCAAGCCCTCTAATCCTTTAATGTAAAAACAGCTAGATCTTGTATTATCCTGATTCTGTTTCCACAATATTTGAATTGTTTATTTCTGACAGCTTGAAATATTTTCTTCTTGACCTGGTAACTCTGGATTTTGACTGTAATATTCATGGCCATTTTCATTTTGAGATCTCTTTCAGGAGGTGATTGGTGGATTATTTCAGTATCTATTTTCCCCTCTGGTTCTAAAATATCAGGGTGGTTTTCCTTGATAATTTCTTGAAAGGTGATGTCTAGGTTCTTTGGGCACAGTTCCAAATTGCTTTCCAGAATTATTTCTTTGGCCGAGCTTTTGCTAGCATGGCCTGCACTGGATTGTATTCCTCCCCCAACCTGGTGCAACAGATCTGTTGACCTCCCAGGTTGTCTTGGGCTGGAAACTTGTTTAACTCTCTATTTTTGTTAATTCTGTCTCTCTAGAACTTGTTTAGAGACTTTTATCTATCTATCTATCTATCTATCTATCTATCTATCTATCTATCTATCTATCTATATATATATATTTGAAGAGGTTTAGGGGAGAGGTCAGGGGAGTCTTTGCCTCAACTACCCAATCTTGGTTCCCCTAGTATGTTTTTAAGGTGCTATTTTCTTCAGTATTTTTTGTCTCCTTTCCCAAGCCATTGGCTTGTTTTTCATGTTTGTTTTTCTGTCTGTTTTTGCATCACTCTCATTTCTCTTCCAAATTTTCCCTCTTAAAGAAGAGGAAGGGGGCAGGTAGGTGTCACAGTGAATAGAGCACCAGCCCTGCAGTCAGGATGCCTGAGTTCAAATCTGGCCTCAGACACTTAACACAAAAAACTAGCCGTGTGACCTTGGGCAAGTCACTTAACCCCAACTGCCCTCCAAAAAGCAAAATAAATAAATAAATAAAGTCACCAAACTGCAAAAAAAAAGAGGAAGTAAAATGCTTAAATAACAACTACTCAGAAAAAGAAATTGAGTAAGCCATAAATGAACTCCCTAAGAAAAAATCTCTAGGACCAAATGCATTTAAAATTGAATTCAATCAAACATTTAAAGAACAGTTAATTTCAATTCTATATAAATTATTTGGAAACCAGGCAAAGAAGGAGTCCCACCAAATTATTTTTATGATACAAATATGGTACCCATACCAAAAATTAGAAGAGTCAAAACAGAGAAAGAAAATTACAGACCAATTACCCTAATGGATATAGATGCAAAAAATTAAATAAAATTTTAGCAAAAATGTTATAGCAACTTATTATGAGAATAATATAATATGATGAGGTAGGATTTATTCCACGAATGCAGATCTGTTATTCAATATGGTACTAGAAAGATTAGGCTTTAGCAATTAGAGAAGAAAAAGAAATTGAAATAAAAAAGCAAGAAAGTTATCACTCTTTGCAGATGATATGATGATATACTTAGAGAATCCTAGATTATCCACTAGAAAACTATTTGAAAAAATAAAATACTTTAGCAAATTTGCAGGATACAAAATAAACCATTTTTTTTCTACCTCTCTTATTTGATTTTCAAAATTCTTCATGAGCTTTTCCATTGTCTGAGACTAATTCATATTTTTGGATATGGGAACTTTGACTTTGTTGTCTTCTTCTGATTGGATGTTTTGATCTTCCTTGTCACCAAAGTAAAATTCCATAGTCTGGTTTCTTTTTTCACTGCTGTTTGGTGTTTTTCCCAATAGAATACTTGATTTTTAACTCTTTTTTTAAATGTAGGGCTCTGTTTCCATAGTGGAAGGGATACTGTTCCAAGCTTTAGGGGTTTTGTGTAGGTCTTTCAGAGATGCTTCTAGGGACCTATAAGTTTTAAGTTCTTCCAAGGTGGTATGATACAAGTGGAGGTGTTTACTCCTCCTCTGGCCCCTGCTCTAGTCATTGAGTAACCACAAGCACTCTTTTCTACCATGGAACTGTGAGGGGGCAGGGGGGTTCCCTTTCCACTGCTGCTTCAAATTCTTCTATGTTAGTGCTCCTTGCCCTGGAACTGTTACCCAGACTGCCACCATAATCTAAGTACGGGCAAAGCAACAGAATCCTGCCTCAATGCGAGCAAAGAGAACCCTGCAATCTCCTTTTGAACAATTAGTTGTACTTTCATTTCTCCCCCAAACTCAACTGATGATTTTCTCAATTCATTTAATGTGTTAGGATTAATGTATTAGGATATAAACTCCTTGAGGGAAGGGATTATGTTTCTTTCTGCTTGTGTCTATATTCCCAGTATTTAGGGCCGTCTATGGATTGAGAGCTATTTAAGCAGCCCCTGCCACAGACTCCACGGCCACTACCCCAGTGCTGCACTGGGGTTTGAGCTGGTCTGTGTTCTTCCCTCAACCAGGTATGATGGTTGTTTGCCACTGACCTTCTGTCTTTGGTCTTTGTGGGCTGAGAAGTCTGGAAATGACCTCAGCTGCTAGTGATTTAGTCCCTAAAGTCTTACTCTTGGTTTGCTGGGGACTATTCTGTTCTGGTGCAGCTCAAGCTGGACTGCGCTCCTCTCCTAGTCCAGTGCAACAGGCTTTTCCTGTTGACCATTTGTAATGGCAATGGAATTTAAAGATCCTCTTTGTGTGGGCTATAGGGACCCCAAAATTCCACTACCCAAGAAAAAATCAAAAGTCAGAGGTATCTTGAGGAAGGAACAAGTTTTATTCTCTTCCCCTGCAGGAAGAGGGTTGTCTTCTCCATGGTGGGGATCAAGGAGAGGAGGCATGTTACTAAAGGTGGAACAAGAATTTATACCCTAATGCAGTGAAGTCCACTACCCCTGGCTGTCCCTTCTTCCATTGGCTGGGAGGTGGGCTTTCAGACTTAGCATGAAATCTAATGCAATGGTGGATAACAAAGAAGCCCACCACTACCTCCTATTGACAGGGAGGTGGGACAGAGAGCCAAAGTATCATCAATGTCCTTATTTGGTAAATGACAAGCAAGGGAGGCAAAAAGGTCACAAGCAAAGGCAGAGGTCAAAAGCTCTTGAAAAAGGGCCTAATCCTTTTAAGGGTGTGGTATACAAGGGTGGAAGTCTAAAACTCCTGAAAGGGGCCTAATACTGATGACAAAAAGGGAAAGGGGAAGGGTCCTAGGTCATATAAACACAGGACTTAGCTCTGTCCAGTCTTACAAAAGTCTATCTCTGGTTTCCAGATAATTTCTCTCCCTTTTCATTCTGAGGAGTCCACAGAGGGTGCAGAGCATGTACGCCATTTATCCTGTATTGGCTTAGTTTTGAGGTTCGGTGTTGAAACACAGAGCTCACTTGTGGGATGAACTTGTTGATTTGAAGACAGAGGGCAGAACTGGGAGGAACTGGTGCAGTAGATTTAAAGAGAAGCCATAGCAGAGAGAAGGCCCAAGCAGAGGATGCCAGAAGGACTTTTTAAAAAATTTCTTTTCTTGTTTATGTCATTCATTTTCATTACATTTTTGAATTACAAATTTTCTCCCCTTCTTTTCCCTGCCCCAACCCTAAAACAGCAGTCCCACTCTAAAGCCCCTCCCCTGGTCTGCTCTCTCACTTTCTGCTAGGGCAGGGAGGGTCCTCTATCCCAGCCCCTGTATATCTTACTTCCTAGTTGCAGGTATTGCAGAACTTTAAATTCTAGATTCTTTCCATTCCTCCCTTTTACCCCACCCCTACTGGAAGGACAATCAATTCAATACAGGCTATGGATGTGTGATTATACAGGACATCTTCATAGTGGACATTCTGTGACAGTGATCATCGGTCTCTCCTTCCTATCCCTCCCCCCACCTTGTTCTGTTCTC
>CM053601.1:95833046-95861722 GCA_028646575.1 Pseudocheirus occidentalis | reverse complement strand
TTCAAGTTTTATTTTGCCCTCTGATTCTAAAACATCAGGGCAATTTTCTTTGAGGATTTCTTGAAGGATGCTTTCTAAGTTCTTTTTTTGGTCATGGCTTTCAGGTAGACCAATAATTTTCAGATTATCTCTCCTGGATCTATTTTCCAGGTCAGTAGTTTTTTTCAAGGAGATATTTCACATTGCTTTCTATTTTTTTCATTTCTTTGTAACTGTTTAATAGTATCTTGGTTTCTCATAAAATCATTGGCTTCCGCTTGCTCCACTCTAATTCTGAAGGAATTATTCTCTTCAGAATGCATTTGAGATTCATTTTCCATCTGGGAAATTTGACTTTTTAAGGCATTCTTCTCCTCATTGGCTTTCTGGGCCTCTTTTGCCATTTGTGTTAATCTATTCTTTCAAGTGTTATTTTCTTTAGTCAGGTTGTTGACTCTCTTTTCATGATTTTCTCGCATCATTCTCATTTTTCTTCCCAATTTTTCCTCCACTTCTCTTATTTGGTTTTCATGTCTTTTTTCAATTGATGTATAGCTTCTAGGTATTCTTCAATTGTCTTGGAAGCATTTGGTGTGGGAGTTCTGAGTTCTGGGCTATTTTCCTCCCTTTCCATGCTTTGACCCTTTTTATCCATTAAAAAGGATTCTAGAGTTGCATTGGTGTTTTTATTTTGCTTTGTCTTCCTCATGTTGGCCAGTCAATTATTTGGTTGTTTTTTTTTAGGTCTGTGAAACTCTGCTTCCAAGGGGGGAAGCTCTGTTCCAAATCGCTGGGGTTTTCCCAACGGCTGGAGCGATTTGGGGGGGTGTTGCAAGTCCCCCCAGCTTTGGCTTGCTGAAAGTGCACCCCAGGACCACCACCCAAGACCATGATCCAGATTCAGGCCACTCAGCACAAGAGCACTTGGCCCTGATCAATCGATTCAGCCCCCCTGTGGAGTCCGCAGGCCAGGGGCTCTGAAGCAGCCTGGTGGGCTCCGCAGCAGTTCCAGCAGTTCCCTTCCCCCACTGCTTCCTTGCCCCAGGGGCAGATTGCCTGAACTGCTTAACCACTCCCATGTTAATTTTCAAAGTTTCACTTTCACTGACTGCTTTTTGAGGATTTGAAGATCCTTTAGGCAGGTGTTTTAGATTTTCTTTGAAGTAGACTCCAGCTGTGGCTTGGGAGACTCAGCTCCTCCAGGCCATCCTGGGGCCTAGAGTGTCCTTGGCTGGGCTGCAGTTTTGGGCTGGCCGGGTCTCTGCTTCGACTTTGGTTCGAGCTGCCCCTCTCCCATCCCCGTTCCTCCTGCCTTGGCAGATGTGGAGATGCTGTAGGCTGTAGAACCTCTGCAGACTGGCTCCAGTGCCTGCTTGGCTCAGCTCAGCCAGGCTACTTCCCACCTCCCCAGGGCTGGCTGCGGTCTTGGCTTCAGGCTGTTCCAGCCTCTGTTCCTGGCTGCTGAGATGAGCCCCTGCTGCCGAGCTGCCTTCAGTGAGAGATGTGTTCTCTGTCTTTTTGTGTGAGTCTGAGAGTCCTAGGCTTTACCTGGGCTCATATTTTTTGGGTGTTTAGGGTGGCTGTGTAAGAGCTGTGGGACCTTACTGCTTCTATGCGGCCATCTTGGCTCCAGCCCCCCAACTCCCATAATTAATTCTTTATTAAAAAGATAATACTTTATTCCAAATATAACAAAGATAAGGATAGGGATGGAAAGTGACTTTGGGTTTACATTATTATATGAAGCTCCTGGTGTGGAATTCCTCTAAGTCTCTGCAGCTGATCATCCTATAAAGGTGCCTAGAAAATTGAGAAGTCATATGTGATGCCCCAGGTCACATTTAATCTCTATAAGAAACAGAATTCAAATCCAAGTGTTACTGGTTTCAAATACAGCTCTTTATCCAATGTAACCCATTGACTCTCAACGACAGAAAGAAGGCATTATGCCAAACTTTTAACATAGATTCACAGTCTGTCCTTACTTCTCTTGGAATACAAGCCCAAATCTAATCAGTTTGTCACAATAAAGTATAAAGTAGTAAATAGTTGCAGCCAAGTAGCAGTTTGGGACATAAAATATCATCAGAAAACCAAGAGTTATTATAAATTGATAGAGAGGTGCCTCCATGAGCCTAGCTGATTTATGTTGAACAAAAATTGATAAAAATCCGTTGGGGCAAAATATTTCACAATATGACTTGCTTAGTAGTTCCTAGAGTACGAAACTACCTCAGAAACCGGTGCAAATTGGCATTTTGTTTTGTCAAAAATGGACATTTCCTGAGATGATAGAATGCCTTATTGGTTATCAAGATAACAAATTCTGCAGAACAATTTAAAGTCAGGCCCAGTGTCTGAAATCTAGCAATACTTCATGTGGAAAATAGACATATATGCGTAGCTCATCTTCACTTCATTTGGGAGTCAAATAGCTTTTATTGTATAAAAATGTACACATATAGAAACATCACTTTTCTGAGAAGCAAGAGTATAGGTCAGAAGAACAATAAATCATTGAAGAATGCAGGCACTATTCTGCACATTATTTTAGGCTTGAAAACTTAACTTTCTTGGCAAGTAGAGCTAGGTGGAGTTCTGAGAGAGCAGAAGGAAGTCTGCAGTACAGTGCACTTACATAAAGTGAAAACTGGCTATATCCTTAATGCTACTAACTAAAATTTCTTACAACATAAACATTGTATATGTATACCATCTCTCTCATCATAAATTTATTATGTATGTATGTATATCTATATACGTACACAGAGTGAGAAAAAGCTATAGCTTTTTAAAGCATGATCTAAATAACCTGATTGTCATAAGACATTTAAGTGAATAAAACCATGAGAATTAAAAGAAAAAGAGAAGTAGACAGGGCTACTGGAGCCATACTTGGACACAGTGCCACATATGAGATGATAGGGCCCCTGATATATGTATGAAGGAAATATTGCATAGTCACTCAACAAATACTATGATGTTTGTATGTTTGAGCCACAATAATTTTGATATAATTTAATTTTAGAATAGAAAAATATTGTCACGGACAAGGTAATACAAATACTGGAGTACTAAAGATTAATAAAAAGTAATATTTAATGACAAAAATAAATTTTAATTCTAAAAAATATAAAAAGCTATTTTCTTAAGAAGTCTAAATGAGCACATATGATCTGAATAATTTAATCACATCAATGGGAATAGAATTTTTTTTAAAAAAATGAACAAATGAACTTGAAAGCATATCTGGACATTTGCACAGAATTAAGGTAGAGAATTATTCCACAATTCTGGGAATTCTCAAAAGGACGTGGAATACTTCAATATAACTTTGTTTTATTTCACTTTATGATATATTCAGAAATGTATCCAAGAGATGGAGACTGAATACACTTCAAGGTCATTCAAAATCACCTTATTTAAAATCCATTATATATGTTTGGTATATAATTTGGGATAGATTTGGGAAAATGGATGATTTGAGCAGCTAGATGATGCAATGGATATAGTACAGGCCCTGGATTCAGAGGGACCTGAGTTCAAAAATAGCTTCAGACACTTGACACTTACTTTCAGTGTGACTATGAACAGTAACTTAACCCTGATTGCCTTGTGAAAAAAGAAAAACAGATGATTTATCAATGGTACAATTGATATGTAATATGACAAAATCTGGTTTCATAGTACAAAATTAATGTGTCAAAATATTGTGAATACATTATCCAATTATTTGAAAATAATGATTATATCAAAAAGAGGAAATATCCCATAACAAGTTTTTTTAAAGATATAGAAATTATAAGGTTATTCTATGTCAATAAATTGAATTATTTCATATTGTCTCAAGAAATTCATATAACACCCATTGTAGTGCTTACTACATGCCAGGCCCTATAGATATAAATACAAAAGTAAACAGCTCCTGTCCAAAAGGAATTCATATTCTACATTTTAATACATAAAAGCACTGTCAATCACATATTTGTATATTGAAAGAACAAAGGTCACCTATAAAGGTCATTAACTAAAAGGAAACTTAAAAATAAAAACAAACTATGATCAAGATGCACAAAGCAACAAACAGACCCTGCTGTGTAAGCTACTGAACTGATTTGTCCCATGTGCAGACTCAGCAAGCAGATGCCTCAGCTTCAAATTGGGAAATTCCTGTTACCACAATGTTGATTGCAGAAGGATGGGGAAGGAAGTTACTAAATACCCAGAAGTTTTTTAGATTTTCACTAAACTTTAAATTGACTTTTACTGTTCCACATGTAAACATTTTCCCTGTAAATAGAGTGTAAATCTGTTACTGGAGGAGATACCAATATTTAGCTTCTTTCCAGGGTCTCCACACAGGGATTTGAATGGCCTGGGGCAAATAAATAAACAAATAAATGAACAAGGGGATGGATGAATAAATAAATAGCTTAATAAATAAGTAAATGATCATACACCTATGTGTATATATGTATTATGTATATATGTATCAAACACACACATATATATAGTATTACATATTACATCTCATGCTATTTCAATGCTCTTATATTATATCACAATATATTGTATTTGATGTCATGTTAATATGTGTATATTCACAGATAAATTAATTAAAATCCATTGTAAATTTCACATATTCATGGGAGGTATATTGATTTATTAATAAATGTCTTGAACAAGTAACTTCAAACAGTCACCTTTTCTTAAAAAAAAGTATTGTGATTTAAGCCACTGAACTGTATTGAGCCAATAATAGTCTAAATTTGGATTACTGTTGTAGTTCAAGTGATCATTCATGTTATAGATTCATACTTAGTCCATGTCCTAATAAACAATGGTCAAGATTACTGCACCATCCCCCTAATTGGTCTCTCTTCCTCCATCTCTTCTTCTTTCTAATTTACCCTGCACAAGACTGCTTAAATGATATTCCTTAAATTCAGGCTTGACTATATCATACATTGCCTGAAGGAGCTTCCATGGCTTTTAAATGTCTTTGAGATCAAATACAAAGCCTTCTGTGTGGCATTTGAAACCTATCCCAATTTGATTCTAGTCTATATTACCAAAGAGATTATACATTGCTTTTCCTTATGCACTAAGCACTCCAGACCCATTGGCTGCTTCTAATATGTGACATTTTTTCTCCTTTCTCTGGCTTTGCACAGGCCCTTCCCCAGACCTGGAATTTTCTTTTTCCTTATTTCCTCATGAGGACCTCTTAATCCCTTTTTACCCTCCCAGTCTCATTGCAAGTTCTACATCCTTCATTAGACCTTTTCTGATTTCCCATTTATTAGCCCCAGTCCAAATCATTGTATATGCATTATGGATATAGTCTTTATTTATTCATCTGTCAACATATTGCTTTTCCCTAACAGAGAACAGAGAACAATCAGCATTTATATAACAGATATTGGATACCAAATACTGTGTTACATGATTTACAAATATTAGCTCATTTAATCCTCATAACAACCCGATGAGGTAGGTGCTTATTATCATCCCCATTTTATAGTTCAGGAAACAGAGGCAAACGGGGTTAAGTGGCTTGCTCAGTGCTACACAACTAGTAAGTATCTGAGGGCTGTTTTGGACTCAAGTCTTCCTGACTCCAGGCACAGAAATCTGTCACTCTGCAGCACTTTAAATATTAACTGCTAGGGTGAGCTTGTTCCCCAAACAGATTCATCAACCAGCTGCTTCATGTCCAAACTAGGAGATTTCCCAGTCTCTACTACCATTAGCTGTCATGTAAAGCTCTCATTCTGCTCTTTTCAAACCCGCATTAAACCATATAATCCAGGACAATTGACTGCCTTAATCTAGGTGCTATCAGATGTTTCATATGTCATAGAATATATTTCATCCAAATAAGGTAACATTCATTTGGTTGTTAAAGTCATTCATAATCATTTTACCTTATTTTGCTTTTCTCTCATTTTTATTATATTAATTGTTATGCTTTTAATAGGTGGGGATCTTCTAGAAATTGGTTCCCTGAGAACTGATCCTATATTTCTTGCTCTAAGGTCAGTATTTAGTCAGTTGAGAAGCATTTATCAAGTACCTACTATATGCCAGGGAATGTGTTAAGCAATGAGTTTACAAATAAATAAAAATACTAATTCCATGCAAATGATTTTATATAAAAAAACTAGATAAAAGGAAAAAAAAACATAATCAATAGAAGAAAATCATCAGAATTAAGGGAGATAAGGAAAGACTTCTGGTAGAAAGTGAGATTTTAGTGGGATTTTGTAGGAAACCAGGGACACCAGAAACAAAGAGGGGGGGAGAAAAAAATTCTAAGCACGGGGAATAGCAATTTAAAATTCCTCACATGAAAGATTAAGTATCAGTGTTGCATTAGGAAGAGCAAGTAGGCCAGTGTCATTGGTTCTGATACTATGATGGAGGGGAGATTGTTAGATGACAGGAAATTGTTAGATGACAGGAAAGGTAGGTGGAGTCATGATATGAAGGGCTTTGAAATTCAAATTTAAAAGTGTTTTTTAATGTCATCCAAGAAGTTATAGGAAGCCATTAGAGCTTATTAAGTAGAGGAGTTGACATGATTAGACTTATGCTTTGGGCAGATCATTTTGATAGGTAGATGGAATCTAAACTTAAGAGAGAAAAGATTGGTGGCAGGGAGACTAGCAAGGTGTTGCAATAATTCAGGCATGAATCTTAAAAGGCCTATGTCAACTGCTACACTAGTAGTGCAGCAGTGTCAGGGGGAAGAAGGAGGTGCAGATAAAGGATGTTATGAATATAAAATTGATATTACTTGGCCACAGATGGCACATAGGAAGGGAAAGGGATTCTGAGAAGTCAAAGATGACACCTAAGTAAGTTGTGATCCTGGGTGACTAGGAAGATGGTGGTGCTTTCAACAGTAACAGACATTTTAAAAGATGGAGGGATTTAGGGGAAAAGATATTGAGTTTAATATTAGACATGAGTTTTATATGTCTATAGAACATCCAGTTTGGAATGTCAAAAAGGTAATTGGAAACACAAGATTGGAAGTCAACAGAGATGTTAGGGCTTGATAAGTAGAGTTGTGATTTATCGAAAGAGAACAAATAAGTATGGTTTCTTAATGTATGTAAAACCAGAACGAAAAAGAGTGCTTGAAGGATGATAAACAGGTACTCCTTAGAGAGGTAAAAATAATAATCAGTGAAGGAGGTTTTGTCATATGTTCAAAAGCAACAAGAAATAATATTTTATGGTATATTTAGTCATCTCATATTTCAGTACTAGAGATAAGCATGAAAATAGTTGTTGTTCATAAAATATTAGCTCGGGGGAGAAGTAGAGAAATTCTATGAAGAATTTGAACAGATTCTAAATCAGCAAAAACTCAGTTCGGGGTGACTTCCATGCAAGGATTGTGAAAGGAAAAGTAGGGAATAAATATGGGAAAGATTGGTCAGGGAGAAAGACATGAAGACTGCATAGCAAGTTCATGCTTTTATATCATCATTACTTCTTTCAAGAAACTATTAGGCACTGTATACAATGACAATGGCTGATATTAAAATTAATTAGGTTTTATTTCAGTGGACAATAAAAGACTAGTTATTGATGTAAGACATACTGTAGAGTCAGTTTTCTGTGTACAGCAAGACAATTGCATTGTTAGCCCATGGTCAGAATTCACAAAAAAACAGAAGAGTAATGATAAGAAACAGGTGTGGCATGCAAGTGAAATAACAATTTTGAACTATTAAAACAGGAAATCAATTATCAAAAATAAGAAACAGACAACAGAAATGACATTGGCAGTGGGTAAAATAATTTTACACAGAAGTTTAATGAATATAAATAAATTTCCAAAACAAGGGAGAACCAAAGAGCCCAGAATATATCTTAGTCAGCAAATATCCAACTTACCAAATTTAGTGAGATAACTGTCAAAGGTAACATCTGATGAAAATATTAACTCACTTATAAAATATTATGTAAAATGGAGGACAATTACCAGTAGCACCAACTCATAGGGCATAGCAAGGAAGGGTAAAATCAGTTTAGAAAATACATGGTGGTATAGACAGACTCAAGATGGCAGATTGAACAGCCAGCAGAGCAGCTGAGTTTTAAAACAACTACCTCAGCAAAGATGGAAAAAGAAACTGTGGTGGATATTTGAGGTTATTTAGAGAGAAAAGAGAGTAATTGCATTTTCTAGTCCAGATCTGAACAAAAGAGATAACCAAATGCATGAGGATTATAGACAAGTGCCTCATCAAGAAAAACTTGACCTGGAAACATTAAGTTAATAAGCCTTACACATCTCAGACCAGTGGCAAATTAAGGAAACCTGAAGATTCCTTCTCTGTACACTGGGGACTAGGACAGGGAGCCAGCAAAAATAATGATTCAGGGAACATAACATTAAGCAAACATTTTATCTTGCATGAGGCAGGGCAATCTGGAGACAGAAGCTATAAAGTCTGGGGATAATGGATGGGGATATGGCCAGAAAATGACAGGGCATTAAGCACCATCCACATTGATTGAAGTGAGTCAAGGAAAAATAGAATTTTCAGGTGAAATCCCCTGAAATTGAATGAGAAACAACATTAAGTAACTGATAGTTAGAATCTGTGGCTTCCATGTGTCACTCTGACCCCTTACTAGAATCTGGGGCTTGGAGAGTTTGGTGTTCAAGGGAAGCAATCAGAACAGGCTATAATTCATACTGAGCCATGTATTAAGTAATATCCTATGGCACTAAAAGTCAGTAACACACTGGCCTGAGCTGTACTTGAAGTCTTGAAGAATATAGCATTCAATACCTGGAGGAAACAGTTGCAGAATCTGAGGTAATATAGGACAGGAAAAAACAAGACCTCAGTATTCTTTCCAGGAATTTGCAGAGCCCAGCACAAAAAAATCCCAATTCAGAAACTATGGCTAGAAAAAAAAATAAGTAAATTAGTATTAAAAGCAAACAAACAGATAAAAAAAAATGCAAACTATAGCACCAGAGAGATTCACCCTACAAATGCAGAAAAAGAAGGGAAAAAAACCAAAATAAACAAAAACCCAACAAAATGTTAAAACATCTATAAGCAAACCTTCAAATGAGCAAACAGAAATAAAAAAAAGATAGCTTGTCTACAAAGTCTACTCAAAGACTTTGAAATAAAAAGGCAGTAACAGTACATTATAAAAGAAATCCATAAGAGAAAAAAAAGTTGGAAAATAAATGACTCAGTATGTAAGGGCTGGGGGGAAGAGGTAACTGATCAAATGAAAATTATAATGGACTAAACAGAAACCAATGATGGCATAAAGCAACAAGAAATAGCAACAAAAATTAATTCTGGGAAAAACTAGAAGAAATCATAAAATATCTTCTGTCAAATAGGTTAAGAAGAAATAAATTATAATCATCATATTACATGAAAATTATTATTTAAAAATCCTAAGTTCCATATTTAAAGAAATCATAAATGAAAACTTCTTAGACCTACCAGACTAGAATACAAAGTACCAATAGAAAGAACATACCAGTTGTTCCTTGAAAAACAATTCCAAAATGAGACCCTAGGTATGACATAACTGAAATTACATGCTTCCATTTCAAAGGAAAATTACTACATTTCCACAAAGAAGTTCAAGAAAAAATGAATTATAGACAGCATCACAAAAGATTTATTGAATACCTGACTAAAGAAGAGAATTTGATATACAATATTCCAAAAGGCTAAAGACAGAAACATGTAAGCAAGAATTACCTATCAGTAAAAAACTGAACATAATCCCATTGTGATAGATATTTAATGAAACTTATGTTTCCCATTCATTATTGATGAAAAGGGTAGAGCTGAGCAGAAATTGAGAAATGTAAGCACAAAATTCAACAAAAATATAAACTGTTTTAATATAATACAATATAATGCTAAATATGATCAAATATATTATACCTTATATTATACTAGCATATCATTAATTATACTATCTTAAAATGTAAATTATAATCATAATATAGTATAAATATACCATATAAGTATATTATATAACATATGACAATATAAAATATAATTTTTATAAATGTTAATGTAATTATGACATAAATAAACATGAAATTATATAATAAAATATTACAAATATATTTATTTGATCATTTGAAAGGTACAGTACAAGGATGATTTTTATCTTACATTATAATGGAGGAGAAATATTTCCCCTTAGAAATCAATCATCAAGGGTTAACAAGGGAGTTAAATAAGGCGAAGGTCTTAATCATGAGATTACTAGTCTTTTCTGAGTTTAAGAAAAGAAAGAAAAGAGATTATAAAATTAATACATTTAAGAAGAAGAGAGGAGTGAAAGGGATAAAAATATTTTTCATAAAATCAGGTTTGAGAGGATTGTGTAATCCTAGAACAAATAGTGGAGGTAATGAGGATCACAAAGGAAGGTTGAAACACACACACACAGACACAAAGACACATGCACACACACACACACACACACACCACTAAGCATGTGGCATAGAAATATATCTCTACCACAAAAAATGTACAAAAAAAAGAAGAGGGAAGAGATGGGATGGAGAAGGACAATAAGGTTAGAGACAGATCAGTTATGAATGTAAGAGTGTATAAGTAATTAAGTAAAACAATCAAGTTACCTCAGCAAAAGAAGGTAATAAAACATTAAATCATTATGCTTAACTAGATAATATATAAATTAATCAATCATCTGCTTTCATCCAAGTGCAAAACTAGTCCTTAATTGTGAATTAAAAGAGAATGCAAAGGAAGACATTTTGAATTTATTGAGAAAATCTGCTCAAGTTCTGTATTAAACCACTATGCCAGAGTAAGCTAGTTCAAAATATGAGGCATTTCAGCAAAAAGAGCAGAGGAAGAATTTTAGCTAAACCTTTGAAAAAGAATAAATTGGAGGGGAGCAGAAGAGCCCTTGGATTTCACTTTGATTGAAGAGGACCTCATGAACTTTAGTGGTTGGAAGGAATTCCTATTATTTGGTGACTATCCAAGCAATGTCCCTTTCAACTGGTTCCACTGTCTGCACTGAGTCCAAAGAAGAGATGTTTGGTAAAGATCTCATTTCAAACTTATAAGAAGACATAATCAAGATCTTCAGAGATGCTTGGATATGGACAGGTAACAATTTGCGTCACTAATGAGAATTTCAAAATAAGAAAGCTCACGGAGTCATTTAAATATTGTTTTAATGATTTCCTCACCCCAATGTTCAATACAATAAAAACACTTTTTTGAAAGTCTTAAAAACTCTGAACAATGCAATAATCAGCTACATTTTGAGGAAAGTTAGGATGCATCATTCGTTCTTACCTATCAGTACATTTGTGATAAACTAATGATCCAAATACAGATTTCTATATTCCAGACCAGAAAACAAACCAAAAAACAGCCAGGCATAGGTTTCTTCATAGCACCTGAGTTTCTTGTGGTTCTTTTTTTTTTTTTTGCTTTTTTTGGAGGGGGGAAGACAGGGCAATTAGTGTTAAGTGACTTGACCAAGATCACAAGGCTGGTAAATATTAAGTGTCTGAGGCTGGATTTGAACTCAGGTCCTCCTGACTTCAGGGCCAGAGCTCTATTCACTGCACCACATAGCTGCCCCCTCTTCCTACAACAAGCTCAATCAACTAGTTTCTGACCATGAAGGTGCTTTAGAATAACCATTATTTTCATGTCACTTTTCATTTATCAGGGTGAAATTTCTGACAATTCTCTCCCCTTTCTCTGATGTCATTAGAAAACCTGACATGATTCAATTCTAGTTTTAAATTTTAATTAATCAGACTCATTGGCTGTCCTGTTTTACTTGTCAACTTTACAACTAAAGTGTATTCTGATCCAAGACTGTCTTTTATCTGCTAGGTTGAAGACTGATTTTCCACACTCATCCTCCCCCACATTATTTTGGAAGGTAAACTTTTAAAAATCATGTCATGTGTACAGCCATATCAAATTGTAAAACATTAACATTATCAAAATTATCATTGATTCAATTATCTGTGCAAGTGCTTATGAGTGAAAGCAAGTAGTTTGTGAAATGCTCGACATAGGAATGTCTTTCCCAAGTGACACAAAATGGAATAAACTTCCTCTTCCTTCTTCCAAAACACAGAAGAATTAGCATTGTCTCTGTAGAGATCATTCAGTTGAGGAAACTGTAAGAGAATGACTTATTTTTCCCATCAGTTTCATATTTTTGGAACCTCAATCTAGTTTTTAGCTATTTTGCATTGTCATTTTGTTAACTAAATCTTTACCTTCTGTGGAAATACATTAAATATTATAATCTATTTTCATGCCTTTGGTGTCTCATGAAATAAATGATTATTTAAAATTGGAAAAACAGTTATAAACAATTTCTAAAACTCTATAAGCTAAGACAATTATAAGCTCAAAACACACAAATCTAGTTTATTTTCAGTTAAAAAAATTGATAACTGCCATGTACAGTTTAAACCATGGCACATATATCCTATTGTTTTATCTCTATCAGTAGTAATGAAGAAATTATGGTCTATGTGCATGCTTATCTTCTTTTATAATCATCTTCTTGAAATCTTCAAACAGAGAGTGAATAATCTTTGAAAGGTTATATTATAGCAGAGATTTGTGTATGAATTGGACCATATTGCTGACCAGGTCTCTTCCTGCTCTGAAATTCTGTGGTCCAGATCACTGATCTCTTTGCCTTATTTTCAAATGACACAAGACCTCTGTGAATGTACTTTATCCTTTCTGCCTTCTCTTTTTATGTACAATTTACTTTGCACTGGGAATGAACTCCCCAAACATCTCTGCTTCTGGAAATTCTAGCTCACATTTTATCTCTCAAAACACATTACTTATTTTCTAATCACTTTTCATAAACAAATTATGCTTGGGTATTTCTCTTTAAATTCCTTTGGCTAGAAATTCTCATTCCTTCTAGTCACCAGAATTGAGCACCAGTGCATAGTTGGTAAGTAATAGCTGTTTGTTGAGTCATTGGAATTATATTGAGAAAAACTTATTTCAAGGTACTATATTCTCATGGGTGCAACAATCAATTCAGACTATGAAAGAGCAGTTTTACTCAGGAGTGGGATATATTGGATTCATCAGTAAAGGCTTTGTTTTCCTGAAAGACTGAAATGAGGAAACTTTCTGCTCCATAAGTGAAGGACTGAATTAAATAGAAAATTCATATTATGTGAAATCAGCCATATATAGATGTCATAATCTTGAAATTTATCTAACTGGAAAATATATGTGGTTAGCACTCTGAGATTTTGCATTTGGTAGCTAAAATAGATGTTGTGCTCTCATTATGGAATAACTAAAATGGATTCATTATAAAAGGGTATGCTTTCTAAATAGATACGAGAGGCCAGAAATTCTAGATATTCCAATAAATTTGTTTTTTTTTTCAGAAAACCCTTCACTTTAATATTTCTAATCAAACTTTAGCAGCTAAGTAAATTTAAATCATTTTTAAATGCCAGGAGTTAATGACATATATTTTTAGCATAATGGCTATTACTAGCTCTTATTTTAGATAAAAATCTATCCAAAATTAAACAATAGTATAGATCTTGAACCCAGTATTGTAATAACATATAAATGGAATCACGACTCAAGTCCCTACACATAATTTAATATGGAATAAATTATTAAGAATTTTTAAATGAGGAAACATTTTCTGTAAATTCAAATAAGCACTTGGTCTTTAGGTTTTAGTCCTAGAGGGTTCCCTCAATGTATGTGTCAAAAGTGCTCCTGAATGTGTTTCCAACCAGATTAAAAGTGAAATTGGGAAATATTTAAAAACATAAATAATAATATAATGAAACAGAATATATTGCAGAAATCCTCATGCTCTGATTAGAAGACTCAGTTCTATTTATGATTTCTCTTTTTTAGGGCATCAACAGTTTAAATGACTTGCCCTGGGTCACATACCGATTATACATAAGAAGATTGACTTGAATACAAGTCTTCCTACCTCCAAGATCAGCCCTCAATGAACTTCCCCCTCTATCAATCAAGCAAGAATGTAATTATATGCCATCAATCAGCAATTTTATAATTTGGAAAAATGTGTAGATGCAACTGCTCACTGTGTAAATGCTTAATAACAAATTTAGTTTATTACATTTCTATTAACTAGGATATTTGAAGATTATTTTAGTTTACCCAATATCCATTAAAAATAATGATCTTATTTCTTTTTCTAAATAAAATTATTTATTTCTTAATTTTTGGCATTCATTTTTATAAGTTTTAAATTTTCTCCCCCTTCCTCTCTCTTCCCTCACCACAATGACTTGCAATCTGATTTGGGCTCTACACCTACATTCTTATTAAACACATTTTCGCATTACTCATGTTGCATTGAAGAATTGTAATGAATGGGAAAAATCATGGAAGGAAAAAAAACAAAATAAAACAAAACAAAAAAGAAAATAGTCTGCTTCATTCTGCATTCCAACTATACAATTCTTTCTCTGAATGTGATTGGCATTTTCCATCATATGTCCTTTGAAACTGTTTTAGGTCCTTGCATTGCTAAGAAGTGGGTTCTAAGTCTACCAAAATTAGTTATCACACACTGTTCTTGCTGTGTACAATGTTTTCCTAGTTCTGTTCCCCTCACTCAACATCAGTCCATATAAGTCTTTCCAGGTTTTTCTGAAGTCCACTTGTTCATCATTTCTTATAGCACAATAGTATTCCATTTCATTAATATACCATGACTTGTCTAGCCATTCCCCAATTGATGGACATTCCTTTGATTTCTAGTTCTTGGCCACTACAAAAAGAACTGTTATAAATATTTTTGAACATGTTGGTTCTTTCCCATTTTTATGATCTCTTTGGGATACAGTCCAAGAGATGGTATTGTAGGGTCAAAGAGTATGTGCATTTTTATAGTCCTTTGGGCATAGCTCCTAATTGCTCTCCAGAATCCTCTCCAGCATAAAGCTCCACCAACAATTAGTTACTGTTCCAACTTCCCACATCTTCTCCAGTGTTTATCATCTTCCTGTTTTGCCATGTGAGGCAATATGATAGGTGTGGTGTGGTACCTCAGAGTTGTTTTGATTTGCATCTCTCTAATCAATAGTGAATAATTTTATTTGTTATTTGGCTATTTTGTTTTTAGCTAGCTAAAATATTCACTAATTTTTAAAAAATACATATTTATTCATTTTAACATTCTTATTTTTTGAATCTCTTCCAATTTTCTTTTTTTCCCTCATTGCCCCTACTTCTCCCAATGAGAAAGCAGAAATATGATACCAAATACACATGTGAAATTTTGAAAAACCAACATGTTTCCATATTAGCCGTGTAACAAAAAAGCAAGAACAATAAACAAAGAATGAAAATTATACTTCAATTAACACTAAGAATTCATCAGTTCTCTCTCTATATGAGATAGCATTATTTCATCATAAATCCCTTGGAATTGTCTTGGGTCATTACATTGGCAAAAGTATTTGTAACAGTAATTAGTTTAGCAGATAATTAGCCCTTTGTAACTTCAGGCTAAGTACCTCTTGAAAGAAACAGAAGGTGTGAACTCGGTCTCCTGTTGCTGAAATAACAGGAAGGGGTTGACTGAGACAGGAAGCCTGTGTGTGTGTGTGTGTGTGTGTGTGTGTGTGTAAGAAGAGCTCCAGAGGACAGACGGACAGCATCAAGAATGTTCCTCCTAGTGGCTCCTGGTGGAAGGAACAGAATTTTTACAGTATATGGAACTTGGGCTGCTGGACTGAGAACTGAGTTGGAGTTTTCTAAGAGACCAGAATCTGGTGAAGGCTGAAGTTGCCTAAAAGGCTGAAATTTCTCCTGGGTCGTAGGGCCAGCTGACCTGCTCGAGGACTGAAGAAGCATCATCAGGATAAGACTTTGTTTGTGGCTTAGTGGACCATTAAGTTCCTGGTAACAGAAGTGGTGAAGGTTTTGAGATGTGATGGACCCTGTTAATGTCAGTGTGTAGCTAGAACTGCCAAGAAGACTGGACAAGAACCAGGGAGCTATCTGACTCTGAATCCAGGAGGCTGTTTGGTAGATTCATGTAGGAGCTGGGACCATGAAAGTGGATCCAGGGAATGTGAGAGACCACCCCAAGTCAAGGTGCCTCCCCTTGGATGCATGATGAAATTGAAGTTTACTAGACAACAAGGGGTGGAGTGTTTGTGTAATTTTCTAATGATTGCATTTAGTGATTAACAATACTTAGTGACTGATTGCTAGATAAGTGACTGGTTAAGTTAATCTATAATTGCCCAATAAATGGAAGATTGATTATTGTATTGTGGAATGATCAAATGATTAAGTAAGGAGGGTTTCCCCCTTAGGAAAACCAGATAATTATTATTTTATTCTTTGTTCCAAATACTGTGGCCACTGTGGTGAAAATGATGGGCCATTTCAATATTAAGCTGTTGTGAACACTATATTGTGATTTTCTTTGATATGATGTAATGTTGTGAATATTATATTGTGATTTGTTGTGAATGTTTTCCTTGATTTGTTATGGAAAAAATGGAGTGTTCCTGATACTGTGTAATCAGAACTTAAAAAGCTGGTCACAGTAGCATCCTTTTGGGAAGCTGCTCATGCATGGAATTACAGTAGTCAAGTTTTTTCACAGTTGATCATCATTACATTGTTATTATGCATGATGTCCAGGTTCTTCCCACTTCACTTTGCAAGAGTTCATATAGGTCTTGTTATGTTTGCTTGTTTGTTTGCTTTCTGAAACCACACCACTTGTAATTTCTTATAGGACAATATTACTCCACTAAAAACTGATGCCATAACTTATCCAGTCATTCCATAATAGAGGAGCATCTCCAAGATTTACAATTCTTTGTCAGCACAAAAAAAATGTAATTTTTTTGCATATGTAGTTCCTTTTCCCTTCCTTTGATCTTTTTTTGTGTATAGCTCTAGTAGTGGTATTGTTGGGTCAAAGGGTATGTAGTTTGGCCTACTTCCAACTTGTTTTCCTGAATGATTGGACCAGTTCACTACTCCACAAACAATTCATCCCTTCAAGGATTTGGCGTTTTTTTGTTCTTTCTTTAAATTAATTAATTAATTTTTAATTTTCAACATTCATTTCCACAAGATTTTGAGTTCCATAATTTCTTCACATATCTCCCCTCCCTCCCCCAGATGGCATGCACTCTGATTACCTTTTCCACCAATCTGCCCTTCTTTCTATTATCCTCTCCATCTTCTTCCCCTTACTTTTGTGTATGGCAAGACAGATTTCTATACCCCACTGTAGGCCAAAAAGACTCTATATACTGTGTATTTTATTTCCCAATTGCATGAAAAAACAATTTGTAAAATTTGTTTTTCAAACTTTCAGTTCCAAATTATCTTCATTCTTCCCTCCCCGCATTGAGAAGTTAAGCAATTCAATACAGGTTATACACGTGTTGTTATGCAAAACACTTCCATGATAGTGATGTTGTAAGAGACTAACTATATTTCTCTCCATCTTATCCAACCCCTCATTTATTCTATTTTCTGCTTTGACCCTACACCATTTCAAAATTGTTTGCTTCTTACTATACCTTCCCTGTCTTCACCATCCCTTCTATAATCCCCACCTCTTTTACCTCCTCCCCCGCCACTTTCCTGTAGAGTAAGACACCCAACTGAGTGTACATGTTATTCCCTCCCTAAGGCAAATCTGATGAGAGTAAGGTTCACTCATACCCTCTTACCTGCCCCCTCTTCCCCTTCAATGTAAAAGATTTTTCTTCCTTTTTTATGTGCCATAATTTACCCTATTATATCTATCCCTTTATCCTACCAACATATTTCTCTTACTATTTAATTTTATTTTTAGATATCATACCTTCATATTCAACCTGCCTTATATCTATGTGTCTGTCTGTCAGTCTATCTATCTATCTATTTATCTATCTTTCTATCTATCTATCTATCTATCTATCTATCTATCTATCTATCTATCTATCTATCTTCCCTCCAACTACCCTAATACTGGGAAAGGTCTCATGAGCTACAAATATTGTCTTTCCATGTAGGGATGTAAACAGTTCAATTTTGATAAGTCCATTTTGATTTCTCTTTCCTATTTACCTTTTCATGCTTCTCTTGATTCTTGTGTTTGAAAGTCAAATTTTCTGTTCACCTCAGTTCTTGTCATTCAGAATGTTTGCAAGTCTTCTATTTCATTGAATTGTCATTTTGGGAAACCCCTCCCCGTCCCTGCCCAGAAGTACTCTACTCAGTGTAATTGTGTAGGTTATTCTTGGTTTTAATCCTACCTCCTTCAATCTTTAAAATATCATATTCTAGACTTTTCAGTCCTTTAATGTGGAGGCTTCTAGATCCTTTGCTATCCTGATTGTTTTTCCATAATACTCGATTTAATCCTCTCTGGCTGCTTTCAATATTTTCTCCCAGACTTAGTAACTCTGGAATTAAGCTAAAATATTTCTAGGAATTTTCCTTTTTGTATCTCTTTCAAGGGGTAATTATGGATCCCTTCAATTTCTATTTTCCCCTCTGTTTCTAGAATAGTGCTTTTCAACCTGTGATTCATGTTCAATTTGTAACAATGAAAATACATCTTGCACATCAGATATTTACATTGCAATTCATAACAGTAGCAAAATTACAGTTATGAAGTAGCAACCAAAATAACTTTATGGTTGAAGGTCACCACAACATGAGGATCATGGCATTTGGAAGGTTGAAAACCACTGTTCTAGAATATCAGAGCAGTTTTCCTTGATCATTTCTTGAAAGATGATGTCTAGACTCTTTTTTTAACATGGCTTTAAGTTAGTGCAATAATTATTAAATTAACTCTCCTAGATCAGTTTTCCAGGTCAGTTGGTTTTTCCTGTGAGATATTTCACATTGTCTTCTATTTATTTTTTACATTCTTTTGGTTCTATTTTATAATTTCTTGATTTCCCATGATGTTGCTTGTTTCCATTTGCTCCATGCTAAATAGTAAGGAATTTTTTTCAGTGAGCTTTTAGACCTCCTTTTCCATTTGTCCAGTTTGGATTTTAAGACATTCTTCTCCTCATTGACTTGTTGGTCCTCTTTTGCCATTTTGGTTAGTGCTATTTTCTTCAGTATTTTGGGGGGGATTTCTTTTAGCAAGCTTCTTACACATTTTTCATGATTTTCTTTCATCACTCTCATTTATCTTCACGTTTTTCCTCTAGTCTTACATGATTTTAAAAATCTTTTTGAAGCTTTTTCATGACCTAAAACCAATTCATATTTATTTCTCTTGAATACTTTGGATGTAAGAGCTTTGACTTTGTTGTCTTCTTCTGGTAGTATATTTTGATGTTCCTTGTGACCACTATAAGCTTCTATAGTCTGAGGTTTTTAAAATCTGTTTGCTCATTTTCTGAAACAAATACTTGACTTTCTAACTCTTTGTCAAGGTAGGACTCTGCTTCCAGTGGGGGGGGTGGCATTAAGGTGGGTGCACTGTCCCAAACTCCAAAGGTTTTATTCAACTGTTTCCAGAGATATTTCTAGGTACCTGTAAATTTTCAGCTCTTCCAAGGTGGTATGATCAAAGGAGAGGTTTTCAGTTTTTTCTGATCTGTGCTCTGGTTTATGAGTCATTACTAGCACACTTTTTCTGCCTTGGAAGTGTGAGGAGAATTCCTTCTCTACTACAATCACAAGTTTTGTCACACCAACACTCCTTCTTATCCAAGGACCTTCACCCAGGAATGAGACCAGATCCAAGAAAGGGCAAAACTAGAGAATCCTGCCTCAGCGTGGGTAAAGAGATCCCTACAATTGCCCTCTAATCAGCCATTTATCACCCAGAATCTGTGTGTCCAGAGATCTAGAAGCAGCCTCTGCTGTTGCTGATATTGCTGCCACCTCTGATAACCCAGTGCTGAGACCAGACCATGCTCCTCTCTCACCCAGGTATCAGTTTTCCCACTGTGCTTCTAAGCTGTCTTTGGCATTTGTCAGTTGAGTAGTCTGGAAACCATCCAAATTGCCAGTGATTCAGTCCTCTACTGCCCATTCCAGTCCTATTTGTGCTGATGTGGCCCAGACTTGACTGCTCTCTGTCCCTAGCCTGGGCCAATAGACCCTCTCTGTTGACTTTCCAGGCTCTCTTAGGCTGAAGATTTGTTTCATTCTGTCATTTTGTGGATTGTGAAGCTGTAGACTTTGTTTAGTCATCTTATATAGGTATTTAGAGGGGTGATCTCAAGTAAGTGCCTCCTTTTACTCCTCCAACTTGGCTCCATCCTTGCATTTGCCATTTTTGATAGATGCAAGGTGGTACCTCAGACTTGTTTAAATTTTCCTTCCCCTAAACAATAATGACATAAAAATGCTTTCCGTATGGATAGAGATAACTTTGATTTCTTCTTCTGACAACTATTTGTTCATATCATTTTATCATTTATCAATGGGGCAATGGTTCTTATTTTAATATATTTGTATCAATTCTAAATTAAGTGCATATTTGCGACAGATGAGGCCTTTATCAGAGAAACCAGCTGTAGTTTTTTCATATTTCTTTATTGTCTATAAAGATTTTTTTAAAAAAACATGTGACTGTCCAAAATATCACTTTTAAATTAGGCCTATTTTTTTTCTTTAGCTTTATCTGAGATCATGATTGTTACTCTTACCTTTTTTTGTTAGTTCAGCTGAAACATATTAGATTCCACTCCAGCTTATTATCTTAAATAATAAAACATTAAATAAAATATTTTTTATAAAAGGACAATTCCAGGCCTTCCTTTTCTTTTTCTTTTAAAGAATTTTATTTTAGACCCAAATGAAAAAAACATAAATATTGAATAGAGAAAAGAAACAAAGACATATCTTAAACTCAAATATTGGAACTTAAATAAAAAGGAAGAAAAAAAAATCATGCCACATGCGTAGCAGAACATGAGAGGATTCAAAATATTTAATAATGTATTTTCTTTTCAAGAAAACCTGTATGATAAATAATACATGGGTTAAGAATTGTCCATCTTTTCTTTGCTTCCTTGTAAGTTTTCTTTTGTTCTCTGCTGTGTACTATTTCACTTTGGTCTTTTTTTTTCTGTCCCCCTCCCCCACCTTGGCCTAAGAAGGCTACAATTAAGTTTGGATATATTTCTCTATAGCTACTGATATATACATACACATAAACATACATATATAGACACATACTTTCTTACACAAATTTTATTCCTGATCTCTGTTTTTATGTTCATGCATATCTCTTGTCTCTCATCCTTCCTGCCTCTTCTACTTTACTTCTACTAGCTTCTTTGTCCTTCTGTTACTTATCTATCCACCTACAAGTTTTCCTCCCCTGTCCTACCATTCCCATAAATTGAAAACCCCTTCTATGTCCCACCTTTTACCTATATCCTCACTCTTCCCTCCAAAGATCCCTCCCTTTTTCTCCCTCCCTATGTCCCTATCATTTTATTTCTTCTGAATTTAGAAGACTTTTATACTTTTCTAAATATGTATGTATTGTTCCCTCTTAAAGCTATTCCTCATAAAAGTAGATTACCTGAACTACTGACCCTTTTCCCCCATCTAATTCTTCTGTATCTATTCTTCCTCTTGCATCTAATTTGTAATAATAATAATAATAATTACTCTTTATATCTCTTCCTTAAATGGTATTACTTCTTAAATTCATATCATATTCATGTTTACTTCAATCTTTCTTATGAGCTACACAATTATTAATAAGAATTTCAGTCATACATTTTACATATCTAAAAAGTAAACAGTCTGTCCTTATTGAATCCTTTATATCAGTCTTTGGTATGTACCTTATATTTGTCTTGGCTCTTGTATGTCAAATCTTCTATTAAGTTCAGTTTTTTTTTACAAAGTCTTGAAACTCAGAGAGTTTATCAAATGTCCAGTTTCCTTTTTTAATTGATTATTATACTGAACTATGCTGTGTGTGATATTTTTGGCAAAAGCCTCAGTTCTTTTGCTCTTCAATATAAAGTATTCCAAGACCTGTGATTTTTTTAAACATGTCCACTGCAAAGTTTTGTGTGATTCTACTGGTGGTACCATCAAATTTAAACCACTTTTTCTTGTTGCTTTTAATATCTTCTTTTTTTCTAGAGCTGGAGGTTTCAGAATTTGACTATGATATTCCTATGAGTTTTCCTCATAAGTTCTCTTTTAAGTGGTGATTGATGATTTTTTCTTTTTCTACTCTTTTTCGTTGTTCTAATGCTTCAAGACAATCCTCTTTAATTATTTCTTGTGTTGTTTTATCAAGATTCTTCTGTTGATCATAACTTTCAATTAGTCTGATTATTTTTATGTTTTCTCTTCTTGATCTATTCTCAAGTCTATTGCTTTTCTTATGTTTCACTTTCTCTTCTATTTTTTCATTATTCGTATTTTGTTTAATTATTTCTTGATCTCTTATAATTTTGTTCACTTCACCATGTCAAAATCCAACTTTCAAGGTATAATTTTCACCTCCAGCCTAGAACCAATGCCAAATCTCTGATCTCCTCTAAGTGCCCACAGCCAGGGGCTTTCTATCCTTCTTCTTCAGTCAAAAGGTGTGTGTTGATTTCCTTCTCATCTCCTCCACTCTCTGCAGCACAGCTGGGTCTGTTGTTCCTGGCCAGTAGAGGTTTCCTCAATATTCCCTCTGTGTGCTCAGATATCCAACTGCCCTCACTGTCCTGTGGGGTAAACATTCCTGTGGTTGGGTCTGAAGCAGCCTCTCAAATTGACTGACTTCTTGACTTGCTACTTGTTAAAGCAGATCCTAGCCTGGAGGTGTTTATACTTCACTAGGATCAAACTTAGTCCTCAGATTTTTCTTCTGATCTCAAATTGTCCCAAGAAGACCCATGTTGCACCACTATCCTTATTTATTTTACCCACACTTTGTTCACCCTAAGGTGCTATGTTATCTCTTTTGTGGGGGAAAATCTTGAGAGTTTGGCATTTTCTGATCTACTTTGCCATCTTTCCAGAATCTTCCTCAGTCCTTTATTTTCAGTTGGAACACATTAGTTTCTACTACATCCCTTTAATTTGACACAGACCTCTTTTATTTGTCTTTCTGTTTCAAGTGTTTGTCTTATAAACAACACATTATTGAATTCTGGTTACTAGTCCATTCATTCTGCTATCCACTCATATTTTATGTGTAAGCAAACTTATTCACATCCGCATGTGTGATTATTAATTTTTTACTTGCCTTCATAACATTTTTCTGTTTTTCTCTCTTTTTAGTCTGCCCTTCTTCAAGTCTATTTTATTTCTAACTACTGACTCCCTTAATCTGTCCTCCTTTCTCCCTTTTATCACAGACCCTTTTACTCTTATCCCCTTCTCCTGCTTTTTACCTATTGGGTAAGTATATTTCTACACAAAATTCTATGTGTGTATATGTGTCTGTCTCTCTCTGTGTGCAAACACACACAGACACACACACAAACTCAGATACAGATATTTCTTCACTCTTTGAATTAATTCTCATGATAGTGAAGTTCATACATTGCCTGCCCTCCCCATTTCCCCCTCCAGTATAAAAGTTCTTCCTTGTGTGTTTCTTTTACGTAAGAAAATGTTCCTCATTCTACCTACCCCTACACCCCTCTCCTAGTCCATCCTTTTTTCTTATCCCTACATTTTTAATATAATTATAAAATAATTAACTCGCATTCATTCCCTCTGTCTATGCACACTTCTTTTAGCTGTCCTAATAATGACAAATCTCTTAGGAATTATGTGTCATATAGAAATCTAAAAGATTAATTTTACTGAGATCCTTATGATTTTTCTTCCATGTTTACCTTTTAATGCTTATGTTAAGTCTTATGTTTAAGTGTCAAATTTTATGCTCAATTCAGATATTTTCATCAGGAATACTTGAAAGTCAAATATTTCATTAAATATATATTTTTACATTGGAGAATTATACTCAGTTTTATTGTGTAGGTGATTCTTGGTTGTAATCTGATATCCTTTGTACTCTAGAATATCATATCCCATATCCTCCATTCCTTTAATGTAGAAGACACTAAATCTTGTGTGATCTTGAATATGGCTCAACAGTATTCGAATTATTTCTTTTTGACTGCTTGAACTATTTCTCTTTGGCAAGGGAGTTCTGGAATTTGGCTTTAATTTTGCGATCTCTTTCTAGAGGTTGTTTGAGGATTCTTTAAATTTCTATTTTACCATGTATATCCAAAATATTGGGTCAGTTTTCTTTGATAATATCTTGAAATATGATATTGAGGCTCTTTCTTTGATCATGGCTTTTAGATAGTTCAATAATGCTTCAATGATCTCTCCTTGACCTGTATTACATGTCAGTTATTTTTCTGGTGATATATTTCCTATTTTCTTTTCTTTTTCATTGTTTTGACTTTTTTATTGTTTCTTGATGTCTTGTTAAGTCATTACCTTCCACTTGCTCAACTCTAGTTTTTAAGGAATTATTTTCTTCAGCAAGAGTTTTTACCTCTATTTCCACTGGACCTATTCTACTTTTTAATGAATCCTTTTGTTCTAACGAACTTTTGTGCGTCTTTTTTTTACCATTAGATTGGTTTTCTGTTTTAAGGTGGTATTTTCTTTTTTGTAAAAGTGTTAATTTTTTAGTATTTTTGATGCCTTTTTTTTAACCAAGCTATCACATTTCTTTTCTTGGGATTTTTTTGGGGGTGGTTAGGGAGGACTAACATTTTTAATGTGAAGACTTCCAGAACCCTTTTCTATACTATTCATCCACCTTTGATGTCCACCTGATTCACCCAGCTCTCATCTGTGGCTCCATAAATCTGTAGGATGTGCCACAGTGTAATTAATGTAATTAATGAAATCAGAAGATCTTCCATGCCCCTTTCTATTGGCACCTGTAAAGGCTCAGCTCCTTAATTCCAGTTAACTCCTTGGGAGTAGTTCACACCTTAATAGGAAGGGGCTGAACAGGGAGGAGCTACTTGGGAGTAGTTCACACCTCAACTAGAAGGGGCTGAACAGGGGGGAGCTACACTCTATGTAAGGAGAGAACCAGAAGGACCTTGAGGTCTTTTTCTCAGACACCACCTGGAGATTGCACCTTTTCCTGAGATCTTCCTTCTACAGCTTCTACTTAGAACTTCCAAGGACCAGGCTGAGAAACTGTCTTGAGTCTGAGAGAGATCCCTGCTTGAGGGATCCTGTTCTATTTGTGAAGGCTTGGGAATGTGGGTGTCCACTGCGTTAACTATGTGTATCAACTTTGTGACCACTATAATGACTTTGGCTTTCTGTTTTTGGGACTTGTCCTTCTGGTTTTGGGACTCAGTGTTATGGTTTCTGAATAAAGACCTTGGTTCTGCCTTCCATGTGGAGAGTTGGCTACATTTTGTGATCGAAAACTATGCCAGCATATTCATAACCATCATGGGTGTTGTGAATATCTCATTATTGATACACACAGCCACACCCCAGTAAAACCATATTGATAAGCAGGCTTAACCATATGGAGGAAACCAATAAAACTCAAACCTGTCAGTGAGTTAGGGGGATGTCTACTCCAAAAATGTGAAGACTTCTACCAGTGTTTTCAGACATCAAAAACACCAAGGTGATCCACTGTATCCTGGGCCATCTCCATTAATTTTGACCTTTATCTTTGCCCTTGTACTTCAATGATACAAAAAAAGAGAATGAGGATGATCACATTTGTACATCTCTGTCTTGTTTAAATTCAGTTCATATGGGATTTATGATATCAACCTGTAATGTCATTGGCCAACTTCTAAAATAAATAACTAACAGTACCAATTCTCTTTATGTTTTCTTGCATCACTCACTTCTTTTTCTATTTTTTCCTCTACCACTCTTATCTCTTTCTTTAACTCTTCCAGGAGTTTTGTTCATCTTGGGTCCAATTAGCATTTTTCTTTGAGATTTTTTGCTAGCTGTTTTCACATCCCTATCTTCTTCTGAGTTAATGTCTTTGTCTTCCCTGCCACAGTACTAGATTTATTTGTTCAAATTATTTTTGTTTGTTTGTTCATTTTCCCAACTTATTCTTGACTTTTATCTTTATGTTAAAGTTAGAATTTGTTCATTTTGGGTTGGGTAGGCACAATCCTAAGCATCAAGCTTTTAAGGGTTGTTGTTTTCAGAGGTAGTTCTAGGAGTCTGCATGTTTTTGGTATTTCTATGGTGATGAGAACATGGAAGAGCTATAGTTTATGCTAAGCTCAGGGCACAGCTTGGAAAAACAGGGTGCCTCCTAGGATCTTTGCACACATGACTATTATGGAAAATTGAGGAGAGGAGTGAAAAATATTAATAATGCATGACTCAAACAAAGGAAACAACCCTCTTTGTATCTAATTCAAACATGAAATCTTAAATACACAAAAACCCTCACAAATATTAGAATTGTTATCAACAATTTGCATTTATTTCTAGTAATGCTGACTTGAAATGTACTATTTGACCATTAAAAATAACTTAGATGGCAGATTGGAAGCAACACAGCTTAACTCTCTCAACATTATCCTCCAAATTACCTTAAAATAATGCCTCAAAATGAAATTTTGGAGCAGCAGTGTCAATAAAAGATCAGCGTGAAACAGCTTTTTGAACTAAGAAAACTTAGGACATCAGCAGGAGAAGTTTGTGACAACACAGTGGGAGCCTCTCTGGACCCTACACAGGTGGTAGCATTAATAGCCACCCCAGAAGCAGTGGCAGCAGCAGCAGGGGCAGCAATTTTGGAATCTCTCAGGTCAGAGAGAATAAGGGAGTTGGACAATGATCAGATAGAGATTACAGGGGACCTTTTTTGATGCTGTGTATGACAGGGATTGATTGGCAATTCTTTTGCCTATACATAGCTCTAGGTCACAGTTCCAGTGTGGAGAGGAATTTTGGGGTTTGGTCATGGGGGAGCAGGGACAAGTGTCTAAGTTCCAAGGCAAAGAGCAATAGTTTTTGTTACTGCAGGGGACCAAGGGTCCTTTACCCAACTTGGGTAAAGATGAGAGTGTAAAATAGGAATCTAGTGACTATAGCTCTTCCATGTTCTCATCACAATGGAAATACCAAAATCCTGCAGACTCCTAGAAATACCTCTGAAAACAGCAACACTTAAAAGCCTGAAGCTTAGGATTGTGCCTACCCAGCTAAAACCTTTGTGCTCACCTCCGGATGTCCCTGAGTCACCAAAAGGTCTCGCTGTTGCTATTGTGACTCATCTTTACAGTTAGTATACTGTATTGATTCTTTGTCCAGCCATAGATATATAAAACAAGGTTCAGACACACTAAATTGGGTCCCCACTCAGTAGGGGTAGAGTTCTGAGATATGTTTCCTTGCCTGCAAGGCATTTTCCTCACTTTAAAATGAACTTGTGTTTGATCTCTGACTCTCCTGTCTCTAGCCTGCTTTGTTTGACTCTGGCTACCCACAGGTTAGAAGCTCCTTCTAGTCCATTTGATGTGTGTGTATTTACAAGTAAATAAATAAAAGCGAAACAATCCCAAGTATAGATTGAAAGAGATTTTTTATATTGGCTCTATTAAGACGATCTATAGATTTTATAAATTATTTGGATAATTCAGTAACTGATATAATTTTCATGATGATATTCCTTTAAATTCCTACTGTCCCTTTTATCAAATTTCCTTAAATCTCATAAGACACCTCAATCATACAAAGATAATAACATTAAAAACTGTCATTACCCCCAAAGTATGCCATATGTATCTTCAAAAATACTGTCACATCCCTTTATAAAAACATACTAATACTGCCAAATAATGCAAGAAAAGATAATTTTAAAACTGAACAAATAGCTATTAAATCCCTTCTATGTATAAGACATTAGAATATGAACAACAGAGAGAATAAATAAAATATGGTACATTTTCTCAGTTCCAAGAGTATGTGACCTAATATGATGAAAGAAAAGAGGTAGGAAATTTAGAAAATCAAAAGTACTGAAAATAACTTAATTACCTATTAAGATCTTTAAGTATATTTGAAAGGACCATAGGCATTTCAAGATTAAAGAGATGAATATGCACATTAAGGCTTCATGGGGACCCCCACAATACTCTCTTGTCAATCCACCAATCAATAGAAATTTTCAAAGCACCTCTTATTGTCACATTTCACTGATGATTTTTAAAATGGCAGTGACCATTGTACAATAGTCTGGTTATATAGAAGGGTTGTAACCAAGGGAGTGAACAATGTAAAAAAATAAAAAAAACCAAACATAAAAAAGAATGATAGCATGCATTGCTTCAGTCTCCATTCAAACTCTGGTCCCTCTAGATCTTTCTCTGAATGTAGATATTTCCTTCCATCTTGAGACTTGTAGAATTGCCTTATAACTGTGTGTTGCTGAGAAGAGTCCAGTTTATCAAGGTGAGTCATCACACATACGATGTGTCTGTGATTGTGAACAATTTTTTCCAGGTTCTGCTCTTCTCACTTAGCATCAATTTGTATAAGCTTCTCCAGGTAATTATGAAGTCCATCTCCTTCCTATTTCTTATAGCACAATAGTATTCCATCACATTCATATACCACACCTTGTTCAGCCATTCCCCAATTAATGGGCATCCCTTAAATTTCCATTTTTTTGCCACCACAAAGAGAGCTACAATAAGTATC
>CM053601.1:95812986-95832946 GCA_028646575.1 Pseudocheirus occidentalis | reverse complement strand
ATGATCTCTTTGGGATACAACCCCAAAAGTGATATTACTGGGTCAAAGGGTATGCAATTGTTTATAACCCTTTGGTAATAGTTTCATAGTATATATGATTGCATGCCACCATGGGGGGGGAGGAGGGGAGGAAGTTTGAAACTCAAAGGATTGTTGAACTGAATCTTGTAAACTAAAAACAAATAAACAAATCAATGAAAAAAAAAGACCATTAAAAAATGGCAGTGACCAAACTGGGTGGAAAAACTCCTAGGGAAAAAGGAGAAAACAAGAATAAATGTATTTCAAAGGGAAAAAATGGGCTAAATTAAAGCTAATAAAAAGTTCCTGAACATAACCATTAGGATTTAATTTAAAGATTCCTTAAAGAAAAGACTCAGCTTTTCATGGCTCAGAACATGTAAAGGAAAACACTAAAGGTCTAATTCTTCCCAATGATGCTGGCTCAGTTCCTAGGAGCTTAACTGGACAAGATAAATTTTTCAACTCTTTATATTGTATAAAGAACATATATATGCATGGCATTAAGTGAATTCCATACTATAATTGTCTTACGTTTGTCATGAATATTGATATCATCCCTTATCTGTGAGTGGTCCTAACATTTCATTTTGCACATTGGCATTTTGCTTTTGTTCTTTTCTCAAATGAAAACGTGGAAGCAAAATTCTGGAAGCATAAACCCATAGCAGAATGTTCTATCAAATATGATTATGTAGATGTCAAGGATTTGTTCTGAAAGGGCATTTAAAATGGTCACTGAATCCTGTCAGGTAGTGGAAGCTTGCTTTACAGTAAAAGGTTCTATTGGCAATAGAAACTGTAGTGTTTAATAAATTGTCAGAAATACTAATCCATACAGACTGCTTACTTTGCCAGACAAGATTTAAGTACTTTCCTATGAATCTGGAAAGCTTGTAGACTGAAAATTCTAGGAGTGAGTCAAGCAGGAAGAATGTACTTATATTTGCCTTGGATCAATTGTTGTAGGAAACTGCACTGATAGAAGACACAAAGGGAATGATGAGAGAACTAAGTTCTAAAATTCTGACCCAGACACCTGTAAATGACTTAGCTGCTAGCAACAATCCTCTTTTTTACAGTCACTTTCAACTTTAAAACTCCATAGGTTGTTTCTGATGTTTCCCATCCCAGGAAAAGCCAAAATAATTCAATTTAATTTGAACTTTAATTAAGCATTTACTCTGTGAAAAATAGAAAGCTTACTATAATGGTAGAGGAATGACTGTGGAGCCAAGAAGATTGTTTTTTGATCCTGATTTATCAATACTGTCCATGTGACCTCAGAAAAGTCACTTCGTTTCCCACAAAGCTTATAAGAGTATAACTTACAGTTAGAGACAGTTGAGTTATTTCAGTGTTCAGAGTTTCTTTACTTGGATCATAGATCTATAGTTAAAAGCAGTGGCAATCTAATCCATTCCACAACACACCAGAGGCTGTTGTAAGAATCAAATAATACAATACTTGTAAAAGTGCTTAATACTCTGCTTAGCACATGGGTGAGTGTTATATAAATGCTAATTCTTACTTTCCAACTCATTTTACAAATGAGTTGATTGAGGTCCAGGAAAGTTAAGTAATTTATACAGCATCATACAAATTATATAATAATAATCATAAAAGGCAGAATTTGAACTGATGTTATAGTCTTCAGAGCCAGTGTTGTTTGAGGCATCTAGGCGATGTAATAGATAGAGGTCTCAAATTTGTATCTGGAAAGTTAGAGATTAAATACTGTTCCATATACTTTTATGATGCTGGGCAGGTCAATCACATTCCTAACCTTTAAATGGAGTTAATCATCATAACCATCCCACAGCGTTATAGAGAGGATCAAATAAGTTTATATTTTGCAGTTTGCAAATTTTAAAGAACTAAGCAAATGTTAGTTTTTGTTAATATAATTAATGCAATAAAGATGATTCCTCCAAGTGTTCCACATCAATAAAATCATAATTTTGAGTTGTCCTTTTCTTCCCCCAAATATTTAAGACTTTTTTGCTAGATGTTGAGGATACCAAGATGGAAAATGATACATTTCCTTTCTTTAAAAAGCTTAAAACCAAGTAGAGGTGTTATACTTTATGAAGCCAGGTATTAAAGAAGGACAAAGAAAAGATATTGAAAAAAATGTTCTAAGAAAATTTGAAGGAAAAAAATCATTTTCTGCTGGGGAAATGAAAGTAAGTTTATTAAAAGATTAGCATCATATCTGGACCTTGAAGAGAAACAGTCCAACTAAGGAAGGAAGAAGTGTGTGGACAGGGGTCCAAATTGCAAAGATGAGAGGGGAAGTGATGATGAAAACACAGAAGTAGAAGGTAGAAGAATATAAATAATTCTGCTCTTTAGGATCCCTGCTTAATTCTAAACCAATCAATTTGTCACTGATAAAATCATCTAAATCCTCTGTGCTTTGTACTGTTTTATTAACTATTGTTATTATTTTCTGATGTTTCTTAAAAAGAAATTCTAATTCTATTCCAATTAGTATACAATTATTACAATAATGGACTCCACAAAAACCAATTACAGAATGAAGAGACAGCATTTCAAATCAGTAATTGACTCAAGTTTTATATTCAAAATAAGAGAATCAAAATGAAAACTTAGGATCATTATAATTCACAAGCTTTAAGGATTGAGATTTTATTTTTCTTTAGCAAGACATTTTCCCTTGATAAATGCTAATTTAAGTTTCCCCACAATCACTGTGATAGAAGTGAAGAAATGTTGTTTTCTGAAGTGAGACTGGCTAGTACCATTCTTGATGTATATGCATGTGTCTGCCTATAACAGTGGTACTCAACTTTCGTAATGTTGTGACCCTGTTAATACTTGTATGAGGGTGTATCTGCATGTCGGCAGACTCTCCTGGAGGTGAATAGAGGAGCAGTGTCTTGGTTCCTAAGACCATTGGAAATATGTGTTTTCTGATGGTCTTGGGCGACCCCTGTGACCCTTGTGAAAGGGTCATTTTTGGATGACCCCCAAAGGGATTGCGACCCATAAGTTGAGAACCAGTGGCCTATAAGAGTAAGTGTCATTCAATCTCGCTTCTATTTTGCCAGAATTCTATCTCTTGCTATTAGAGAAGATAATAGTGAAAAGTGCATTACTAAAAATCACAATCAATATGTTAAAATTAATGTATATATTTAGTCAATACTAAAGTAGATTTGAGAACTCATTGAGTCTAATATTCCCTTCAATAATACAGATCTCAGAGGACGAACATCCGACCATCATATACCACTCTAATCTATGTCCTCTCATTAATTTGTCACATTGCAAAGAAATCATCAAAGCATGTGAACTGTTATTTTTATATACCCTTGCTTCTAGTACATTCGTATACCACAACTTCTTTAGCTATTACCCAATTGAAGGGTATCCCCACAATATCATTCTTTGCCACCACAAAAGGAGCATATATATGTGTGTATGAATGTATGTATAGTAAATGTGGGTCCTTTCTCATTGTTTATGATATCTTTCGGACATAGACTTAGTAGTGGTATTATTGGATCAAAGGTTATGCAGTTTTATAGCCCTTTGAGAATGGTTCTAAATTGCTTCCCAGAATGGTTGGATTAATACACAAGTCTACCAATAATGCATTGGTGTTCCTATTTTCCCACATCTCCAATATTCATAATTTTCATTTTCTATCATATTAGTCAATATGATCTGTGTAAGATATTATTTTAGAATTGTTTTAATTTTCATTTCTCTAATCAATAATGATTTAAAACATTTTTACATGACTATAAATACCTTTGATTTCTTTGTCTGAAAACTTCCTTTTCATTTCCTTTGACCATTTATCAGTTGGAGAATGACTTATATTCTTATAAATTTTATTCTATATTTTAGGAATGAGGTCTTTATCAGAGACATTGACTAAAAACATGTTTCACACATATCCACTTCATTCTAATCTTGGATGCTTTGACTTTGCTTTTGCACCAAAAAATTTTATTTAATGTAATCAAAATTATTAATATTGAATTTCATAATGTTCTCTCTCTTGTTTGGTTATAAATTCTTCCCTTCTCCATAGAACTGACAAGAAAATATCCCATTGTTCTACTAATTTGCTTATGGTGTCACCCTTTGTGTCTAAATCATGAACCCATTTCTACTTTATCTTCATACAGGATGTGAGATGTTGATCTATGCCTACTTTCTGCCATACTCTTTTCCAGTTTTCACAGCAGCTTTTGTGAAATAGTGAGTTCTTATCCTAGAAGCTGGAGTCTTTGGGTTTGTCAGAGTGGATTACTATAGTCATTGATTGTTGTGTCTTGTGTACCTAACCTGTTCCATGAATCTACCATTCTATTTCTTACTCAAGACCAAGTAGTTTTGATAATTGCCACTTTAAATTATAGTTTTAGATCTGACATATGTAGGCCACTTTCCTTTGCAATTGTTTTCATTATTTCCCTGGATATTCATGATCTTTTGTTTTTCCAGATATTTTTTTCTAGTTATGTAAAGTATTTTGGTAGATTAATTGGTATAGTACAGAACAAGTAAATTAGTTTAGGTAAAATTGTCATTTAGTTATGCTAACTCAGCTTCTGTATGAGCAAGTTATATTTGCCCAATTATGAAGATGTGACTTTATTTGTGTGAAAAAATTTTGTAATTCTGCTCACATACTTCTTGGATTTTTCTTGGCAGGTAGACTCACACATATTTCATATTGTCTAGAGTTATTTTAAATGGATTTTCTCTTTTTATCTTATGCTTCTGGGCTTCATTGGTAACATACAGAAATACTAATATTTACATGCACTTATTTTATATCCTGCTACTTTGCTAAAGTTGTTCATTGTTTCAAGTAGTTTTGTTTAGTTGTTTCTCTAGGATTCTATATAATATCATGTCCAAAGAGTGATAGTTTTCTTTCCTCAGTGACCATTCTAATTCCTTCAATTTATTTTTCTTCTCCTTTTGCTAAAGTGATTATGAACATCCTTGTTTTACCCTTGATCTTATTAAAAATACTTATACATTGTGCCTATTACATGGTTTTTCAATAGATACTGCTTATCATTTTTTAAAAAATCACTTATTCCTTTGATCTCATGTTTTTAATATGAATGAGTGCAGTATTTTGTCAAAAGTTTTTTCTGCATCTATTGAGATGCAGATTGGATAATTTCTCTTAATTTTGTTATGGATATGGATATGTTAATTATGCTGATAGTTTTCTTAATATTGAACTAGCCCTGAATTCCTGGGATAAATTCCATGTAATCAGAGTCCATTATCTTCTTACATGGCCTTAATCTCTTTGCTAATATTATCTTTACATATTTTTGCATCAATATTCATTGAAAATATTTGTCTCTAATTTTCTTTCTCTATTTTGATTCTTTCTGGTTAAACACCATATTTTTATCAGGTAGAACTTCTTATTTCCCTATTTTTCAAAGATTTTATATAGTCTTGAAAGTGTTCTTTACATCTTTGGTAGAATTCACTTGTAAATCCATCATGCCCTGGAGATTTTTTCTTAGGGAATTCACTGATGAATTCAATTTCTTTTTTCCCCCTCATAATGGTGTTATTTAATTATTTTATGCAATCTTCTGTTAATCTGTGCAATTTTTATTTTTATAAGTATTAATTCATTTTACTTGGATTTACTCAGATTTATTGGCATACAGTTGGACAAAACACTCCCAATTATTCTTTAATTTCCCTTCATTGGTAGTGAATTTAGCCTTTTCATTTTTGATGCCAGTCGTTTGAGTTTCTTCTCGCCTTTAAATCAAATTAGCTGAAGGTTTAACTGTTTCATTTATTTAATTTTCATAAAACTAGCTCTTAGTTTTATTTTTAGCAAAATAGTTTTGTTAATTTTAATTTTATTTGTCTATGTTTCAATTTTCAGAGTCTTCTAATTTGGTGTTTAAGTGGGAGATTTTTGTTTTGTCATTTTCCTATCTTTTTTTTTTACTGGCATGGCTAATTCATTCATGTGTCTATTTTATCCATGTAAGCATTTTGAGACATAAAAATTTCCCTAACAACCACGTTATTTCATTCTGTAAGTTTTGGTATGTTGTTTCATTGTTGTCATTCTCTTGGATGAAGTTATTGACTGTTTCTATAATTTGTTGTTTGGCCCATGCATTCTTTAGGATTAGATTGTTTATTTTCTAATTAATTTTTGATTTATGTTTTGTGGCTGTTTATTAAATGTTTTTTAATTGCATCATGACCTGAAAAGGATGCATTTACAATTTCTTCATTGGATTGGGGAATTTTTTCAATTGTTTATTTATTTTCTTCTTTACATCACTCATTTTCACAAGATTTTGAGTTACAAATTTTATCCCCATCTTTCCCCTACCCACCTTCCCACTGTGTAGCCCTTACCCTGTTCTCCTCTCTCCTATGTCCTCCCTTGTTGCTCCTCTGACTTTCTGGCGGAGGAGGATTGTTCCTTCCTATTCAATTGATCCTGTGCCCTCTATGTACACATATATACACACACTCAGATATGTATTCATACACATATATAAACCCTCCTATATAGACATATGTGTATGTATACATACATATATATATATATATATACACACATTTGTGTTCCCTTCACATATCTTCTTACTGAGAAAAGTTTCATAAGTTACAATTATCATTTTTCCATGTTGGCATGTAAACAGTTCAACTTTGATAAGTTTCTCATGATTTCTTTTCCATGGTTCTATTTTTTCATTTGTTTGGATCTGTTTAATTGTATCTTAATTTCTCATAAAGTCATTTGCTTCCATTTGCTCTACTCTAATTCTGAAGAAATTATTCTCTTCAGAAAGCTTTTGAGATTCTTTTTCCATCTGGCAAATTTGACTTTTTAAGACACTGAATGGCTTTTTGGGCCTCTTTTGCCATTTGAGCTAATCTATTTTTAAGGTGTTATTTTCTTCAGTCAGGTTGACTCTCTTTTCATGATTTTCTTCCATCATTCTCATTTCTCTTCCAAATTTTTCCTCCACTTCTCTCATTTGGTTTTCAAAATCCTTCTTAAGCTGCACTATGGCTTGTAGGAAGTTTACATGTTTCTTGGAAGCTTTTGGTGTGGGAGTTCAGCCTATGTTGTATTCCTCCCATTCCATACTTTGATCCATTTTGTCCCCAAAGCAGGAATCTAATGTTCAGTTGCTGTTCTTACTTTTCTTCCTTTTCCTGCTCATATTGTCAGTGAATTACTTGAATTTTTTTAGCTCTGTGAGACTCTGCTTCTAGAGGGGCAAGCTGTGTCCAAATCCCTGGGGTTGTCACAGCTGATGGAGTTATTGGGAGGCTCCTGCATGCCCTGCCACCTTTGGCTCACTGAAAACACACCCCAGGACCACAATCCAGATCCAGGCCACTCAACACAAGAGAATTTAGCCTCTGATTGACGGCTTGGCCACCCTGCAGTCTTCAGGGTGGGAGCTCTGAAGCAGCCACATAGGGGCAGCTGCAGGGCTGCCACTTTTGCCACTTCTTTGCCCTGGAAGTAGTTCAGCCAGACTGCTTTTCTTCCCCAAATTTATTTGAATTCCATTGACCATTCATTTAGTCCTTGTATCTTATGGCTTCATAATTCTGGAAAATGCCACAGCTGGTGCTGATGCTCTCCCCTGAAGGCTCCAGCTGTGGTTCCTTTTGGCCACCCCCAGGGCCAAGCTGTGTTTTCAGGCTGGGCTGGTTTTGGCTCCCAGGATCCTGCTATGAGCCCTTCTTGATGAGCTGCCTTCAGGGGAGGTGTATTTTTTGTGAGTTTTGGAGCCTTAAAATTTGTTTAGAGTCCTATTTTATGGGTATTTGAGGTCACTACGTGGGAACTGCCAAACCGTGTTGCTTCTAAGCCACCATCTTGGCTTTGCCCCTGGACTATGAAGTTTTTATGCCCTAATATGTGGCCAATTTTTGTGCAGGCCTTATGTACTACTGAGAAAAAGTTATAATCCTTTCTATGCTTATTCAGTTTTCTCCAGAGGTCAACCATACCTAAATTTTCCAAAATTGTATCCATCTCCTTCACTTCTTTATTGTTTATTTTGTGGTTATACTTATAAAGTTTTGAAAGGGGAAAGCTGATGTCCCCCATTAATGTAGTTTTGCTGTCAATTGCTTCCTATTACTTCTCTAACTTCTCTTCTAAGAAATTGGATGCTATATCATTTGGTGCATATATGTTTAGTATTGACATTTCTTTATTGTCTATGGTATTTTTCTGGAGGGCATAGTTTTATTCTTTATCTCATTTAATTGGATGTATTTTTGCTTTTGAATCATCTGATATCAGTATTGCTCCCCCAGATTTTTCTACTTCAGTTGAAGTATAACATATCCCTATCCAGTCTTTTACCTTTACTCTATGTGTAATTCTGCCTCAAATGTGTTTCTTGTGACAAATATCGTGTAGGATTATGGTTTTCAATCCACTCTGTTATCTGCTTCCATTTTATGGGAGAGTTCATACAATTCACATTTGCAATTATGGTTACTGTGTCTTTCTCTCCATCATATTTACCCTCCTGTTTATAAATTTCTCTCTACTTTCACCCATTCCCTCCTCACCAGTGTTTTGCTTCTGAATACAACCTCCACTCAATCTGCTCTCAGTTTTATCCACCCTCTCCCTCTCTTTTCTTTCCCCTTTCCGCTTTCCCCTCCTACTTACCAACAGGGTAAGAGAGACTTCTATGACCAATTGAATATGCATGTTATTAACTCTTTGACCCAATCCGAGGACAATAAAGTTCAAATAATGCTAATTTTCCTCCCTTATTTCCCTCTACTGCTTTAGATCTTTCTGCCTCTCTATGTAATGTTATACTCTTTCTGTCTCCTCTTTTCCTCTGATCCCAATGCAATCTTTTTAAACCATTTAATTAATTTTCTTATCAGCACATCAAAGTCAACTTAGGCTCACACCATTTGTCTATGTATACCCCTTCTAAATGCCATAATAAAGACACAGTTCTCAAAAGTTATGAGTATCCTCTTCCCATGTAGAGATGTAAACAATTTGACCTTATTGAAAAATATTGTTCTTTCCTGTTTACCTTCTTATACTTCTCTTGAATCTTATATTTGAAGATCACATTTTCTGTACACCTCTCATTTTTTCAAGAAGAAAAAATGAAAGTCTGCTATATCATTGAACATCCATCTTTTTCACTGAAAGATTATGCTCAGTTTTGCTGGGTAGTTAATTCTTGGTTGTAATCCAAAGTCATTTGCCTTCTGGAATATCATATTCCAAGTCCTCCTGTTTTTTAAGATAGAATGTGGTTCCATGATATTTAAATTGTTTCTTTCTGTCTCCTCACAATGCTTTCTCCTTGATCTGATAATTCTAAAATTTTGCTATAACATTCCTTGGACTTCTCATTTGAGGATATCTCTCAGGTGATGATTGGTGGATTTCGTTTTTGTGACAATTTTAGCTTCTTATAGAGCATTGCAACAATTTCCCTTGATAATTTCTTGAAGGATGCTGTCCAGTTTTTTTTTCCTTTTTCATGGATTTCAGATAGCCCAGTAATTCTTTAATTATCTCTTCTGGATCTCTCTCCAATGTCAATGATTTTTCCAAAAAGCTATTTTACATTTTCTACTATTTTTTTCATTCTTTTCATTTTGTTTTACTGATTCTTGATGTCTTGTAGAGCTATTAGCTTCCACTTGCCTAATTCTAGTTTTTAAGGAATTGTTTTCTTTAGATAGTTTTTGTATTTCCTCTTCCATTCAGTCAATTCTACTTTTTTATGGGTTCAACTCCTCAGTGAATTTTGTTTTACTTTTTTTTGTTTGACCAATTGTATTTGTTAAAGAATTGTTTTCTTCAGTCAATTTTTGTTCTTCCTTTTCCAAGTTTTTGACTTTTTCTTGCATACCTCTCATTTCTTTCCTGATTTTTCTTCTGCCTCTCTTATTTGACTTTTAAAATCCTTCTTGAACTCTTCCAAGAAGACTTTTTGTACTTGGGATCAATTTATTATCCCCTTTGAGGTATTAGATATATGTATGTTGAAAATGTTGTGCTCTCCTGAGTTTGTATTTTAATCTTTCCTATCACCATAATAATTTTCTTTTTCTTTCTTTCTTTTCACCTTTTTTTCTTTTTTTGGGGGGGGGAAAGACAGGAAAATTGGGGTTAAGTGACTTGCCCAAGGTCACACCACTAGTAAGTATTAAGTGTTTGAGGCCAGATTTGAACTCATGTCTCAGGACTCCAGAACTGGTGCTTTATTCACTGTACCACCTAGCTGCCCCTCATAATAATTTTCTATGATCAATGTACTTTTTAAAAATTTTTACTCATCTTGTTTGCCTGTTTCCTGGCTTTTAAATTTGAGCTTCCCTGCTGAAACACAGGGAACACTCTCCCAAACTTCTTGTCCTGGGGGCCAGGAGTCTCATCACTGGCTTTTTGTGGTGGGGTTTCTGCTGCTGTTGGCTGAAGACTTTAGATATCTGGCAGCTTACCTGGTGTTGAGCTGGTGTCCTAGTGGTGTTGTTTGGCATGTACTGAAGCCAGGCTGGATTTTTCTGCTTTTTGTTGGGACTATACTGAAGTACCTGGAGGTCTGGCAGCTATAGGATTCCTACATAATTGGGTCTTTGCTGAAGTATGTTGTGATTCTCTGAGCTGGAGTCTACAGGTTCCCCTGGTTATTCTAATGTACATGGAAATCCTGGTGCTGACCTTTATTCGCTCCACTACATTGTGGCTCAGGCTCTTCCACTTGTTTGCTGAGATGGGGTTTGCTTCTGGCTTGCTGGGATACTTCCAGTCCTGGAATGTGTTACTCTTTTACCCAAGTGAGGTAGACCATTCTTTATTATCTTCCAAGTTTCCTAGTCTAAAGCACTGGTCCACCCCATCTTTCCTCTGCTGCAATTTTCTGATATTTTTTTTTCTGGTGTGCTATTTTACTGTTGTTCAGAGGTCAATATGAGAAACTGATGGTGATTTACTGTTAACTCTGACATACTGGCTACAAGAAGTTGTAAAACTGACTCAACCATTCTTAAAAACCATTTGGAATGATACAAGAAAAATGATCAAATTATTCCTGTGCTTTTACCCAAAGATTTATCTACTTATATTCTACCCCCATAAGTTTGTTGGGGGAAAAATAAGAGTAATATGTTAAAATTATTCATAGTAGTATGATTTTTAATGATGAGAATCCAAAAACAAAATATAGGCTTGGTAATTAAGGAATAGCTGAACAAACTTGACAGTGCAAATATAATTAAAGGAGCTATTCATAAGAAGTGATGAGTATTATGAACACAGGATATGAGAGAAGACTTTTATGAAGTGATACAGAATAAAAAAACTATAGACCCAAAATAATGACATACATAATGATTTCAATAGTGTAAATGAAGTCAATATCAAGAAACAGCAAAAATATGCTCCAGATTGTTTAAAATTAAAACTATATTATCACAGTTAAAGGACACATTTTTCTTTTCTGTTAAGATTCAATGATTTTTTATGAAATGTATCCTGGGTGTTTGTTGGAAAGTATCCACTATGTGAAAACAAATTTTTTTAATGCATAGAAAAAAAATGAAATAGAAATCAAATTTGGATATATGCTAGAACTAGGAAGTGAGCACAACCTTATTTATTACTTATGAAACTTTTTCTGAAATCAAAAGCAGACCTACTGAATATGTATTTGTAACAGAAAACTGACAAATAAGCACAGACATCAGGTTTTTTTCAAGTGATTCAATTTTTCATGAAGAAGAGGCTGGGGATATTTGCTTTTATAATAGTTGTGATCTTTCGCAAGGTTAAATAGCCTAGAAAGACTGGGTTTCATGTTTACACATTCTGCAATCTATTCCCATCTTTTCATTATGGGATGAGTGCCAAACTCTTTGTTTGACTAAAGTTATATAACCAGAACTGGAGCCACCATGCAAAAACTTTAAACTACAGTCTTAGTCTTTATTAGCCCTCACTTGTCTTGATTTGGCCTCTGTTCTTCAGCTGATGTTTTCATAGATGTCTTTTTCAGGTGAGAGACAATGTGAACTGAGACATAAGGCCCTCTCACAGTTATGCATATAAAGCTGAATTCTTTGCTTGTCTTGGTGCTTGTTCTTTTGTTTTAGGAGAAGGAAGTTGGAGAGGACAATTTAGGGAGTTTAGAAAGATCAGAAGATTAAGCCACTGAGGTCTTGACAACTGTAAGTATAGGAGTGGAATTTTCCACTCAGTCTGACATCAATGACACAAAAAGTGAATAGTCACCTTCAGGTCCTGCCCTGCAATGATACTCGGTATGGAATATGGCGAAACCAATATCATGTAAATATTGGGCTAACCCTGAGTCAAGTATCCTCAGTGATTAGGGGTGTGTAAGGGAATATGGACCAAAGTACTGTAGGAGGAAATTATTTCTCCTTCTTATTAGGTCTTCATAGAAAATTCCTTTTTGAAGAGCTACTTGATGGTTAGTGACTAAATGGAAGTAGGGTGCTAGTCATGGGCACCTAACAGTGAGGAGAATACATGCAAAATGGAACACACACATCAAAGAAAAGGCATCATAGAAGAGATAACCCCAACTCATCAAAAGTACCCATATCACTCAAGGATAATCAGCCTAACTCAAGGAAAGTGAATCTTGAATCAAATTAGTAGACACATTTGACACTTTTGTTTATAGAAATTATATCCAAATAATCTCTTCCCTAAATATGGTTTAAATATGTCACACAGGTCTATGTGGAAAAATGCTTTAGCTCCACAAATTTTATATTTGTAAAGGATGCTGTAAAAGGAACACATACTAAATGTGTCATAGTCTTATACTCATCAAAAACTCTCAAAAACAGGGAGTGTATTTAGTAATGGCAGCTACTTATTTTTTTTCTAAAATAAAGTTTCACATTTGCAGTTCATCTTTAATTATCTGTGATTACCCGTCCACTTTCAAATTAAATATAATTAATTATTAAAATAATGTGTTATGACTCTGAATCTGGACAAACGAGAAGATATAGATTTGAGTAAATGAAAGGGAAGTTTATGGGATATATTTTTCTTGTAACCATGGTCATAAAAGTATAGAAAACTTGAATTGTAATGATGCTGTTTTTAGATTTCAATCAGTCCATCTTGATCCCAAATTAAATATTAATCCTTTGCTGTTGCATTGTTCTACAAATGCAAACTAGTTTCTTCTTCATGAAAAAAAACATAACATATGGTTACTTTACAGTGTAACCATGTGAACAGCAGACAGAATATTTTAGTTCTAGTTTACTAAGTTCTAATCTAAGAAAACTGATAAAACAACTGTTCAAATAACTAACACAAAGTATCATACTTCCGTGTTTAAAGAACACTGAACAAAAGTAGGTGTTTGTTTTTTCCATCTATGGAAAGTTTTAGAGATGTATTATTTTGTCAATTATTTGAATTACTATACTCAAATACAAGAAAGGTTAGTCTTAGAAACTAGGTGGCAGAATGGATAGAGTGGTACATATTGAAATTGGGCTAACATGGATTCAAATCTAGTCTCAGATATTTGCTCGGTCTGACTCTGGATGAGTAACAGCTTCATTCAGTCTTAGTTTACTAAACTCTAAAATTGGAATGATAATGTTCCTACCCCTCAGGGTAATTTTGAGGTTAAAATGAGATTATATTTGTAAATATTATAGCATTATAGAAATTCTAAACATTAATATTAATATTTAGCAAGACATGATTTTATTATTGGATGAAGAAAATGTATTGATAGTATCAAACAATGAAATGATAATCCTGTCACATGTATGATTCATTCTCTCCCTCTGTATACACATATACACATACACACACATGATATATATATATATATATATATATATATATATATATATATATGTGGTGTGTGTGTGTGTGTGTGTGTATAAATTGCATTTGAGAATGTCTGTACTTTTTCCACCATGGTTACAAGGAAAATATATCCTATAAACTTTCCTTTCATTTACTCAAATCATATCTCTTTTGTTTGTCTCTCCAAATTCATAGTTATAACACCTTCTGCTAATAATTTGTGTATGCACACACACATATCTGACTCTACTTCTCTTCATATCAGTTTATATGCCTTTACATGTTTTTCATGAGAATTTATTTAGCTATTCCCCAAAAGATGTGAACTCATTTTTATATAATTTAGTTTTAAAATTATTTTTGTTCCTAATTTTTTCCAGATATCATAGGAGGCACCATAAATACACACACACACACAACACACCTTTAAGATCTCAGGGAGCTTACAATCTACTAGATTTTAAAAGTATTTTACTCTAGATCACATACTGAAAATGACACATATGTTAATTTGTTTTTAGTTCAAAGTTCCCTTTTTTTCCCTTCTCCTCTGACTTAAACTCTTCATGACACTGAACTTCTGAGTACTATTCCTGCTTTCCTTTTACCAAGCATTAATCTGCCTTGAGTGATCTTATCTTTACTTCTGCTGCAGGAATTGTCTGTTAGAATAGAATCCTGACTCTATTCTGGATCTTTGTCTCATACTCTAGCCACTATTTGGTTTATATCTATTTCTATTTCTGCTCCGTCATCTGTGTAAAGTAACTGCCCCATGTTTATCCACGTTTGAACTATTGCTTGGTTGATGCCAGTGATTAGACTTAATGTTTAGACTATGTATGCTATATAAAATTTTGAATCTCAGATAAATGTTATATTCAATAAGATAATATATTTAGTAATGAATATATTTTATATTTAAGAAACCACAATTTATATTCAGTTTTGTTCAATAAGTATTTATTAAGAACTGATACTGTACAGATTAAGTACAAATACTGTACAAAATTTGCCTATAAATGAAGTTGTAGGGATACAAAGATGAAAAAGAATAAAATAATTGCATTCAAAGGGGCTAATAGTCCAGTATAGAAGGTGCGACCTTTAGATAAGAAAAGAAGTTGAGAACTCCAAGAAAATGAATATTTGCAAATTCACAGTTTGTACCAGAGAGCAGCTCATCAGATGTGCCCAGCATCATAAAAATTTGGAAAAAGTAGCATTCAAAAAGAGAAATATCCAATGGTAAACATTCTGATAGGGGAAGAAACATTCTGATAGTGAAACAAAGGATGCTAGCTCATTGGAATAAGCAAATTACTAGGTGATAACCACCAGAGGATTTTGTAACATGAAATAACAATTACCTTAGAAACTGAGACACCCTGGACAGATATGTTCCTTATTTGTAGGTTTTAATGTGAATATTCTTTGTTCATATAATCCGTTATGCCTGTCCCATCATATACTAGTGACAAAAAACCTGGTTTTTTTATAAATGGAGGGAAAAAAATCTCATCATTTATTTTTCTATTCTGTTTAATTAAACATATATCACTTTGAACTAATATATACTTTGGTTGGGCACAACAAATAAAACAATGAAGATTTGGGAGATATGTCTGGGTTTGATATTGATCCAAATTTGGAATTGAGGGCGCCAAAGTCAATGAGGATGTAAAGTATGAGTATGGGGGCTTTAAAGAAGGTTCTGTCAAGAAAAACAAGTAAGTTCTACAGGGCAGATTTAGAGAGGAAAGTTAAAAAGTTATATCTCTATCTATGTATCTATCTATCTATCTATCTATATGTGTGTGTGCACATACACAAATACATACATATATATGTATATATGTATGTGTGTATGTATGTATGTGTATATATATATTTTTTCAGGAAAGTGATACTTAATACTGGACATATTGAATGGGAATATGGTACACAAATGTTTTAAATATCCTTTATTCTTCCAGGGCAGAGCCAAGATGTTATAGAAGAGAAAACAGTTAAGCTGTCCCACCATTCTTCTTCAAATAAATTTGGAATAAGGAACCAAAGGAAGGAGAGAATTTGGAACTCAACATTTGAAAAAAAATTTAAAATTGTTTCTACGTGTAATTGGGAGAAGAAAAACCAAAACATTAAATAAGAAAACAGCAGTGTGAAAAAGACTGATACTTGGGTCAGGTAGTACCTTCCCAAAATAACTTCACAAATAAAACCCGACTTTAACATGAAGTACCATTACATGAAATAAGCTGGGAAAATGAGCAAATAACAACAGCAAAAGAAACCAATCATAAAAACTATTAGGGTGACAGGGAAGAGTAAGATACACTTAGAAGATAATGACATCAAAACAGCTATAAGCAAAGTCTTTAAGAAAAAGGTGAATTTGACACATGACCAATAAGAATTCCTAAAAGAGCAAAAAAATGATTGTCAAAATCAAATAAGGGTGGTAGAAAGAACATTTGGAAAAAGAAATGACAATAATGCAAGAAAATCATGGAAGGATAATTAATAGGTTGGAAAAAGAGGCAAAAATACTGAAGAGAATAGCATGTTAAAAATTGTTATTCAGTCATGTTCAACTCTTTAGAACTCCATTTGAGGTTTCCTTGAAAAAGATACCAGTGTGTTTTGCCGAGTTATCTAGCACATTTTACAGATGATGGAAACTGAGACAAACTGACTTAAGTGACTTGTTCATAGTCACACAGTCAGTTGTAGCACCTTAAGCCACATTTGAACTCAGGTATCCCTCATCCCAGGTTGAAAATTCTATTTACTGAACGACATAGATGCTCAAACTTAAAACAGAATTGACCAAATGAAAAAAAGAGGTAAGAAATTTCACTGAAGAAAATATCTCCTTAATAAGCAGAAGTGGCCTTTTTTTTTAAAAAAAAGGTACAGAAGCTAATCAAAGGGAAAAAAACCCTTAAAATTAGAATTGAGGAAATGGAAGTTTAGGAGTTCATAAGGTATTAAAAAAACAATAAAACAAGGTCAAATGCAGAAAAAATGGAAAACATCTCATAAAAAAAAGAACTGACATGAAAAATATAAGGAGAAATAATTTAAGAATTATTAGACTACCTAAAATGTATAAATAAATAAAAATTCTGGACATCATATTTAAAGAAATTATAAAGGAAAATTTCCCTGCTATTCTAGAACCAGTGGGCAAAATAGAAATAAAAAGAATCTACTGATAATTTCCTGAAAGAGATCTGAAAATGAAAACTCTCAGGAATATTACAGCTGCATTTCTATATCTCTTTGAACTAAAGAGAAAATGCTTCAGGGAGAAAAAAAGGAAAGAAACCATTCCGATATCATGGAGCTGCAGTTAGGATGACTGACGATTTAGCAGCTACCTAGGTAGCTTAACAGAGTAGAGGGTTTATAGTATAATATTCCCCAGGCCAAAGGATGTAGAATTACAACCTACCCAGAAAAACCAAATAGAATCCATGGAAGAAAAAACAGACATTTTAGGAAATAAAGGAATTTTAAGCAATCCTTTAAAAAAATTTACTGAAAAAAATGACATTTAAACTCAAGATGCAAGAGAAGAATAATATGCAGCATAAAAGAGGCATTTAAGGAAGAGCATGTATAGCAGAGGGGAAAATGTGGAAGGAACAATGTTTGAAATTTGATTTCTTCCAAATGGGTTTAAAGAGGCAAAAAATAAGTATAAACCCTATATTTGATGTAGAAATTTATCTGATTTATCTTACTCAATACCTACATAGGAGGGGAAGGGGATAAGATAAGAGGTGATAAAAGTTAGTGCAGATTAAAACAGGCAGTCATCAGAAGCAAAAGATTTGCTTTTCAGTAACTACAGATAAAAAGAAAGCAGAGAGTAAAATGAAAGGTTATTGGACAGTGGGAAATACACAGTAATCATAAATGTGAATGTGATTGTGATAGTCACCCACATAAGAAAAAAGTGCAGAGTAGAATAGAATTTAACACTAGAATCAAAAACACATTCTGTACAAGAAATACATGAAACAGAGGCACAGAGAGTTGAAATGAGGGACTGAAAACAGAATCTATTTTGCTTGAGTTGAAGTAAAAAAAAGGCAAAAGCAGAAATCATGATCTTAGACAAAGGAAAAACAAAATAGACCTAATTAAAAGAGTTGTTAAAAGTTACCACAGGCAACGAAGTAATAACACTATTAAACATAAATGCACCAAAAGGTATAGCAGTCAATTTTTTTTTTTGCTTTTTTTTGGAGGGCATTTGGGGTTAAGTGACTTGCCCAAGGTCACATGGCTAGTTTTTTTTTGTGTTAAGTGTCTGAGGCCGGATTTGAACTCAGGTACTCCTGACTCCAGGGCCGGTGCTCTATTCACTGCACCATCTAGCTGCCCCTAGCAGTCAATTTTTTTAATTAAAGCAATTCATTTTACTTAATAGTGTTTTGTTTGAAAGACCAATCTCATAATGAAATTATATAGAAACTATTTTAGACCATTAGCTGAGCTTGACAGATTGTTGTAAATCAATTTTATAGTTTTCACAAAAATTCAGTTTTTTTGCTTTGTAGTTTCAGATTATAGCATTTAACTTTCAACATATAATACTTCCAAAGGAGTCCTTAAGAGTCTACTAAAATTATTTCTGTATATAAGAAATGAGTAATTTTCCTTTCTTTAAGACACTTTAAGAAAGATAGTTGGTAGTCTTCTAAAACCTATTTCTTCTGAAGAGCTCCCAAAAGTCATTCAAACATTGTGTTTCCATGAGTTACATAAATTCACTGGAATCTCAAGAGTAATCAGTTTACAATACCAATATTTGTTGAATAGTTATTTTCATTGCAAGGCAGAATTCAGGGCAAGACAAATCTATATGACTTCTTAACTTAATAAGATTCTAAAAGGACCTCATATGGTGTTTATAAGGTTTTATCCCTATTTCATTCCCTTGACTATGGTTTAAACAACTAGAAATACACCATTTTTTAAAGAAATAAGTCAATAGCAAAATTATGAAGAGAATCCAAGAAGTATTTTATCATTATTGTTGCTGCTTATACATACTTTCAAATATTTTTTGAAAATGATTATTGGAGATTTATAAAATAGTATTTTGTCCTAAGATACTTAGAAATTAAATGGTAATAATCTTAAGACAATAGCCAATTTAGTACAATCCAAACAGAGGATAGGAACTGGATCTGTGATTTAGAAGTTCCAGGGAACTTACATACCAAGAATCTTTTTTCTACCAAAGCAGGTCAGCACTTTCTCTGTAACTTACAGTTTTAAGAGAGTTGCCTAGAATATTGAGAAGTAAAAGGATTTGTCCAGCTTTCTATAGTTAATATATGTTTGGTGAGGTGAAATTAAACCCAGATGTTCTTGGCCCTTCTACCACACTATTCATTGAACCATTAAATATAATCATTCTTCATGTTCTTCAAAATTATTCAAAATACTCAAAAGTATTGTTTTATAATAATATGTACAATCATAATCATTTTATACCCCATTACATTTAATATTGAAGAAAAAAGTTTCTTTAGTTTATAAGATCTTCCCCTCCATTTGCTGCCTATAAAAAGACTTGGAAAGACCAGCTAAAGAAGCAGAAATGACCCTGTTTGCTAAAAGCAAGAAAATATAAACAGGGAGAATTGTAGAATGGTTAAAAATATGCTGTGATACAGAAGCTGGTTTACAAGAACCTCAGTTGTTTGTATGTTAGTTATTCTACAAATCCCTTCTTCCTTCCATTCTATAGATAAACTACCTATTTTTAAAAGGGTTTGGGAAAGAATAAGATGGAAGTAATTCAGAAAAAATGGATAGAATAAAACTTAGGAAAAAAATCATATGCCTACTTGATTCTATGCCATTGTCACAGCAATTTCTTCAGATCTAATTTTGTTCTTGTATAACAAATACCTACCCTTATTACAAACACACTCACACACACACACACACACAATTACCATACATAAGCTGATTAGCTGTCTGAAGCTCCATTTGGGTTTAAATAGGTTCGTTTTTTTTCCTTTTTGGCAAGATTCAGGC
>CM053601.1:95805486-95807986 GCA_028646575.1 Pseudocheirus occidentalis | reverse complement strand
ATCATTTGCTTAAAAAAATCAATGCCTTTGAGCAATCAATATGAATACAAGACAATAATAGAATGATGACCTTTTTCCAGTGTTCATTTTCTCAGTATTTCATTTTCCAATGTTTAATTTTCTGAGAATATAATTTTCAAGGGGTGTGTTGGTGCTGGAGAGTCAAACAAAGTATGTTTTATAAGCACCTAAATTACATTCATGACACTTGTCAAAAATGAAATCCTTTACTTTAAATCCAGATACTTCCAAAAAGAAGTAAGATTTCATATTAACCTTCTCCTGGCTATTTCTATTGCTATTCTACAGGTCTGTCAGTCTAAGTTGTAAATACAGACTGTAGTGAAGCTTCTGGAGATCAATACATTTTTATATATATTTTAATTTAAAGAAATCTATGTGGTCAGAAAATAAAGAGTGTGGCTTTGGCCACACTATTGGCTACATGGAAGGAGATCTGCAAACTCACTCTGGTCACTGAGGTCTGAAACTCCATTTTGGAAAAGAAGACATTGCTAGCACAATGATCTCAGGAAAGAAGGAACCTCGTGTAGGGGGCAGAAGGAGAGCAGGCTTGAAGTCAGGACATGGAGTTGAAATTCTCCTCTTTTAACTCTGCCCTTAGAAACTCAACCAATTCATTTAGCCTCCCAGCCACAGTTTTCTCCAAGAACAATGAAGCATTTGGACTAGATGACCTCCAAGTTTTCCCCAATACCATCATTATACTTAGCCACTTGGGAGTATGTGGAGTGGATGGAAGAGTAGCAACAGAAGAATCTGTGAATGATTCAAGCTGTCCTGAAGGTGAACAGCCTGTCGGCTTCCACAATAATGGGCCCCACTGCCTCCTGGATCACTTCAAGTGAAGGCTGGCTAACCACTTATCCAACAATGTAGGCTCTTTGAAGGCAAAGTCTGTCTTGCTCACCAATCTTTGTAATTCTAGTCCTTAGCACAATGTGTTGAGCATACAGTAAGTACTTAAAAATAAATGCTTGTTGATTGACAAAACAAAAAAATTAGGAGTGTGTTTAAGTTTCTTTATGGTAACATATGTTGATAATGATCTCTTAATGTTTTCTCATGATATCATCTCCCAGGACACAGAGACAGATTGTTACTCCCTGGAAACTACACATAGAGTCTGGCAATTCCATATTGTATCTGGAAGCAAGGACCAATAGAATTCAAAACTGTTGGTTGCAATAGGAGGAAATCAGGATGAGAAAAGGACTGAGCACTTATGTATACCTTGAACAGGAAGATCATAGAGTAGGAGTAGGCAATCAGAGGACTATGGTATTAATCCTCATATGTAAAAAATATATTAGAAGCATTGGATAAACATAGTAAAATGAAAGGTTTAAAGTCTTCTCAGACTCTCATTTCTAGAAAGTGTTCATTTTATATGGGTCTGAGATTTCTATGTAGCTGCTTTTATTTTTTAAGTCTCAAAACATATATTTAAACTTCATTATTTCATTTTCCTCATCTATGCCCACTTTTACTTTGGAAACAGCAGGTATTAAGCTATAGACCTTGACCTGCTCGGGAGGATATTATTAAGTCCCTTATAGCATGTGAAGCAGAAAAATGTCAAAATGTAAAATTATTTTTAAAATATTTATTTCACTCAGAAGAGATCGTGTAGCATACTAGATATAAGGGTGACTAGAGTTTTGCACCATATTTGGGTGAAACATGTGCTTACCTTTATTGTAGTAAGTTTAACTCTGAAGGGTATGAAAAGTAACGATTCTTGTTATTCTTCCTTCAGACTCTCTGTCTCTGCCTCTGTCTCTCTGTCTCTCTCATCCTGTATCTGTCTCTGTCTCTCTCTCTCTTTCTCTCTTTCTCTCATATTCTCATATATAGGTAAATGGATAGGTTTTATTTAATAATAACTATTTATTTAATAATAACTATTAATGGATAGTTAGATCTATGCAGATAATTTGAGATATGCATCATGCTTTTTACTCAAAAAGGATAAGATCTACAAAATTTGCAAGGTTTTGAGAAGTATCAGGTGAATAAATGGCAGCATCAAGTGTACTTCATATTCCGAGGATTGTGACTGATGAAAAAAAGTAGCAAGACAGCTGATATAATCAAGGTATCTAGAACATATCTTTGACCAAGACCTAAGCTAGGTAGCATATTGAATGGAATAAACCTTAATGAAAATAATATTGATTATTGATGGTAGAAGGAGGAGGATCTAAAAGTGGGAGAGGGGCATAAGGAATATTTATTAATCTTCTCTTGCCTTGTGTGGTGGTAGTACTGAAGGTGGATTGGTGGGAGGAGGGAAGAGAAAAGAAGAGAGGGAAATTGTACTTTATCAGTTGGGCTAAAGTCAGAAAAAACCCTTGTTCAATCCCACCTCAAGCATTTACTTAACCCATGTCAAGCTCACTTTCTTCTTTTTTAATTTTAATTTATTTTCTTGATTATATCATTCATTTCTACAAGGTTTTGAGTAACAAATTTTCTC
>CM053601.1:95777499-95804986 GCA_028646575.1 Pseudocheirus occidentalis | reverse complement strand
GAGAGACAAAATGGGGTTAATCATCCCATATAGAAGAGGCAAGGGATAAGTGTTACAACTTTACTCTCAATAACTCTCATTGAATTTGGCTTAGGGAAGGAATGGCATAAATTCTAAACTGGGTATCATGCCACACAGGAGAGTAGGGGGCATGGGGATGAGAGGGGGGATGACGGAGGGGAGGGAAGGGTCTGGGGGAGGCTTGCTGGAAGCACACACTTCAGTAAAGGGAGAGGGACAGGGTAGAGAACAGAACAAGGTGGGTAGGGATAGGAAGGAGGGACATATGGTCGCTGTCACAATATGTGCACTGTGAAGATGTCCTTTGTAATTATACATGCACAGGCTGCATTGAATTGCTTTTCCTTACACTGGGGGTGGGTGACAAGGGAAGGACCAAAGGAATATAGAATTGAAAGCTCTGCAATATCTGCAACTAGGAATTAAGATAGACAGAGACTGGGGTAAGGAGACCCTCCCTGCTCTACCAGAAAGTTAGAGAGCAGATCAGTGGAGGGACTACACAGTGGGATCACTGTTTTGGGTTTGGGGTCGGGGAAAGACGGGGATAAAATTTGTAATCCAAAAATCTCATGGAAATGAATGATGTAAACAAGAAAACAAATAAAAAATATATTTTAAAAAATGATATATGTGTATGTGTACATGCACTCATATTCTTTATCTACTCAAAGGCTAATGGGACATATATTTCCCAACAGTTTTAAGAGTTGGAACTAGGGACTAAAATATCAAGGGAAAGGGAAGCATGGGGATTTGGGGACCTCAGAATGAAGGGATATAATACAGCATAAATTGTAAGGGAGGGGTACTACTACCTAGAAACAAACATAGTTAAGACCAGTTGGAGACTTTTCTGGTTCACTGACCAGGTTAATTAGTAATCTGCCTGGACAGAATTTACTATTGCACTAGGACCAGGTAACTGCTTCCCTGTCCCTCTGCTTCCTTCTCCCCTAACTCATAGATTCCTGGAAAAATTCTATTTACTCTTAAATTTGGTTATTTTACTCTCTGAACTTTTAGAAATGGTATTCTCCAGAGAAAGATAAGTTGCTGTGCATTCTATTACAATCTGGTGTTTACTATGAATGAGTGAATCACATTATTTGGTGAGGAAGTTAGCAGATGTCTGTTGAAATAGCCCTAAACTTAACCAGAAACTTTATTGAAATTCTGGCTTTCTGGAACACTCTCACTTCTGATCTTTCTTGTGCCAGTGTGAAGGTGGGATTGCTAGCCCAAGAGAGCACTTCAATGGGTACTCCTGGTTATGGTTAGGGGCTTAAGGTTATTTTTATAGAGGCTCTCCTTTTCTTATCCCCTCACCCAATAGTGCAACCACCAATAGTGTGATCCACTAATTTATGGTGAAGACTCTAGAGAAAAAAAGACAGAAAGAGAAAGAGACAGATAGACCGCCAGGCATACATATACAGACAGAGACAGAGAGAGACAGGGAGACAGAGACAGAGAAACAAAATCAGAGAGTGCAAAACAGAGACACAGAGCTATAGAGAAACATTTGGTGATAGACACAGGGAGATAGAAAAAAATAGAAAGAAAAAGAGACAAAGGGAGGTAGAAAGCAACCGTGAGAGAAACAGAGAAATAGATGCAGAGATCATGAAACTGGGGAAAGAGAGAGAGAGGGAGAGAAAGAGTGGGAGAGAGAGAAAGAGAGAGAGAGAGAGAGAGAGAGAGAGAGAGAGAGAGAGAGAGAGAGAGAGAGAGAGAGAGAAGGGGGGAGAGAGACAGACAGACAGAGACAGAGGATGTTCCAGATTTTTGAATACTGGCTCTGGATTAATTTCCTACTTCTCTACTTATTCTTTGCATGAAGTTGAACAAATCAATTACATACCTTGGTGTATTCGTTTTCTCATCTGTAAAAGGAGAGAATTAGACTTAATGAATCCTGAGGTCCTTTCTGTATTTACTCCCATGAGGCTATAATACTGTCTCTGTTTGATAAAGGGAACTCCCAGTGAGAAACTCTCCTTATAAATTCTAGAAGGAAACTGTTCTGCAACTGTGATACTCAGAGGCTAAGTGCTTTACTTGAGACCCCACAAGATATATTTCAAAAGTAAGGATTGAGACTACGACTTAGCTTTCAAGCCAGTTGTCCATCCATCATCAATTACCAAATGTCCAACAATTATTGTGTATTTTAGCACAGAAAATGGACACTTACAAAGATCAAAATCTCCCATAGCCTGTAATAAAAATGCATAAGGAAGGACAACTGAAAGTATGCATTTCTTATCTCAAATATATATATAGTCATTTTTTTCTTGATATCAATAGAATGGTATTATTATTCTTTGAAAAAGAATGCAACAGAATTTGAAAATTTAAAATGTTTGTGTTCAAAAGAAAAGAAACTATTCATTGTCTTTAAATATATATGGGAACTCCAAAGGTACCTAGTAAATGTGTTGATGTAATTAGCATTTTGGGGCTATCTAGCTCAGTGTGTGACTTGATTTAGATCAGGAGTAGAAATTATGTGAGAAAAATAAGTTGGTATCAAAGTTTCTAGTAAAATAGGTGTTTTTGTTTGTTTGTTTTATTTTTTACTTCATATACAGGTTTTCACCCAGATGAAACATTCCCTAGGTAACAAATGGATCTGCCCCTGGGTAGAACTGCTTGAGTCCTTGTGTGATTTTCACATGACCTCTAGAGTAATAGAAAAACCATTCTCAGGACTGAGCAAAAGACACCTGCTTCCCTTTTCATTATCATTTACTTCAAAATAGCTAGATCATTTGCAAAGAGATCACCTCACTTAAATCCAAATGTAACTGAAAATCCTTTCATAATAAAAACTTTCTGTATGTTACTGCCTTATTAGCTCTCATCCAATCAGAACTTTTCTTTCAGAATATTTTAATATCTATTTAAAAAGAAATCAATATTGATTACAATAATGGTATAAATATTTGATTTACTAACATAGTCTGGCCCTTAATTTTTCATAAGTGTCTATTATGGTTTCTCTAGTAAATTATGATAGCATTTTGCATTATGCTAAAGATTTTATTACTAAAATACTTATTGGGTTCCTGTCTTATGCATAACCCCACAGAGAAAAAAGAGTAGCTCTACTTGGATGTCACAAGCACTTAGGAGTCACAGTATTCTCTTTCTGAATTTCCCTACACTCTTTAATATGGGATAGGTGTGTTATTCTCCGAGAGACCTGATTGGTCATTTATAGAAGATAGTTGTGTGAAAATTAACTGAGGACAAAGATAAATTTAAACTTATTTAAGCTGTTCATTAAAGTTCAAAAACTTTAAATATGCAATATCTCATGCTTTTTAAATTAAATATTATGTTTATTTTTAGCTTATATCATTGATTTCAACAAGGTTTTGAGTTACAAATTCTCCCCATCTTTCCCCAATCCACCACTCCAAAACAGCAATACCACTGTATACCCCCTCCCCCACATTGATCTCTCCTATATCCTCCTCTATCCCTACTCCCACTTTCAGGTAGGGCAAGATGGATCTCCTTACCCCAGTGCCTGTATATCTTATTTCCCATTTGCATGTAATAATAATAACTATAATAATAATTATTATTATTACATACACTTTTTACATTTTATTTTGAAATTTCAGATTTCAGATTCTTTCTCTTCCTCCCTAATCACCCAGCCTTACTGGGAAGATAAGCAATTCAATATAAGTCGTACATGTGTAGCTATGCAAAACATTTTCATAGTGGATATATTGTGAAGGACTGAATATATTTCCCTCCATCCTATCCCACCCACAAGTTGTTCTATTTTCTACTTTGACCCTGTCTCTTTTCAAGAGTTTGTGCCTCTAAGTACCCTTTCACCCCAACCTGCCTTCCCCTCCATCATCCCCTTCATCCCTACTCTCCTGTAGTGCAAGATACCCTATTTAGTGTGTATGTCATTCCCTCCCTAAGCCACATTCAATGAGAGTAAAGTTGAATAATTCCCTTTTGCCTTTCTGTTCTTCCCCTTCATTGCAACAGTTTTCCCTTGTCTATTCTATATGAGAAAATGTATCCCATTCTGTCTCTTCCCATCTCCTCTCATTATATTCCACTCTCATCTCTCAATTTCAATGTTTAAGTATCATCCCTTCCTATTCAATTTATTCTGTGTCCTCTGTGTATGTGTACCTGTATACATATATACACACACTTGAATATGTATTCTTATGCCCATATATCCTATTATATAAACATATTGTTGTGCAGAGAATAAGAGCAAGCCAAGACCTGGGTTCAAGATAAATTTAGGTGTGGACTTATTGATTAAGCAGGAGACTACTGGAGTGTTCATTCAGAATGGTACTGACCTTTGGGGGTGCAGACTTTGATTATAAAGGCTAAAACCACAAAAACCAATCAGGGACGGGAGGTAGCAGAAACCACGATGTACAAAAGCAAAGAGCAGCCATTGGTTAGATCTATAGGTCAGGGCTAATTTTGGAATACGGTGCAAGGGTACAGGTATGCAATCTTCCTGTGACTCAGGTATCCCTTTGAAGAGCAGGGATAGTTAGCTCTTTTCAGAACAAGGTGGTAGGTCATGGGCTAAGAGGGACCTGGAAAATTCCAAAACAGGCCAGGGTTATGTTCCAGGCAAAGGGTGTGGGGACCGTGCTTGGTTAGCAGAACAAGAGAGGGTGATCTCTATATTACACCATAACCCTGAGTTGCATTTTGTACACTCATACTGATTCAAGGAAAATATATAGAATGCTAATTTGGGAAAGGAGGAGGCAGGGAATTTCAATGCCTGAGCAATGTCCAGGCTGGTCTTAAAGCTGTGACAACATATAGGATAAAGACAAGGGGGCTTAAAAGGTGGGCCACAAATCAGAAGGTGTGCAGTGGCCTGGGATTTGGGTTTCTGTACAACAATATATGCATGTATATATATATACATACATACATACATACATACACATATACATACATACACACACATTCACACACAATGTATATATACACACACACACATTTATATTTCCTTAACCTATCCTCATATGGAGAGAAGCTTCATAAGTTACAATTACCAATTTTCCATATAGGAGTATGAATAGTTCAACTTTGATAAGATCCTTCTGATTTCTTTTCCCTGTTTACCTTCTTATACTTCTCTTGCTTCTTATACCTGAATGTCAAATTTTCTATTCAACTCTGATTTGTTCATCAAGAAAGTTTAAAAGTCCTCTATTTAATTGGAAACCATATTTTCCCCTGAAACATTATACTCAGTTTTTCTGTGTAGGTGATTCTTGCTTTTAATCCCAGCTCCTTTGACCTCCAGAATATCATATTCCAAGTCCTTTGATCCCTCAATATAGAAGCTCCCAGATCTTGTGTTATCCTGATTATGTGATCCTATTATTAAGAAACAATTCAAATTGTTTCTTCTTGGAAGGTTGTAATATTTTCTCCTTGATCTGGGAACTCCAGAACCTGTCTATAATATTCCTAGGTGTTTTCTTTTCGGTATCTTTTTCAAGAGGTGTTTGGTGAATTCTTTTAAGTTCTATTTTGCCCTCTGGTTCTAAAATATCAGGGCAATTTTCCTTGAGAATTTCTTGAAGGATGATTTTTAGGTTCTTTTTTTATCATGGTTTTCAGGTAGTCTATTAATTTTTAAATTGTCTCCCCTGTATCTATTTGCCAGGTCAGTGGTCTTTCCAATGAGGTATTTCACAATGCCTTCTATTTTTTCATTTGTTTGAATCTGTTTATGAGTATGATAATTTCTCATAAAGTCATTAGCTTCCATTTGCTCCAATCTACTTCTAAAGGAATTATTCTCTTCAGTGAGCTTTTGAAATTCGTTTTCCATCTGCCAAATTTGAATTTTTAAGGCATTCTTCTCCTTATTGGCTTTTTGAGTCTCTTTTGCCATTTGAGTTAGTCTATTTTTTAAGGTGTTATTTTCTTCTGTCAGGTTGTAGACTCTCTTTTCATAATTTCTTGCATCATTCTCATTTTTTTTCCCAATTTTTCCTCCACTTCTCTTATTTGATTTTCAAAATCCTTCTTAAGGTCCTCTATGGCCTTTAACCAGTTCATATTTTTCTTGGAAGCTTTTGGTGCAGGAGTTCTGACTTGAATTGAATGCATGATGAAATTGAAGTTTCCTAGACACTAAGGGGTGGAGGGTTTGTATAATTGTCTAATGATTGTATTAGTTATTAATGATACTTAGTGACTGATTGCTAGATAAGTGACTAAGTTAAATATGATTGCCACATGATTGGAAGATGGACTTGTATTGTGAAATAATTGAATGATTAAGTAAGGACAAATGATTAAGTAAGGACAAACCTTCTTAGGGACACCATATGATTATTCTTTTGCTCTTTGTTCTCAATACTGTGACTACTTTGGTGTAAACTATGTGGTCATTTCAATGTTAAGCTGTTGTCAACATTATATTGTGATTTTCTGTGATAAGATGTAATGTTATGAATAATATATTGTGATTTGTTGTGAATGTTTGTCTTGATTTGTTGTGGAATAAACAGTGTGAACTATACTGTGTAATCAGACCTTTAAAAGCTGTTCATAGTAGCACTCTTTTGGGAAGCTGCTTGTACATGGCATTACATTGTCTTCCAGCTCTTCCATGCTTTGATCCTTTTTGTCCACAAGAAAGGAATCTAAAGTTGGATTGCTGTGCTTGCTTTGCTCCAATTGCTTGCTCATATTGCTACTCAGTTACTTGACTTATGAGATTTTGCCACACTGGAACTCTGCTTGTAGAGAGGAGAGCTTTGTCCCAAATCGGATGGGTTTTTGCAGCTGCCAGAGCTATTAGTTGGGTTCTCTTTGAAGCCTCCACTGGCTCTGGCAAATGGTCACACACCCCAGGACCTTCACCCAAGATAGCAATCCAGATTGAAGCAGGTTAAAACAAGAACAATTACCACCTCAGAATGGTCACTTGATCCCTCTACGATCTGCAGGCCAGGAACTCTGAAACAGACACATGGAGGTGGCTGCATATCCCCTGCACTTGAGCTGTTTCTCCCTTTCAAGGGAAGAGGCCAAACCACAGTCTTGGTCTCATTATTCTCAAAATCCACACTGGCTTCTCACTTTTTATTTTTGGCATTTATGAGTTGATAATTCTGGAAACAGCAATAGCTGCTAGTGATCCACTCTCCCAAAGTCTCTCCAGTTGCAGCTGATCATTGCCACCCTGGGGCTAAAACCACTGGCTCCTCCACTCCCAGATGGCTGTGATAAACCCTGCCGATCCACTTGTTGGGCTGCCTTCAGTTGGAGCTTTGTCTCTCTGTCACTTTTTGGGTTCTGTGGCTCTAAAGCTTGCTTGGAGTCATATTTTATAGGTACTTGAGGTGGTTATGGGGGGACCCATCGAGTTTTCCTACTTCTACATCATTATCATGGCTCCACACCCCTATATCTCTTATGTTTAGTACAACAACTTGCTTTACATACTTTTGGGGTGATCCAACAGAATATCACACATGGTTTAATTCTTCATCAAAAAAATATGTATTTTAGCATATGAGATATTAGGTATGTGTTTGATGAACAGATTCTTTTTTTTTTTGGAAGACAGTTGGGGTTAAGTGACTTGCCCAAGGTCACATGGCTAGTTTTTTGTGTTAAGTGTCTGAGGCTGGATTTGAACTCAGATACTCCTGACTCCAGGGCCGGTGCTCTATTCACTGCGCCACCTAGCCGCCCCTGATGAACAGACTCTTAATAATCTTCAGATTTTATTTGTATTTATTTATTTTAATTTTTAATTTTTATTTATTTATTTATTCATTCATTCATTCATTCTTATCCAACATTGAATAAAATATAAATTCAAAGTCCTTATTACAAACATATATAGTCAAGAAAAAAAATCCCTACATTAGCTGGTCCATAGATTTCCAATAATATTTAAATCTGACAATTTCACAAATCATGGTAACACACTTAGCTTTATGCCATTTAAATTCCTTAACTTTTCTTTGCAACATGTAGCATGATCCTCAATCTTGATTTTTCTATAAATTTGCGATGTCTGCTTCTTATGTATCAATGCATTTATCAGTATCCATCATCCCCAAAATGGTGACAATATATGCCAGAAATATTTTAATACTGCAAATATTTCTTGAGTTTCTTGAAAAAAAAGTAATTGAAAAATAAAACTAGTTTTATTAATTATTATTATAATTAATTATTATATAATTATTGATATAAACTAGTTGAAAAAATGAATTTCTTGAAAATATGCAGGTTCTAATGATTTATCTGAACTTCTGACAATAATATTGTATGCAATTAAAAATGAATTTCCTTAGTAAAAATCAAGTTTTTATAAGTTTTTTCCCCCAGAATTTGTTTGTTTGTTTGTTTTTTAAAAAGCAATGGCAAATGGCTGTCAAAAACTGGTCTTCTCTTCTTGAATACAACTATGTTGTACTGTAGAGAAATCTAATTTTTTAGTCCTATTAATTGCATTTACATATTTTTTTGTGAATTAATCAAGCTGCATTTTATTTTTGCCATAATAAGTCAGTTCTTGATGCTGTTTTATCATTTTAAATAATACTTTGTAATTCAGTGAAACTCACCCTCTTTCATCGTACAGTTAAATGAACCTTGAAATGCTTGATTTCCCCATGTAAATAATCATTAAATATCCTAAATATCATTGTAGTAAACTCTTTAAGAGCTATAAATTTTTTCTGTTTACTTGGAGTAATATATATTCTTTAAAAAAATGGAGGGAGGGTGGAGAGAAAATTTGAAACTCAAGGGAATGTGGAACAGAATCTTGTAAACTAAGAATAAATAAACTAATTAATTTAAAAAAATAAAAGAAATAAAATACAACAAAATAGATCAATGAAATACCTGTATATGGAAAAAAAATAAAGCACTCAACTGACAGAGAACTAATTATGGGATTGGAAGCACCCCAACCAAATTTCATCTGATTAAAGTAAAATTATTGAATCAGTCTTGTATCAATAGAGGCTAATACATATACACACACACAAATTGCTATAACAAAATGTAACCTTACCAAAATTGCTGCTTATACTACATAATTACCACATAACTATATGAAATCATTTGGTAAATCTGGAAAGCACAATCTGGTAATAATGTATCTTAATATGCCTGAACAGGTATAAACAAGGTTTCTTCCTAAAAAGGGTTTATATTATATATAACAAGGTTTTTCATAAACATATGAAATGAAGTACAAAAATAATTGGGAGTCTTTTTGTATTACAGATATTGATAATAAACGATGCATGTAAAGCATGGGTGGAAACTGATGGATCTGCTTACTTCATTTAGCATTTTTTTTCTTTTTTTGCCTCATGACTTTTTTTCCCCTTTTTACTGACTTATTTGTTTACTTTATTTTTCAAGATTCAGTTCCAGAATCACTTGAGTTTCAGATTTTCTCCCCTTCCTCCCCATCCCCCAACCCCACCATGGTGACATATAATCATGTATAAGATCTGCAAACTCTTTCTCTTTGTACAATAGTCTGGTCGTATAAGCGCTGTAGGCAATGGAGTGAGCAATGGGAAAACAGAAACAAAACCAAACATATTAAAGGACCATAGCATGTATTGCTACAGTCTCCATTTAAACTCTGGTCTTTCTAGATCTTTCTCTGAATGTAGACATCTCCTTCCATCCTGAGACTTGTAGAGCTGTCTTTTAGCTGTGCATTGCTGAGAAGAGTCCAGTTTATCAAGGCTGGTCATCACACATATGATATATCTGTGACTGTGTACAATTTTTTCCTGGTTTTGCTCTTCTCCCTTAGCATCAATTCATATAAGCCTCTCCAGGTAATTATGAAGTCCATCTCCTTCCCTTTTCTTATAGCACAATAGTATTCCAACACATTCATATACCATAACTTGTTCAGCCATACCCCAATTGATGGGCATGCCTTAAATTTCCAGTTTTATTTTTCCACCACAAAGAGAGCTGCAATAAATATTTTTGTACATATGGGACCTTTTCCCACTTCTATGATCTCTTTGGGATACAATCCCAAAAGTGGTATTACTGGGTCAAAGGGTATGCAATTATTTATAGCCTTTTTGGCATAGTTCCAGGTTGCCCTCCAGAATGGTTGTATCAATTCACAGCTCCACCAACAATGCATTAGAATTGCAATTTTTCCACATCCTCTCCAGCACTTGTCATTTTAATGTTTTGTTGTCTTAGCCAATCTGTCTGGTGAGATGTGGTACCTCATAGTTGTTTTGATTTATTTAACATTTTTTTTCATCCATGGGTTAATTTGTAAGTAAATTAGAGATAATCTTGGGAGTAAGTGCTCAGAAAACCCTTAAACAACTTTTGTTCATTTGTTTGTTTGTTTTGTGAAGGCAGGTGGGATAGATTGGTTTGATTTAAGGATATAGCGGCACAATCATAAATTTATTTGTAATTAAAGGGAAGTTCACAGCCTACAAGTTACACAATTTTCTTGGAAAGAAACTTGATAGCCTATATGATGAAAAAGACAGCCATAAAATGGGTTTTATCAACCCAGAGAATGTCATGGTTTTTGTTGCATACACAATTGGTTGTGTTTACTCAGAGTCTTAAAGTGTTCACTCAAGTGCTATAGCTTTCTGTATCAGGAGAGGTTCTTTTAGCTGCTGTACTTCAGTTATTGAAAGACGAGACATTACCAGTACTAGTGCTGATGGGATGTTTCCTTCTACTTTGTTATGATACATGGTTAAATGACTTATGCTTTAAGCCAATGTGTTGTCTAATTTGAAGTTGGTGAATAAAGAAACAAACAAATAAATCAATGAATACATAAATAAATATAAACACATCAGTGGTGGCTTGTAATCTGTTCTTTTTTAATGAGTACTGACTCTCAGAGTCCTTCAGTTCTTGGACAGTTTTTCCATGGGTCACATGAAATGGGAAATGGGGAAGGTACTATATTTGAATGACTACTGTATGAGTGTAGCAATAACACACACACACACACACACATACACACACACACAAAGCAAGTGGTGATGAAAATCAGCATCTACTAGAGAACTCAAATTTGAATTAGTCTGAAAAGATGAATAAAACTTGAAGAGGTGGGGGCTAAATATGATGTGAACTGAGGAGAATAAATTGAATGCTCTCATTGGAATAATAGTTTCTCATAGAGGAGGAAAGGTTTATTAGTCTATAAAATGAAGATTTAAGCCAGGTAAATTAGCTTGGAAAATTGGAGACAGTGGAATGAAATGAGATGCTGACTTACAGCATTCATTATAACTCTCAATAATTTTATAATGTATAATTGAAGTGTTTCTTTTGGAAACAGTTCATGTATACAGCGATTAATAGGGGCTTGAATTAATAACCAATTAAACAACTATCACAACAGGCAGAAGCCCTTTGAGTTGAGTATGAGTTTTGGAGTAAGAAAATTTTAAATTTCAGCAATAGGTATAGGCAACAAGAGAAGGGGATGACAGAAGTCATATACTCATAGACTCAATGGAATTAACAATCAATTGGTTAATCTTTATCATCTGATATCACTACACCACTAGTAGGACTATATCCAAATAAATTTAAGTAAATCAAAAAAGGACCTATATGTATCAAAAATTAGGAAATAAGTGGATAGCCTTCTTCTGGGAAATGATTGAGGAAATTCTACGTTATGAATATATTGTATAAATAAAATGTGAAAATATTACATATTAAATAACAAAATAGATCATTTTAGAGACAACTAGGAATGTATTTATGTGCTGAAATAGAGTGAAGTGAACAGAACTAGGAAAACAATTTATTTAAAAACTTTATATAAAAGAAACAACTTCCAAAGCCTTTAGGATTGTCATCAATGTAATGGCAAAATGAATATAAAAATGCAAAAAAAAATAAAATAAAAAGGTAAATTTTCTGACACGATCAAAGTGAGATTTTGGGGGAAGGAGGAGTTAAGAGTTTGTTTTCTTTTCACCTTTTTTTCCCCCAAGGTGTCTGTTGTGAATATAGTAGGAGGGACAGATTAATAAAAGAAAAAAAACCTGACAAAATGTGTATCCTATAATATGCCATATTTACTTCAGTATAATTTACTGCTGTGCACTGGTTTTTCCCTGAATTAAAACTCAGGTACTGAAGTACCCCTGACAAAGAAGAAGGATGAAATGCATTTTAATATGTTTGGGGAATATATAGCCCCCAAATTATATAGTCTCCACCCAAAAATAATGTGCTGGAAACATAAAAAACTAAATAATAAGACAGAAAAGGAGATCCAGTTAGAATTAACATGATAATAATAACCATAGCTTCATTTATGTTGTCCTTTACATTTTGTAAAGTGCTTTATAAATATTATTTCTTTTTCTGTTTATAATGATGTTCAAAAGAAACAAGCAAACTGAGGTACATAGATATTAATTGACTTGCTCAGATTCAACCAGATGCTGAATTTGAAGTTAGTTCTTCCTGCCTCCAGTTATGGTTCTGTCAATTGTGCCATCTAGCCATTAGTAAGGGCCGGGTAGGGTAGGAGCAAAACCCACTGGACCCTCTTTTCTTTCATGGTAAAGATGTTTAGGAAGAATGCAAGACACAACTACAATAGTGAGGATGGTTTGTAAAATAATTGATGTCCAAGTAATAATTTATGGAGTCTGTTTTTGAGTTTTAAAATCAATTTATTGAGGAACCTTAGAAGCAGCCAAGGTTGTTGTTTTTTTAAAGAGTTCATAAGGGAATAGCAGCTGAAGGGAATCTAAAGAAAGACTTTAATAAAGTTAAATGAAAGGACATTTATACAACAGTTATGAAAACTAAAATTTGTGTATACTGTTTAGGAATTAGAGAAGAGAAAACACTTAAGTTGCATTGACACAAAGGGAAAGGAGAAATGCAATAAGTCAATCACTCAATAAGTATTTATTTATTAATCACCAACTATGTCCCAGTCACTGTGCTGAGTATGAAGGACACAAAAAGAGGCAAATGACAGTATCTATCCTGAGGGAGCTCACCATAAAGAACCATAAAGAAACGGCTATGCATAAACAAGCTATATACAGGATAAGTAGAAGGAAAGCATAAGAACTGAGAGGGCATGGAAAAAGCTTCCTGTAAAAGGTGGGATTTTAGTTGGGACCTTAGAACTTACTTTAGAAAGGAAACTTAGAGGTGGAGATGAGGAGGGAGACTGTTTCAGGTGTCGGAGAGAGAGAATAAATAACAGGACCCAAGAGAGAGTGTCTTATTCACAGAACATCAAGGAGGCTGGTGTCATTGATTTAAAGAGTATTTCACTGTCAGTAAGGTGTAAGAAGACTGAAAAGGCAGGAAGGGGCTAGGTTATGAAAGGCTTGAATGCCAATCAGAAGAATTTTCATCTGATCCCTGAAGTGAAAGGAAAAAGGATTATTTTTTTTCATTTCAAGTATAAAAATTTATTGTCAGAACAATGTAAGCTAAACAATGCACTTTTCATTTCAAGTATAAAACTCTTACACTGATGTTTCCAAAATGTCCTTTTTCCCAATTTTATGAAGGTTTGTTTTGAGGGGTCTATAGCAGTCATTTCTTTAGGTAGTGAACTTCTAATGAGGAAACTTCTTCTGTTATGCTCTTCATAAAAATTATTTAAACAATTCTCTTCCAACCACCAATAATCCATCAGAGTCATTCATAATATATTTATGTATTAATATATTCATGGTCTTATATAATGTCAGGATGGAATAAACCAAGCTACCAATTTAAGAGTAATCTCTCAAATGTAATGGATTCAGAATGGAGTACTAAGGCTTACTTCACTGAGGTGGCAAATTGAGTTTTTTTAAAAGTCAATATAATTTTAAAAGTGAAAAAACAGAGTAAATATTTATATACCAATAATCTGCACCAACTATCACAATTCTAATCTACTGTTGTTGGTCCTTCATTTTTGAAGAAGCCCATTTACATTTTGGGTGATGTCTTGACTAGTATGTGAATTGGATTTAAGTGAAGAAGAGTTGCACGAAAGAATTAGCTTCACTCTCTTTTCCACAGCCATCATGTGGCAGTGGCAGGACAAAAATCATGATGCCTGGCACTGGCATAGCATGTAGCAAATGACCTTGGGGCCTGCTTCAGCTACCTTCATGGCCACTGGAACAAATTGTTCCCATCTATGCATTCCACTAGGAGAAGTCTTTATGTGCTTGAAGTAGACAATCCTCAAACTCGCTGACAAGTTTGAGGACTGTCAATTTCCCTCAACCTCGTTTAGCCTGTCTGCCAAAGTCTTACCAGGGTATGACTACCTTACCAGGATATGTTACAGTTTGCTGGAGCCACAAGTGTAGTTGAGTAAGAGATAGATATCAAAGGTGAATGAGCAACCCTCAAAAGGACTCAACAAGTGCTCACATCAGAGGTACTAGTCTTTCCTGAATACCCTATACATTTCAGTCTAATTAGTGGCCTGAAATGAACATCATTATACAAAGTTATTCCTTTGATATGGTCAGAAATTGTATTCAAGAACTCTAGTCAACTCTGAAATGTTTACTGAAAACAATAGAATTGGTATGAGTTGCCACAAAAACAAGTTGTCCTTTAATTATTAATCTCATATCTTAGTATGGGAGGGTTTTATATATCCCACTAACAGAAGGAGCAAAGTAGGCTATAAATCACTGCTATGAAAACATTTTTACTTAATTCAGTTTTCTTTCCCTTACATTCCTTCCTGTAATTAGATTAGGGCCCTGCTTTTGCCCTAGAACAATGATCTGAGTGCATTGTTTAGCTTACATTGTTCTGACAATAAATTTCTGGAACTAGGACACAACTAAAATTGTTTTTTACTTGAACAATATAGCCTGAGTCTTTAAAACAACAAATACTCCCTGCCCAGTGCCATGTGTAAACTTGTGACTGAGTTAGTGTTGCTATGGTAATCATTTCTATTGAGGGAGTATCTTTAAGGATTAAGTAACCAATGATCTTTTCTTTTATTCCTTCAGGTCTCTAAGATCTACATGCTTTCTTCTGTTCACTCTCAGAAATGGCCTTTTAACAACTAACAAATGATTTTGAACAAAACAAGTGACATTTACAGATTGGCATGAGATGAGACTGAGACATGCAAGCAAAGGAATACAAAATAAAGTTCTCAATGTCATATGCCTGTTTTGAACACATAAGCACTTTGCTATTAATGATTTCAACAGAAGTGATTATATAAAAATGAACCTTACTGCTGCGGCTAGCAAGTCTGGGCCTAGCTACCAGCTGAGTGAAATAGAGAAAGAGATAGCTTTTAGCTGAATAAGAAAGAGGGAGAGAGACGGGGTTGTATTCTCTAGTCTGTTTACTGCAGACCTATTTCATACAGAGCCAAAGATACATGGAAGATAAAAGGTTTATATACCCTTTGTAGAATGCAAGGAACCACCCTTGGTTTTGATCTTTCTCTACCCCAACCCAAAGCCAGTCACTGGTTAAGCCTTTTATCCTGGGACCATGTCCATAGGCACAAACAGGGTGTTACAATCAAGACTTGCAAATTAACTCAGTACTTTCTTTAGATATTCATGAAATCAATGAGAGCATCCACCCAACAAGATTATACTTTCCTTGCATATTTGCCTAATGACCTTTGTAGAACTGGGGAGCTAATGTGGCCAAGGACCCTGAAAGTCTTGGCCTACAACACCTTACCTCTTAGGATGGTATTAGGCTTCAGATTTCTAAAAAAATGCATTGATTCTCAAAATTTCCTTTACATGCAATTCAGAAGTAAATATTAAACAACTGCTTGGTGAAGCTGATAGTTGATGGGAAACATACAAGTTTGGCTGAGAGACAAAACTCCCTGTCAAGAGAGATAGACACAAATGACTATAATAAAGATTAAATCATGAAAACTCAATAAAACATTGATCAGTGGGTAGGAAGATCTGAGGAGGTCATTACAGACCAGAAGAGGGTATGAGGAGGATGTGGGTCTTAAAGAATGAGTAGAAATTTTCCTCTTGAAAAGGTAAAAAATAATAGAAATAAAATCAACAAATTTTCTATTTGTTTATAACATTTTGAAGGAAAGAATCTATAAAATCATAATAGCATGCATACATATATAGATATACAAATATATGTTTGTATTCTTGAGACTTACCAAGTGCTTTACCTATATTATCTCATATGATTGTCACACAAACTCAATAAGCTAGGAACTATTATCTCTATTTTAGAAATGAAGAAAATTAAACTTTGGAAGATTAAATGAAAATGCCTAAGATCAAGGAGCATTAGTCTTTAAGGCAGAATTTGAGGCTAGGTTTTTCTGGCTCTAGAACTCTATCTACTATATTACATTCCTTCTAACTTAACAAATTCCAAGCCTAAGAAATTCAGGTTTACAATATAGTTTACTAAAAGAAAAAAAAGTTAAAAAAACTTAGAAAATAATACTATTCCAAGTGCTTTGAAAGATCACTTTTGCACATTATTAGTTCACTAAATAGAGTTAATTCTTATCTTTTAAGTAATGGAGATCTCACTATATTCCTACTTATATCACTGTTGTCATTGGTCACTTATATTGGAAGAGTACCGATGATAAATGGTGATTGCCTGACTCTTGCATGAATTGGATTTAAGTAAGGCAGGTTCATATGAGTCCAGCGACAAAAATCAAAATGACTTCACAATGCTGTGGATGACCTTGGCTTCTTTGATGTGTGACCAATTTCTAAGTGCTCCAGTGTCTTCTTCAGCTACCTTCATGGTCATTGCAACAAATTGTTCTCATTCACACATCACATTGGGGGAAATATTCACATTACTGGGGTAGACATCCCCTATCTCATTCATGAGTTTCAGGTTTAGTCTGTCTTTTCAGATGGTTTAAGGAGGGCATGACTAATGCACATTCTACAGCTTCTTGGAGCCACAGTTGAGAGCTGAGTGCCAGGTAGATACTGAATGTGGACAAACAGCCCTGAAAAGGTCTTAGTCCTCCCTGAACACCCATATATGGCATTCCCACTTAAAGAATAATAGATTTAGAGCTAAAAGAGATGTGAAGTACAACTTCCTCAACTAGTTGAGGAAAGTGAAGCATAGATAAGTTAAGTGACTTCTCCAGGTTTACAAAGATAGTAAATCTCTGAGGCAGGGTTCAGAATCAAGTCTTCCTGAGTCCAAGACCAGAGCTTTATTTGATATGCCAAGCAATGGCCTACTTAAATGCCCTTTAATACTTCTTTGTGGCATCATATTCACTTGAGAATAAAATAGTTTTTCCCACCCTCACAGTTTTTTGAGCATGCTCAGTAAACTTTTCAGTCAGGTACAAGGAAACTTGGAGTGAGCCTCCTTTGGGTTATGTGTAGTAAAAGTGTCCTATATGTTCAAATTCAAAGCAGTCATAGATGTCCTCTGATTGCTTCCAATTATTACTGCTTATTTCTTATTTGGTGATGGTGAAAGATATTTAATTTGCCTCCTTAGCTGGTACTCTTTCAATATAAAATGGCAAACCCACCCTAAGACCTCTTCTTGCAGCATGCCTTGAAATGTTGGCAGTATTCTCTGAGATCCCAATGGTCAGGTGACGGAAGAATATTTTCTTTTATCTGACTTCTTTATGAATTCATGTTTTCAAGGAAAATTGGTGTCTGGGATGTGTCTACTTCCTATTAGTGTGTGTGTGTGTGTGTGTGTGTGTGTATACACACACACAAGTATATACATGTACATAGGTTTATATGTAAAGGCTGTTACATATGTGTATATGTGTGTATATATACATGTCTGTATATGTGTGTACACATACATATACACATGTAGTGTGTGTGTGTGTGTGTGTGTGTGTGTGTGTGTGTGTGTGTGTGTAGAGGACAGGGTAGGGAGAGCTTGGGGAAGTTGAATGATGGTGGGAGCAGAAGAATGGACAGTTTCTTTACTCTCTTACTGCTTTAAAGTCCCTTCAACTTTCTCTAGGAACTTTAGATTGTGTGGTTTCTTTGGGTACTTCTGATTTCCATCTCTGAGAAAGAAGATGGAAGAAGTCAATTCCACTTCAGATTGCTGAAGAAAATGACTCTGAGAAGAAGTTGACATGAGAGGAGTTGACAAATAAGGAGAGAGGCAAAAAGAAACATATCCCTTGGTATTGGTCATGGCATACTCATAGAAATGGAAATGACTAATTAAAATAAATTGTGAGAAAATATTTCAGAAAGACTCAATATGTTCTCAACTGATTATAATCATTTTATGAGTCTTCATTGCTTACCATTTGTTCTTTTCTGAGAGCGAATAAAACTACATCTACCATATCGAATTCATATTTATACTCTGGGTATTTCTTCTTATTTACTTCCCCTTTAGGAGGGAGTAACCCATAGTTCAAAAAATAAATAGAATTTTTCCTTAGCAATCTGAGGTGAAGTTGGAATTGAAGCACTGAAAAGTCTATTATCTCTGTTGAGAAAACATTAAATCCCAGAATCATGAACCCAGAAAAAAAATCTTGATTGCAAGTAAAGGGAAGGGATTGGTGAAAGTTGCCAGCTTTGGTAGACTAATCCTAGTGGTACCTAGCTATCTGACATGCTATAATACTAAGATATTTCTGTGGAAAAAAATCCTACAGTTTGCTCTTTCCCCTTAAAAGTATCATCCTTAGGAAAACTCCAGCATATGCCAAATGAATTTTGCTCTAATTTCATACTTCATTCTATTTACTTAAATATCTCTTTGCTAACTGTCAGTATATGTTCTACACAAGCTTTGTGAGAATTATTTTCTCACTAGATAGATGAATTGCTAGAATAAACCAAACAACTTTTGAATGGAGATTAATTTACTGTTTCACAACGATTTTTAGAAATATCTTTACTTTTTGAATGATGGGATGACCATCTGCGTCAGATTTTTTTTTATTTCCCTTGGCTTTGTACTATGCATGTAACTGCACAAGCTAGATCAGAGTCACAGAATATCAGAGTAAAAAGGGAAGTAAGTCAGAGACTTTCTAGTTCTACCCATCTGGAAAAAATAATGCATCCTTGCATCATATCACACAAGTATTTGTTTAATTTTTGCTTGAAAGCCTTTAATGAAGGGGAGCCCTCTATCTCTTGAGGAAGAACTTTGTAATTCTGAGTATCTCTAAGATTAGGATTTTTTTACCTTATGTCTTTCTACTCCCCTAAATATTGCTAATGCAGGGGAAATGATTTTTCTTCTTGAGTTCAAGATGCTTTCCTGGTCACTTTTCCTTAAAGTGAAAAGCGTACCTACCCCAACGTGAATTAGTAAGATATGGCCCCTTAACTTCAAATTTTAGTTACACACACACACACACACACACACACACACACACACACACCACAGACTGTGAATAATGAGTAAATCCACTCAGCTAAAAGACAGCATACAGAAATCAGAGAATTTATAAAGATTAGAATATCCAGGAAATAAACAAAATAAATGGACTCTTCCACTTGGAAGGAAGCAGCTCATCTCAACCAAGAGAAAGCCCCTGATCACATTAAAGGAAAAATTCCCAGTTTCCTAAGGAGGTAAAATCAGAACTCAGTCAAATGTTGAGATTGTGGCTCATCTAGGTTTATGTCATCATTATTTAGTCATTTCCCAGTCATGTCCAACTCTTCATAATCCTATTTGGGTTTTTCTTGGCAAAGATAATAAAGTGATTTGTTCTTTCTTTCTCCAGCTCATTTTACAGATGAAGAAATTGAGGCAAACAGAGATTAAGTGACTTGCCTAAAGTCACACAGCTCAGACATGTCTAAGCCTAGATTTGAGCTCATGAAGATGAGTATTTCTGATTCTAAGCCCACTGCTCTATGCACTGTACCTAGCTCCTTGATTTATGCTGCTTCCCTAAATTTTCTTTTCCTTTTTTTTTCTGGGTTTCTAGATTGTGTGGCTTTTATTGAAGAAGGAAGAAAAATGTTGCTCCTCTTACAAATATTTGTGCCATCTCTATGCCTCATGTTGGCCTGCGGCATCAAGTTATCATTCCACCACTGAAGATGTATGTAAATCTTCAAGGCTTGATCCTATAGTTACATGTAAAATATATCAATATACTTTTCCCCTAATTTACTTTGTAAAAATATAAATAAAGGTAATTTTGAGATGATCTCTTTTTAATGACACTCTGTTGGTTCTTTTTGATAGCCATTTTCTTTTTAGATATTTACTAGCCATCTCTTTATTTATACATGCCAGAACTTTACTATGCTTCAGTCAAGTTCACTGGTTTATAGCTTTCAGACTCTAATCTCTTCACTTTTTTTAAAAAAATTGGGACAATATTTGCCTTTAGGCTTAGATTGATGAGAAAATGTTGAAATAGATTATCTAATGAGACTTTATAGTTGATGAATGTTGAAACTTGATTTTAAAAAGTTCCTGATGTTCTCCAGATCCTGAAATTAATGTAGCAAAATTCAGGTTCAAATATACATCTCATATTAGATTGATATCATTTAAATTATATTACATTGTATAGTATAATTTACCACTAAATATAAGACCCTCTTGTGTTCAATTATTTTCCTTAAGAGATATTGAATACTTTATTTAGTAGTTCATTTTATTAAATAGATATATCTATTTTTTAAGTATGCTTATATATAGCCAATAATATTTGAGAACAGAGATATCATTCTGATGTGCGTAATTCTGTTGAGACCTACTAAGAAGGAAGGAAGGAAGGAAAATGGTGGAGAAAAAAATGTGGGGGAGAATAGAGCTTTATTAGCATTTTATCTACTTTATTGGCTTTTAAAAGAGTATCATTTTCTTTATACAAATACGGAACATAATTGTTTCTCCCTTTCCACAAAGGGAAAACATTTTCTTACTTTGAATACTTTCAAATGTTCAAACTGTCAAAAAAAATCAAAACCTAGAAGAAAGACCACCTGAGACATAACAGATTCTCTGTCAATCACATGGCCTTTCTGTACTGACTGCTCACTGATTTCTCCATGCCCATTTCTGCCTAATGCCACTTCTGATTATCATGGATTCTCACTGATAGCCACTAAAGCTTTGTAAAAGTTGCTGGAGATCTCAAGGGTGCTGATGAGCTGGATTGTGGGGTAGTTGACTTCTCACACTGAACTTCATCTGGATCTTGGGTTTGAATGCCTAATGGCAGACATAGCAAATGCTATTGAATTTTGCTCTGTTTCTAAGTTCATAAGCCTTAATGAAATTATCTATTTTTTTTTGCAAAATTCATTGAAAACTGAGAAAGTTTCCCTTGATATTTTCACAGTTTGTCAATGTGTTAACAAGGTTTTATATCATACCATTGGACCCTAAAATTTCATTTGAAAACACAAAGATTATTTTTAAGTACCATTTAAAAAAATTATTGTGGATAGTACCAATATTACAGCAGTAATGTGTAAATGTGCATTCAATATGTGTTATATCAGAAATAAGAAAATAAATATCAATTCCATATTTCAGAAATTAGAAGTACCACATATTAACATAAAATAAGCTTGTATAGTAAAATAAATATTTAGGTGAATAACGTGTTTGGAAAATAAATGCTGTCTTCCTTTTTCTTCTCCATAATGAATGGCTCACTAAGTGTGTGTCCCAAATAAGGAATAAAGTAGTATGAATTAAGTTATTTGCCCATAATCATGAAAAAACTATTATATTTTGCTAAAGTTATGCTCTAGTTTGAAACATCTTCACATTTTTAAATATATATATTTAAATCTAATTTAGGGAACACATTTGAAATGTTAGCATTTTCCCGTTTAGATTGGTATCCCACAAACCTAAAGTCTGACTTAGCTATAATTGTGTTGCAGTAAAAAGACAACTAGCAAGCAAAAGTTAACTATAGTTATAGGTTTTAAAAGTTTCCAGTGTATAGTATCAAATAGCCACCAGAGACAGCAGCTTGCGTTAATGATATGCTCCCACCTAGTGGAGGGACTGGACAAGAAACATTTCACCATATATCACTGACTAGCTGGAACCCATATTGTGTTTCTTTCCAAGAAAATGAAATTTAGGCTGGAAAAATCTGTTGTTAATAAGTTTTCAACTTTTTGATTAGAAACATGGTATCTCAAAGTCTAAAAAAGTCAGAGATCATTCTCATCAAACCCTCTTGAAGCACAAATCACCTTTATAGTATCTTTGGCAAGTAGCCCTCTGTTCTAAATATAAATGCCTCCAGGGATGACCATGTTATTAGCAATAGAACAGTTAAAATTTTAAGAATTTCTTTGTTATGTATATCTTTGTACTTTCCTACTACTGGTTCTGATTTTGTTTTCCCTGGTCAAGCAAGATATGACAACCTTTATCCTTATGACAACCCTTAATATATATATATGAAAGCAGTCATTATAACCACCCAAGTATTTTTTTCTACAACATAAATTCCCCCCCTTTTTCATCTTACTGTATTAAGGGAATTTGACACTTCTCCCCATCCTGATGATCTTTCTTTCGTTACTCCCCAACTAATATATTTTTCTCCTAAAATGTGAAGTCAAGAACTGGAAAGTGAAAAGCATTTTAGAAATGTTGATTACTAGAACTTTTTCCACCTGTGGGTTCTTTTGGAAGAACGTATATTAAAACCTTCAAATCATAAATTATAGCATAGCCAAAGTGTAAGACAAAGCTAAATGTGGTAAAAGCTCACTAATTCAAATTAACTGGAAGGAAGCCCAGTTTGAATTAGTGAAAATTACAGGTTACATAGCATTTCGAAGATATACACTTTTATTGTTTTCACATAATAGTTACGTGGCTCAGTATGGGTTTGAGATCAAAGGTATGTAATTAACATAGTCATTTATATGCATGCATGCACTTTAAAGTTCTTATGGTGATTACTTACACTTTTTTAAAAGTTTATACTCAAATATTTTAAATGTCCTTCCAGAAGTTATATTTGCATTTAGGAAAAATAAAGTTCAGCCTAACTCCAACCTGAAATTAAACTAAATTCCAAATATTTGAATTAAAAACACATACAGATATTTACATATGTATAAATAAACACATGTATATATATGTATATATGTGTGAGTGCAAGTATGTTTATATGTCTGTATATTTACATGTGATGAAATCAGAGTAGGGAGAGCTGTTTCAGTTTTGAAAAAAATCAATCAGACCTCTTTAGCCAAAGTGAGCTTTATTGATGCAAAAGCATACAGGCCTGAGACTTAGCAAAGAGCTAAACAAAGGCAATGATATAATAATCAGACCAGACTTATATACACAGAAAGTTACATACCCTATAGCAGTGGTTCTCAGCCTGTGGGTTGCAACCCCTTTGGGGGTCGACAAACCCTTTCACAGGGGTCATCTAATACCATCAGAAAACACATATTTCTGATGGTCTTAGAAACTGAGACACCACTCCTCTATCCGACTCCAGGCACATCTGCCCACATGCAGATATGCCCACATATGAGTATTAAAGGGTCACGGCATTGGGAAGGTTAAGAACCACTGGCTTATAGGATGATGATGTAATTTTAGAGTTTCTAATGAGGGTTGGAGCTTTAGGGACCAGATAGATACAAACAAGGTGAGGAAGGTGGCTGATTACAAGATAAGGAAATGTCATGATGCATGATGGAGAAGTTGAATAACACAGGATGGGGAACACAGGATAAGAGGAACAAAAGCATATTGGGTCACAGATGGGACTATCAGTAAAGATTTTTACTCTTTTTCTACCCACACCTCATATCTACTTCCAACTTAATGAGAATTTCATTTTTTTATTATTGGTACACTGTTCAATAACTTGGAAAGAGTGGGCTGATCATGCATCAAGAATGAGAAATTTAAAAAAAATGTAAAGCTTTGAGTATTGTACTGGCTACCCTAAAATCTTGAATGGTGGGAAAAAAAAGTCTCTCTCTCTCTAGCATTTTGGATTGGCTTTTGTCCTTTGATCTTGAAGAGGACCAAGATGATATTACTATTCTAGAGTCAATTTACAGTGTATCTGATTTTGGCTAATCAGAGCAAATATGAGCTCAGAAAATTCTATCACAGGTCAGGCACAAGTGTTTCATATGAACATTTGAGATTCTCTAAAATTATGCATCTTATATTTCTTCTGAGCTGCTTCAATTCTGCTTTGCTCGTAGAGCACAGCATCTTCTCTGATGTGGGCATGCCATGCTGAGTGGTCCTGTGTCCATGTCTCCAACGTCACACAATCAATTCCAAAGTCCTTAAGAGAATATATCTCTACCTAGGGAAATCTTTGTGGGCAAGGACTGAGACAAAAATCTCTGAGAATGAGAATGTATATTGGCTAAACAAGGCAAATACTTTCAATTAATAGGTATTATTCATAACCAAATGGTTTTCCAATAATAACTTTTTTCTACCTCCAGTAGAACCTAAATAAAGCAAGGGAATGTTGGGTAGAGTGTCTGAGCAGAGAGAATGAAGGCACAGGTCATTCGATGTTTTATGTCAGAAATTGCCCTCTTTCTCTGTCAGTAATCACTTGTTTGCTAGGAAATTTTTAATATGATCACAAATAAATCTTGGCAGTTTTTTTTTCCTTTGAATTTTCTGGTTCTCATAGATCCCTCAGCCTTCCTTCTTTGTCTCTTGCTGTATCCTTCCTCTTTGCCACTTTTTTTAGGCATTTGCCACAATTTCTTGGTTTCTGTTTTCACTCTTTACATGGATCAATATTTTCTCAATTTTAATCATTTTAGTAACCAGCATGTCCCTCTTTATCTAATCACAGCATATAACCATAAACTAAGCCAATCCATAAACAACTCTAAACTTTCATATTTTAAAATCAATTCATGTCTTTGAATGTGAAACAAAACTACAAAAATATAATAAAATCTCATTTAGTCTCAGCATCTATGAGATCTATTGATTCTGTAGGTAGGACTTCCCAAGCTATACCTTTAAATTCATCCTTTACCAGGATGTTCATGCTCACATTTCTAACTATCTGTCAGGGAGAAGATGCTGCTTATCCAGTCAGTGAGTATAATTGATCTATATTATCTTTTTTTCTCCTAACTTCCCTGTTTTTTACTCTTTGTTATCCTTATTGTGATTAATTTAATCTTGCTTCTCTCAGTAGTTCAGGCTCAAAATGCTGGTCAAATCTGTCTTCTCTGTGTTAATGATATTTGCATTTAATCGTGTGCCACATGTAAAAATCCTATCCAGTCCAGTTTAATTGTCACTTCTTCCATGAGGCTTTTCTATTTTCCACAAGGTTTACATTCTAATTCATGAGTCTTATGCACTCATTGTTTCTGACCCTATGTCTTGTAGAACTTAACTTCTATCTATCATTTAATATCATTATTTACACAAATGTTTCCTGTTGCCTGAAGCAATGCAGTATCATTAGGAGGCATGTCTTGGTGAATAGACCACCAGAATTAGAGACAGAAATACTTGACTTTGGACTTTTCCAGAGACACATAATAGCTTTATGATCCCGGACAAGTTACCTTGTCTCGTTCTGTTTCTTCACCCATAAAAGGGAGAAAATTATAGGGTCAATCTACTAAGGTGACTGTGAGCATTAACTGCAAAAGTGTGTTTAAATTAATGTGAAAATCTCCCAGTCCTATATACATCTTATCTACTTACTACTATGAGAGCAGGTACCATATCTCATTCATATCATCTTACTTTGTAGTAGTAATCACAGTGCTTTACATATAGTAAATGCTCAAAAGTGCTTTTAAATTGAATTTATTTGAAATATATGAAAATCAAATGTAACTTAAAATATTGAAATTCCTATTTTATGTCATCCTGAAAAGGCTTTAGTTTTTCCTTTTGATCTTACATACTAAAGGGCAAACATTTTCTCTAAGACTTTTAATAATCAAATACATTAGATAATACTCTAAATAGCATACAACTCACAATTTTCCTTCTATTCAACTTGTGTTTCAATTAATTATCTATCCTGTCTTTCCAACATAAAGTAAGTGATGGAACAACTCTGTGAACAATCTATTGAGCTGAGATTGATGATTATCATTGTCTGAGGTAGTTTTATGATAAATTCTTCAGTAGCAGCTGACTGACCACAAGGTTGTGGATTCTTTTTTTTTATTTTAACCCTTCTCTTCCTGAAGTTATTTCCTTAAAGGGCTTAAATCTCATTTTCCATTATTTATCTTAATATGTTTTGTTTTTTCAATTATATTTGAAGTCTATTGGCATTCCCTATTTAAAGAAAGAAGTACTGCCTAGTAGATTGAGTCTAGTAGCCTAAAGGTAATGGAGTGAAACAGTGGAAAGAACATTGGGTATGAAGAGAGAATTCAAGAGTTCCTTCCTCTTCCATTTAATTATCACATATATTTATATGGCACCTGAAAGTTTGCAAAGTATTTTATTATATACATAATTTCCCCAGGAACCATGGGAAGTAGATAGAATTGTTCTTTATGTCCCTATTTTAGGGTTCAGGAAACTGACTATCAGAAAGTTCAAATGAAATGTCTGGAGTCACACAGAAATGTTTTTGTCAATAATGTGATCTTTCTGTACTGAAAACTTCTCAACTTGGCTCTTTCTTCATGCCTGATTCTGCCTAATGACACTTTTTGCAAGTCATGTTTGGATACAAGTCCTCCTACCTCTGCTTCCTGTGTTCTACTGATTATGCCACATTATTCTTTCCTTTATATTTTCATCACCTGTGTTAGGTCTCTGATACCTCACTTGGGGAGGAGACTCCTAAAGAGGGTCGTTGATACTCCACGTGAGATGGACGGGTTGAACTGGTCCTCAGCTAACAGGAGTGCATGTGGTCGATCACATGGAGGCAGACTGAAAAGGCTGCACCTGCTTACAATAAGTAGGATAATCTCTCCGCCTTCGGGGTGAGACAAATTGGTTCGCTGTGGCCAGGGCATGGCCAGGGGAGGGGCCCTAAGGGACCCTGGACTTAAATACAGGCTACTCTGAGGCAGGGGCAGTTCAGTGGAGCCAGGCCAGTCAAGTCCAGCCAGGCCAGGCCAGTCCAGTCCAGCCACACTAAGATAGAGGATGAACTCTCAATAAAAGCTAGAAGCAAGTCCTGTGTCCTGAGTTTTTCTGTGCAGTTGTTTCTCCCGGAGTAAGCGGAAGCCGGGAGCCGGGAACGCCCGAGGCCTGTTGAGGTGGGTATAGGTAAGCCCTATACATTCTGACCCAAAAAGATAACCCTCCCCTGAATAAAAAACCAGTAACAGTTGGCACCAGAACTAGGGGCTTGAAAGTAGGTAGGGTAGGGGTCAGAAGAGCTGTACAGCCTTGCTATAGTAGCAAGAAGCCTGTTGAGGAAGATGGGGCAGTCATTTAGCCTGCCCGCTATGAAACTCAGTGACACAGACGTATATGCCAGACA
>CM053601.1:95763981-95776999 GCA_028646575.1 Pseudocheirus occidentalis | reverse complement strand
GGAAAATTCTACTTTTTAAGACATTCTTCTGCTCATTGGCTTTTTGGGCCTGTTTTGCCAGTTGGGTTTATCTATTTTTAAAAGTGTTATTTTCTTCAGTCAGGTTGTTGACTCTCTTTTCATGATTTTCTTGCATCATTCTCATTTCTCTTCCCAATTTTTCCTCCACTTCTCTTATTTGGTTTTCAAAATCCTTTTAATGCTGCTCTATGGCTTGTAGGCAGTCTTCATGTTTCTTGGAAGCTTTTGGTGTGGGAGTTCTGACTGTGTTGTCTTCCTCCTGTTCCATGCTTTGATCCTTTTTGTCTCCAAAGACAGAATATAAAGTTTGGTTGCTGTTCTTACTTTGCTTCCTTTGCCTGCTCATGTTGGCCAGTCAAGTACTAGATTTTCTAGCACTGTGGGACTCTGCTTCCAGAGGAGAAAGCTGTCCCAAATCACTGGGTTTTTCACAGATGCTGGAGCTATTAAGAGACTGCTGCAGCCCTCACCAGTTTTGGTTCACTGGAAATGCTCTCCAGGACCACCACCAAAGACCACAATCCAGATCTGTGCCTCTCAATGCAAGAGAACAATTACTTGCCCCCCTGCAGTCTGCAAGCCAGGAGTTTGTGAAGCAGCCATGTGGAACTTGCCACATGTCCACCACTTCTGCTGATTGCTTACTCTGTAGGCACTTCAGCCAGAATGGTTTTCTCCCCCAAATTTAGCTGAGTTCCACTGAACTTTCACTTTGTCCTTGTTTCTTATAACTTGATAATTCTGGAAACTGCCACAGCTGCCACTGATCCACTCTCCTGAAGGTCCAGCTTCAGCTTGTCCTGGCCATTGTGGGGTCAAGCTGTGGTTTCAGGCTGGGCTGGTTTTGGCTCCCAGCATGCTGCAATGAGCCCTTCCTGCCAAGCTGCCTTCAGTGGGAAGTGTGTTTTTTGGTAATTTTTTTTTTAGTTTTGGAGACCTAAAATTTGTTTCGAGTAATATTTTATGTGGATTTGAGGTGGATATGTGGGAGCTGCAGATCCTTGTTGCTTCTATGCCATCATCTTGGCCTGAAGTTGTTTTATTTATTGCATTTTCCCCCTATTTAGCCTATTGTAATTTTCTAAGGAATTTTTTCTTTAGTCAAATTTTGTCCTTTCTTTTCCAAGCTGTTGGCTCTTGTCTACCTCTCATTGCTTTCCCCCATTTTTCTATTACCTCTCTTATTTGACTTTTAAAATCCATCATGAGGCCTTCCAAGAAGCCATTTTGGGCTTGAGACTAATTCATATTCCCTTTTGAAGTTTCAGATATAGGTATGTTTACAATATTGTCCTCTTCTGAGTTTGTGTTTCAAGTTTCCCTATCAGCATAGTAGCATTTTATAGTAAATGTTTGGTTTTGATTCCTGCTCATTTTTAAACCTTTTTTGTGGCTTTTAAAGTTGAATTCTCCTCCAGGAACACTGGGGGCACTGTCAGTATCTTTTTTTTGTTTGAGTCCAGGAGTCTGGTTACTAACTTTGTGTGCTGGGTTCTAGGTTCTTTTAGCTGGTGGTTGTAGGGGTTTGGCAGCTTACCTGGTGCTGAGGCGGGATATTAGTGGTCGGGTATGGCATATACTGAGGCCAGATGGGTTTTTCCTGCTTTTCCCTAGGGTAACACTGCTTTATTTGGAGGTCTTCCTCACTGGAGGATGCTTGCTGCCTGGGGCTATGCTGAAGCCCATCTTATTTCTTGGCACTGTAATCTGCAAGTTCCCCTACCTATGTTAAGGGATGTGGAGGTTTGGGTGTTGGTGTTCTCCTGCTCCACCATACAGAGCCTCAGGGTTCCCCAATTATCTGCTTAGGAAGAGCTTACTTCTGGCTATTTTGGTTGCTTCCTGTCATGGACTGTGCTCCCCTTTCACCTTAGGGATAAGGAACTTTCTTGCCAATCCTCCAAGTATGCAAGGTTAAAAGATTGATCCACTCTATCTTTCCACTGATTCTGCAGTTCCAGAATATATTTTGGGGCATTATTTTATTCTTTTGTTTAATGTTTATGGTTGTTTGGAGGTAAATATGGAATAGATGCACTGTTTTACCACTTATTCCACCATCTTGGCTCCTGGAAGCCTGTGACAATTTTTAAATTGGAGAATGATCACTGTGGAAATCCTATAAATTTAACTGTTCTCTATATAACTCAGAAAGGAAGCCTTTATCAGAGAATCTTTCTATAATTTTTTTTCTCTCAATTCCTGCTTACTCCCTAATCTTGACTATATTAATTTTATTTGTGCAAAAATTTTATTTCATGTAGTGAAAAATTATTCTTTTAAATCTTCTAGTATTCTATATCTCTTTTTTGTTCATAAATTATTCACTTATTTGGAGATCTATATTCATAGATAAAATATTCCATGCTCCTGTAATTTGTTTATTCTATCACCCTTTAGGTCTAAATAATTTACCCATTTTGACCTTATCTTGGCATACAGTGTGAAATGTTGATCTAAATCATTTCTTTCCAATATTCCTAGCAATTTTTGTCAAATAACAAGTTCTTATCCCCAAACTGAGATATTTGGGTTTATCAAACAACACCTTACTATGATCATTTACTGCCATGTATTGTGTACTTAATCTATTCCACAGGATCCACCATTATATTTTTTTAAACCAATACCAGATTGTTTAAATGATTTCTGCTTTTTAATAAAGTTTTACAGCTGGAAATGCTAGATTACCTTCCTTCATTTTTTTTCCTGCATTAGTTCCCTTGATATTCTTATCTTATTGTTCTTTCAGATGATTTTTGTTGCTAGCTTTTTTCCCACATCTATAGACTGTTTTTTATTAATTTGATTGATATGCCATCAAAGAAGTAAATTAATTTAGGAAGAATTGCCGTTTTTTTATACTGCCTCAGCCTAACCATGAAAATTTTCAGTTTTCAAATTATTCAAATCGGACTTTATTTTTGTGAAACGTGCTTGATAATTTTGTACGTATAATGGTTTGATTTGTCTGAAAAGTTAGGCTCTCAAGTATTTGATATTGTCAACAGTTATTTTAAAAGGAATTTCTTTTCTTATCTCTTGCTGCTGGGCTTTTTTGGTAATATATAGAAATAGTTATGATTTAAGTGGATTTATTGTATATTCTGCTACATTGTCAAAGTTGCTAATTATTTTTAAGTAGTACTTTATTTGGTTCTCTACTATTCTTCCTATGTACCATCATATCATCTGCAAATAGGTATAATTTTGTTTCCTCGTTGCTCATTCTGAATCCTTTTTTCCTCCTTTTTCTTTTCTTCTTGCCATTGCTAGTGCTTCTAGTACAATATTGAACAATAGTGGAGATAATGGACAACCTCCTTCATGCCTGATCTTATGGGAAGGCTTTTAACCTCTCCCCATTACAGATAATGCATACTGATGGTTTTAGATAGATGCTGTTCATTATTTTTAGGCAAGTTTCATTTATTTCTGTTTTCTAGTGTTTTTAATCTTTTTACTCTCTGTGTTTTTCTTTGATTAAAGTGCATGTTTCCCAAACAATATACTGTTTGATTCTCTTTTTTAATCCACTCTGCTATTTGCTTCCGTTTATTGGGTGAGTTCATCCCACTTATACTCATTGTTATGATTATGGTGCATTTCCTTCCATTATATGTTTTGCATTTATCCTTCTCTGTCTTCTTTTACCCTATTCCTACCCCAAATATTTTACTTCAGACCATCACCTCCCACAATCTGATTTCCCTTCTATGAGCCAGTCCACATTTTAACCTCCTCCCTTTTTTAGAAGACAGAAGCAAAACATTTATTCAGACACCAGAAAAACAAATCCCCAAACCAATAAGCTGATTCCATCACAGTAGTATGCAAGTTAATGCACCACAATGTAGCAGAGAGCCATACCATCTTTTTGCCCTCCCACAAACCAACACAAGCCTAGCTGTCACAGCAGGTGACAAACACCAATATTTACTCACAAGTCTAACTATCTCCCTCAGATGAGTCCTCTCCTCCCACCATGCCTAGCTTCTCTGATTCCCAACATCCTGTGGGCTCTGCTCTACTCTTCAGTAAATTGCTTCCACCATAGGCAATGTGTGATTATATTCAGCCTATTAGCAGGCAGAGCATATCTTTAAAGTACAGAAGTTTTCAAAGTCCCTTGTGTTTATTAAGGTGACCCCCTCTTTGGTCATGATTCTTTGTAGGTCAAGATAGATTTCTATGCCCAACTGAGGGTGTATGTTATTCCCTCTTTCAACTGATTCTGGTGAGAATAAGGGACAAGCATTGCCTGCCATACCCATGTCTTTCCCTCTGCTGTAAAATTTTTTTCTTTCCCATCTCTTTTATGGGAAATAATGTATCTCATTCTACCTTTCCCTTCTTCATTTTCCCAGTGCATCCTTCTTTCTTGCCCCTTAATCTTTTTTTTTAAATCATCACATTAAATTTTCACACATGTCCTCCATCTACGTATATTCTTAATAATTGGCCTTATAATGATAACGTTCTTAGGAATTAAAATGATCATCTCTCCATATAGGAATATAAAATTTAACCTTATTGATTGTCTTCAGATATCTTTCATGTTTACATTTTTTATGCTCCTCTTACCTCTCATATTTGAAAATGCATCTTTTCTTCAGTTCTGTTTTTTTATGAGAAATTTTTGAAATTCTTATATTTCATTAAATTCCCAATTTTCTACCTAAAAGATTCTATGGCTTCAATGTGTAGGTGATTCTTGCTTGTAATCCTAGATTGTTTGTCCTCTGGAGTATCACCTTTTAAACAATCTGACCCTTCCATGTAAAAGCTGCTAAATCTGTTATCCTGAATGTGATTCTATGATATTTGAATTATTTCTTTCTGTTTGTTAACAAACAATATTTGTGGAACCCCTAGAAGTAGGCTATATTATCCCAGACAGTTTTCATTTTTGAACATATTTGAATAGGTGATCAGTGCCCTCTGGTTAGAAGATATGAAGACAGTTTTCCATAAAATTTCTTGAAATATGATGTCCAAATTAATTTTTGATCATGGCTTTTCAGTATTCTAACAATTCTTAAGGTAGGTATCATTAATTTATTTCAGGGTCAGTTATTTTTCAAAAGATATATTTTGTTTTCTTCTATTTTTTTATTATTTTGATTTTGTATCATGTAGTCATTAGCTTTCACTTGCCAAGTTCTGATTTTTACAGAACTATTTTCCTCAACAAACCTTTTGTTAACTTTCTTTTGCCGTTGGCTATTTCTGCCTTTTAATGAGGTCTTTTCTTCAGTGCATTTTTGTGTCTCTTTTATCATCTGGCCAATTCTGGGTTTTGGGGGGATTTTGGGGTGGTTTTTTTCTTCAGCATTTTTGTCTTTCCGTTATATGATTTCATTTGCATCACTCTCATTTGTTTTCCCAATTTTTCTTTTACTTCTCTTTTTTGATTATAAAATCAGTTCTTCCAAGAATTTGTTTTGGCTCTGTCAGCAATCACTTTTTGTTTTTCCTTTCAGACTTTGCATGTAGGTATTTTGACTTCCTTGTCTTCTGAGATTGTGTCTTGATACTACTTCAGTTTTGTAATTTCTTTGGTCAGGTTCTTTTCTTAATATTGTTGCTTGCTCATTTTCCCAACGTATTACTTGCCTTTTAATTTTAGAGTAAAATTGGGTTCTGCTTCTAAGGTGGAGGGAACAGTTTATGGTATTTTCAAGGCAAATTCTGAGGATTTGTAAGTTTTTCCATTCTTCTAAGGTGTTATGATCCAAGGAGAGGAATAGTCACTGATGTCCTGGCCTGTGTTCTGCTCTGTAAGTGACCACAAGCACTCTTCACTCTGAAACTGTGACCATTGCTTCTACACTTCTGTGCCTAAAAAGCGCCTTTACTTCTTCTGACCATGGAATTGTGACTTGGCTTTGTATTTTCCTGTGGTCTCTGTTTCCTAACGAGTGACCACAAGCACCCTATTTTGCCCTGGATTTATGACCAAGGTTCCCTTGAAGCTGCAAGTGCTAGTCTCACCCTGGTACTGCAAACCAAAACCACATACGGAGAATACAATAGAGTCTTGCACCGAATATAGGAAAAGGGACCGCTGTGTTCTCTTTCTGATGAGTAATACACCCCCCCCCATTACCATCTGAGAAGTAAGAGCTCCTACAGCTGCTTCTCTGTATATACAGACATTCCCCAAACCCACTTGTCAGTTGCGGCTTATGCTGTACTATACTTTGGGCCCAAGCACCACATTTCCAGCTAATGTCTGAAGCTGACTTGAGCTAGAAAATTGTTTCACCCTAATATTTTATTGGTTCTTCTATTTCAGAATTGATTTGAGACATTTTTATAGTCATTTGGAGGGGAGTTGAGAAGAGTTCAGCTATGTCTCTGTCTTAGCCTTCTTCACTCTGTTCTATGATTTCAATACAATAGAAATCTTCCAGCATAAAAACTCTATCTACTTTTGCAGTCTGGCATATTGCCTATAACATAAAATCACAAAGAGTTGTCTTGAGTATTGAGAGGTGAATTTACTTGCCCAAAGTCACCCAGCTAAGTGTGTATCCAAGGAAGGATTTGAACCCAGCTCTTCCTGAATCTACATTACTTCTCCATCTTTATGTCATGCTGCCACTCATTTTGGAACAGTCAATATTCTTTTTCTTTCTTGTAACAGATTGACAGAAAATATTTTAAATCGTGGATCTAATTTTAAAAGAATTATATAGTGCATTGGAAGGGTTGAATTGAACATGCCTGCTCAAACATTACAAAGACTGCCTTGGAAACAGATTTGGGTTGATTTTTTTTTGTTTCCCCAACATATGCATTGAAACACAATTCTAGGAAATAGAATTATCATGTGATTTGTCTAATCAAAGGTAGGTAACATGCTAAAGCCTTCTAAGATGGGTCTGGAATAAAGGTGTTTTTTATGGCAATTGGGATAATTTTTATAAAGAAGCTCTGTATGATATTCAGTGGAAAAAAGAACAACTCTACCTGAAAGACAAGACAATAGCTTTTTATGTTTTTTCTCCCATCAGCAGCTTTCATTATGCTGCGCCTTTCATTTCTGGCAGCTTTCCATTAAACTACATCCCCCTGGAAATTCTCATACAGTCTGGGGAGGTACTATCAACCTTTTTTCTTCTCCTAGTACATTCTCTTTTAGAAAGCTTGCATTCTTTCCTTGTGTAAGTTGTACTTGAACTCTGCCTTCCAAGGGGCAATTAGTTATATCACAAAGTGCCTTCTTGTTGTTGTTGTTGCCTTTGCCCTTGCCTATTATAATGTGGAATCTAGAAGATTCTATTACCTTTGACAAATATCATACTTTTCTCCCTTTATTGTTTCCTTGACTCATTTTTTTTCTACTTCCACAACTTATCTTTCTTTTCCCTCCTCCTCTCCTCCATCTGTTACATAGTTTAAGGTTATTATGGCTTCTATCTCTGGAACAGTGTCCAATGCTGATGCACTTCTGTCAGTTCTGTAGTTCATCATTTGTCTTCTATTCAAGGTTTCCTAAATGATGGATAATACTAACTGATATTTTTAAACTGAATTTCCTACCTAAATTGCGAAATGTATTTGCCCTCTCAACTTAGGCTTACAAAATCTCAAAATCAAAATGGATCTCTGGGAGTTTGAGAAGAAAGCCTTCTACAACATCCCTAATAATTATTCAACTATACTTAAAGCACATCAGAAATGGGCAATTTTCTAAACCCAAACATTACATTCTATTTTGGTGTGACTTTAATTATTAGGCAGTTTTTCCTATAATCTATTGAAATTCTACCTCCTTGACACTAACTGGCATTATTTTTATTTCTGCCTTATGGGTCCAAGTAAACCAATTTGAGTTTCACATCCATGTGACAGTTTTTGAAATATGTGAACACTACTATTATATTCTTTCTGGAGTTATCTCTTCTCCACGTTAAACATTTTTAGTTCCTTCAATAAGTCTTTATGTAGAATGGTTTTAAATCCTTTCACTATTTTGGCTACTCTACTCTTGACATGATCTGGTTTGGCTATGTCATTCCTAAATTGTGCCAGGCAGAACTCAACATCATACTTCGGATGAGTGCTAAAAAGGATAAAAAAAGTGCTCATTAAAACCACTGTTTCTCTTCTTTTGGACATGATATTTTTGTTACTGTAGCCAAATATTGTCTTCTGGATGCTGTCACTACAATATCTTCTGTAAAGATAAAAATATAGAGGGCCTTATCATTTGTAAGGAATTCCTTATCCAATTGGACACTAAGCAAGGACATTTTCCAAGACTTAAATTTTTATTGTTTGTCCTTTGTCTTTGAAAAGGACCGTGGCATCCAGGACATGCAAGTGAATTAGTTTTAAGGGGCCTCTTCCAGAGCTATCTGGGTCCAGTGGCAAGATGTAGACCAGAAAAACTGGAGATGGCTCTGGGTACAGTGAGAGATCTTGGTATTTTTAAGCTAAGGTCATTCCCAGGTCTGTTTGTCTTAGGCAATACCTATTCAGTGATTAAGAATAGGTAAGAAGTGAGGCAAAGAATATGTTCTTTTACCTAGTTGATAAAATCAGTCTGAGAGGGGAAGGCACTCAGGGTTTCTGGCCAAAACAGATCCAATTATATTAACATTAATTTAGGGAGGGATCTCAGAATTTATCCAGTATAACATTATTTCACAGATAGGGTCACTGAGACACAGGAAGTTTAAATGATTTGCCCAGGGTTACATAGCTAACAGATAACTGACATGAAATTTAAGGTCACAATATCCCTATATCATTTCCTGTAGTATGGAATAGTAGTTCTCATCTTTGGGACTGCATCTATGAGATCTAGGACTCTTTATGATAAACAGACCAGATTATCTATGGCAAAGCAAATAATCAGAAAGACTTATTTATTGTCCTAGTTCTGCCTTGTAGTTAGATGGGTAATCCTTTGAATTAGTCCTGAACTGTGGAAAGAAACTATAGGTGGTCATAATTCATTGGACTCATAATTAAATATTAGGAACTAAATATGACACATACATGATGCATGCATGATTTCATTTCATATTAGGAACTGAGTGTGACAAATGAACTGTACTTTCAGTGATCTCTAAAGACTTTCTAAAACAAAATTCATGTTATTTATATAAATATTCACCTAGTGATAGGGTATAGTTTAAATTCATTCCTTCTCTAAATAATATAAGTTGCAAGTAATACAGAAGGCTATGGATAATAGATAGATAGATAGATAGACAGATAGATAGATAGATAGATAGATAGATAGATAGATAGATAGATAGATAGTAGGCACAAGTAGGTTGTAATGTATAGGCGTAAGTAGGTTGTCAATGATAACTCGTACACAAGAAGCAGTATATATGAGGGGAAAAAAAAAAGCAACTCCAGAAAAAGAAGATGGGTGGTCAAATCCCTAGCTAGCTCAAATGTTTCATTTGTACCCATTGATCTTCAAAGTCATAATGAAAATACTTCAGTGAACTTGATAGTTTCTCTACCAATGACTAATGGACAAGAATCAATGCAGGGGTGAAAACAAATGGGAGTTGTTAATTGTACTATTCAAAAGAATACATTCTCAGTGGTATTAGAGTTCCTGACATATTTCAAAACAAATTTGTCTTTTCCTGTTCTTCATCTGGACTTCTAGACCTGGGAGTGTGCCTAACAATAGTTCTCTACAAACCTAGTCTCTAGTTCAATATTGCTGAATTACTGCTTCCTCAAATTCCTGTCTTTAGTCCCCTGAGGATAATTTCCTGTATCAATTCAGATTTTTCAAGTGGAGATTTTCACTTCTTTGTTTAAAAAAAATACCTGTCCTTGTTACTGATTTTATGTGATGACCAAATTGTCTTACTTAATCTTACTTTTAATTGGAAAAAGTGTAGTTGGAAGGTAGGTAGTGTGTGGTAGAGTAGAAAGAACACCAAACTTGGGAGAAGTGGGAACTGAGTTTGAATCTCAGCTCTGTCAATTACTATGTGATCTTAGGTAAGTCCTCTCAGTTTTTGCATAGTCAGCAAAATTATCTAATATGACTTTATAAGCTCCCCTAAATCACTGAAATGTGTGAGCTTATGGGGCGGCTAGGTGGTGCAGTGAATAGAGCACCAACCCTGAAGTCAGGAAGACCTGAATTCAAAAATGACCTCAGACTCTTAACACACTTACTTGCCATGTGACTTTGGGCAAGTGATTTAACCCCAATTGCCCTACAAAAAAAAGCAAAAAAAAAAATGTGTGAGCTTATGAACTATACTTGCTCTCCTTATTAAACAGTGCTCTCTTTTGGTGAAGGACTTTGTTGTTTGTGGTCTCTTCCACTACTTTTTGCATCTCATTATTACTATCCAGCTTAACTACTCAGAACTAAATAACTGCAATTAGTCATGGTGTCACAGGAATGATATTGAAGTTTGCTAAAGCAAAAAAATCAGATAGTGGTTCTAATCTTTTTTTCAGGAGTTCACTAAGTTCTCAGCTTGTCTCTTTCATGTCAAGTACAGCATCTATATAAGTAATGATAGGCAACTTTTTTACTCCACCACTGAGTTTTCACACTTTCCATATGGGATTATGAGAAGTTTCTCTTTGTAAATTCATCTGTATTAGTTCCACTTCAGCTCTGCAGGGAATTTTGGAAAGCTATGTGCAGTATTACCCTTTTAAATCAGCAGTTTAGTTACTAATTGATTCAATCTGTTTTATGGAGTGAATTGTGGTAATTTCCAGCCAAAATGGTCAAAGAAAATAAACATTTATCTGAAACTTTTAGCTAAATAAATCCAAGTTTGCCATTAAAAAAACTATAGTCAATGTAACTGTATTGTGCCTTTCCTATGAGACTACTTTCTGTTCTGTATGTATCTTGGATATACATAGCTGTTTACATGTTCACTTTACCATTAGAATATCAGGTCCTTGAAGAGAGGGACTGCAACATTCTTTTCTTTATGTCCTCAGAGATTAATATTGCCTTAACATTACCTAATAGTAAGTGCTTATTACATTCCTGTAGATAGTTCACTGACAAGTGTACACACCCTTATTCTTCTTAGAGAGGGCACAAACTTGCATTCAAATATGACTTTAAAATTCCAGTGAAGAAGCATTTTCATAATTCATCATGACAAGGAATTGATCCTATATTCTTTAAAGGCTATGCCAAAAGAGTGCAAGTTCTGGCAAGGTCTGCCACATTAGACAGACTTTAAATACATTTCTAGTAATAGACAATGCCTTTTTGCCAAGGAGCAGTCTAGGTAAGAATGGAGAAGCTTATCTCAACAGGATGGATGTGGCAATTGAGGAAATAAAGTCTAAACATAATTTTAAGAAACTGAGAAAAGCAGAAAGAATGACTATATAGTCGCCTGAAATCTCTTCAAAGGAAGTGAGAGAGTAAGGTTAAGGGACGACTAATGGGAAATGATAGCAATGAAAAGGAAAAAAAAAGAGAGAGAAAACTATTTTAAGACAATAATTATAATGTCAATAATATCAAATAAAATCAAATTCTTCTAGAGTAAAAGATCTGGGCTAGAGTTCTGATTCCTTATGATGCTCTTAATATAAGGCAGATAGAATAGAAAAAAAGAAAATTTCTTTTAAAAACTCAAATTCCTCATTGTATTCAGGTTTCTATTCACACTGCCCCATCTATCTATTGAAATTAGTTTGGCTTTATCTATTAATTAAATTCCCCAAGGTATTTTAATTAGATGTATAAAAATAGTGAAGAAAAAGAAAACAAAAGTTGCAACTATACACATATTTAAAATCTCCTATTTTTAAAGGATGGTTTTAATACCAGATTCATTATGAAGAGTTGTTTGTTATTACATAGTTTTCTATAATTTTCTGAAATGGTGCCAAAACCAAAGATAGATGGATAGATACATACATAGATAGACAGACAGACAGATAGATAGATAGAAAGATAGATAGATAGATAGAAGGATATAGAAAGTTAGGGATGGTATGGTATAGGCAACTGGATATGTATATATCCATATCCACTATACATGTCTCTGCTTATCTATCTATCTATCTATCTATCTATCTATCTATCTATCTATCATGTGTAAATATATGTGTGTGATATACCTATTAATATTGTGCATAAGTATGTCTTTAAATACATTTCTAGTAATAGACAATGAAGATCAGAGTTTATCCCATTATGTATTGTTTCAAATAGCTACAAGCATAAATCTATAAATCATGTCTTGGCTATCACTTCAGAACTTTTGCTTATGTGTATTATTTAATATCCCTAATAAATTAAGAAATACAGATTGATTTCCTTCCATTTGCAAGCAACTGTGCTATATTGGTTTGTTGAAGATGAAAAATTACAACTAATGATTTCCAGCCAGTCTTAATGGCTCAAGGCTTAATGATGGAGCCATTCCTATCATAACAGAAGTCCCTTGATATTCTCTTTTGAAGACTTTCTAACGAACCTGAGTTTACAATACTTTTAGTATATAGATAGATAGATAGATAGATAGATAGATAGATAAATACATATAATGGTTTATATAAGAATACACATATTCCTATAAAATCCATTTTTGCACATATTAGAATTTCACAGCATCTATCTTCACAGTATTATTGAAGTGATTTTTGCTAATATCAAATAAATAAATGTTATAAATCCACTAAGAAATGGAATATCATGCAAAAATAACTGTTTCTCAAAAGAAAGTATATTACACGGCTTTGGGAGATCAAAGGATAAGTTTTCTCATAAATGTCAACCATCAAAAAGTTCACCAAACACCTCCTGTATAATGAAACCATTGTAGAAAGAAGCCGACCAAAGGCACAATTTCAGTTTTCTGGCACTGTGTTCAAAAGCAATAATCCAGAATATTCTTTAGGGAGACAGTATATTTGGAAATTTTGCTTGAGAGAAACAAAGACAATAATATTGTGATATCATTAATCAAATCTTTCTACTTCAAAAAGCATTCATAAAGGAATATAGTAGACG
>CM053601.1:95749020-95763881 GCA_028646575.1 Pseudocheirus occidentalis | reverse complement strand
TTTTTTGGACTCGGAGTCTGTGGCACTTTTACTAAGAAACTTTGCTTGAGGGATCTCATATTACTCAATCTGGTTTTCACAGATAGCCTAGGAAATAGGCTTAAACAAATTTATATATTTCATTTACAATGACAAGAAAGGTTGGCAAAGACATTTTGAAACCATATATTTCCTTTCCCTTTGACCATAGGTTTTGAACTTTAAGGTTAACATATATTTTGGAATTCATTTAAACTTCTTTTGGGGTTTCAAATTTGCATTTTATTTATTTTTCACTTTCTTCCTTCAGAAATTATTTTTGAATGACTCCCAATTAGCATTATATCCCATGAGATTATGCAATTTAGAGCTAGGAAACTTTGTGTTATTTAGTTTAACACCCTCTTTTTATAGATGAAGTAACCTATAAGTAGGTAGATTAAGGCATTTGTCCAAGGTCACATAGCAAGTAGTAAAGATGAGATTTAAACCCATATCTCTGAACTCCAAATATAGGTTATCTCCACTATGTCATACTTGTGGATTCATTATAAGGCCCATTCTGTGACTGAAATATGGAAATTTGTAAATGGGAAATTAATTTTCCAAGTTTTATTTTTTTGTCCTAGAATAATGCAAACAAAACTGTGAATAATTCTGTGCATTTTCCTAAAGCGATTACTGAACTAAGCTTCCGTCATAACTCCATTAATGCTTATTCTTACAGTGAAAAACATTTCTTCAGATGAAAACAATTATCTTTTATCATCCTCCCATCCCCACTGAGGTCAGTTATTATTCTTTATCCGAGAATATAATTCAATAATTAATCAAAGAACATAAAATCCATGGCAACATCTTTCACTGAATTTTCTTGGATTAGATATTTCAAAATATTCATATCTTCTCAGCTGCATTCTCATGTAATGTCAAATAATTTAACTGACCAAGATTATTTCTTTCTTTAAATTTGTTTCTTTCATGAGTGAGGGACTAATGACTGTCATGTGCGCATTTTCAGTCATCAAGATGGAAATTTTATTGGTAAAGGGAACTTCTTGCATTGACAATTTGTTGCCTTCTCTGAAACTCAGTGTGAGAGAAGTTGGTTAGAATAGAGTTGTTAAATTCAAATAGAGATGACCACTGATATGAGATGCACACTGAAAGTCTTATTATGCAATACTATCTATATTTCATTACATCCCATTAATAATTTATCCAATTTCTCAAGGGACACCTCTCCTTATAGCACTGAGAAACTAACTTGACCAGCAGCAAAAAGCTAGCAAATCTGAGGTGAGATTTGAACCTAGGGATTCTTGGTTCCAAAGCATGATCTGAATCCATACTGCCTCTCTTGGTAAATATTCCTAATACAATTCTCATCTTGTTACAGTCTATTTACTCAAATCATTTGTGTATTCCAAGTCAGAGAGGATGTTCAGGGCTTCAAATTATACCTCCATTGTCCACTAATAACCACCTTTGACACAAGGGAACCTTGACTTGATTTTTAGAAGAAAGAAAAAAAAGAACTTTATTTAAAGGAAATTCCCTTAGCTACATATTTTAATTCTAATTAAAGTGAATTAATTTCCATTTTCCAAGCTAATTGCAAATATGAATGTCTAACATACTCTACACAGACTGAAGGAAATAATCAGCATTTAATTTTATATTCAGAAATTTATTATCATAGAGTGTAGCAGCACCATTTATTGTTGCAAGGATTATTGGCTTCCTTATTAAAGATGTGTAGCATTGTCTTTATCAATTTGTGGTTCTCCATATTATCTGTGACATTTTATTTCACTTCCAAAAACACCACTAATTAATCATTTCTCATTACAAATTAATATGAGTTTCCCCTCTTCTCAAAATTCCTTCTTTTTAATCAAGTAGCTTCCTGTGAGGCTTTTGTGGTTTGAAAGTTAGCCCAAATATCACTGTGTATTTCATGTACTTATGAGTACATATATATGTACATGTATTCTATATATGCATAAATATATAAATACAATGCATATATTTGCATATGTATGGGGAGAAACAATTATTTCACTCTTGTATTAATATCCAATTATTAAAATTGGGTAGACCTCAGCTTTTTTCCCGTCCTATTTCTTTGTCAAATCTCTGAAGGACAAGGCTGATAGAAAATAAAATTAGCAACCACTTCATTCTGGTTATCACTACTCCAAGTAGATTAGACTACTAATGTAAGGTGAAACTCCCTTCTGCTCAGGCTTTAGTGGAGCATACATTCTTAAATATATTGACAGATATCCGTTGCCTCATAGATCTGAAGATTAGAAGAGCCTTTAGTTGTTGTTCAGTTATTCAGTTGTTTCTAACTCTCTGTGAGACCATGTACTATACTTTCCATTAGGTTTTCTTGGAAAAGATACTGGAATGGTTTGCTATTTCCTTTTCCAGTTGATTAAGGCAAACAGGTTAAGTGATTTTTCCACGGTGATATAGCTAATATATCCTTGAGCTCAAATTTGAACTGAGGTCTTCCTGACTCTAGGATCAGTGCTCTATCCACTGAACAATCAAGTTGCTTCAGGAGTGGGAGGCAGGTCTTAGAGGTCATCTAGTCCAATTCTTACTTTTCTTTTAAAACTTTATATCTCAAAATAAGTAAATTGCCCAAGCCTTATTTTTTAATGGACAGAGCCAGAATCAAAGTCCTCTGAATCCAAACTCAATTTTCTTTCCACTGAATCAAGCCATAACACAGCAGTCAATAGTATAAGGATGAGGCATGAATGAATTACAAACAGCACTAGTGCTGAGAAAGCCTGGTCACCCATGAGATCTCAGATTTAAGATGTCATAGAATCAGAAGAAGGAACAAGTGAGGGCAATTAAAATAAAATTTCAGAAGAAACAAAAAAATGCTAATGCTGATAATCCAGAAAATCTGGCTGTGTGTGTAAAGGCAATTACACACACACACACACACACACACACACGCACACACTCAATCAATCAGTATCCCTTTTCTCCTCTTTTTGTCTTTCTGAAAATGAACACTTCTTTAATATTTGACACTATGGATACAGATGTTCCAGGATATGCAGCCATATGCCATTATTAGGAGACTGATATTTCAAAGATGCTTTGTGTGTCAGGAAGCAGTTTGGACTGGTTGAGAGTACTATGCCATTTACCAAGTGTAATCTAGCCATTATCCTTGGCCTAGTCAAGGTGGAATCCAGTTCATTGTTTGTAAGCAGTATCTATCCCAGATCCATGTTTTGATTAACTAATTTGACTGACTGCCTGCAATTCAACTACACACCAAAGTCTGGGCAATATATAAACTTTGCATACATTATTTCCTCTGTGTAAATCATTAGACTGATCTCTTTTGAGTAATTATAGATGGTATTTAAGTGTTCTTGTTGTGTTTTTGGAGACTGGTAAATCAGCAATCCACTCCTAAACATAGTAATTTGGAAGATATACCATTTATTGGGAATTTTTCTTGTTTGTGTATTCTGCCCTGAGTATTCATGATAGTAGAAGATATGTCAGGAAGCATGTGTTTGCCTATTTAATAATTCACTTGAATCGAAGGACAAATTAAAAAAAATCAATAGATATTTGTTAAATGTTTACTATGTTCCAGGCATTGTGCCAAGCACTGGGGAAACAAAAAGAGGCAAATGAAAGTCTCTCCCTTCAAGGAGCTCACAATCAAATGGGGGAAATCTACAAACAAATATACACAAAGCAAGTTATATACAGGATTAAAGGGAAATAATTAATAGAAATAAGGTACTGGAATTAAGAGGGGCTAGAGAAGTCTTTCTCTAAAAGGTGGGGTTTTAATGAAAATACTTTAAATTTTCTTTGTGATTGTTAAAAGGAAACATTACAAACAGTATTATTGTTCATGGCAACTCTCTCTCAAGTACAGTCAAGTAGATATTAGCATCCACTGATTCCTATGCCAACTTTCATATCCCTACAAAACCTTATTCTCAAAAACTGTTGAAGCCTAGGGAATTCTAGATTCCTTAAAAGTTCAACCAAAGTTAATTTTGTTTGATACAAAATGTACAATCAAAACTATTTACATGTGTTTGATATAGTAAAAGTTTGTAGAAGTTGAATGAAATTTTTTAAGGTAAATACTACAAAACATGATTCAATTTGAATAAATCAACCTAGGTGAATATCCAAATACATATGTGTATACAATAATAATGAAAATAAAAACTAACATTTAAAGCTCATAGATCATCACTTACTTTTTTCACATAATTCTTCAGATAACTTATGAAGTAGGGGCTATTATTATCCTCAGTTTACAAATGATAAAACTGAGACTGAGAGAGGTTAAAAGAATTGCTCAGGGTTATGTAACACAAATAGATATGCATATAAACAAATTACATTACTTGGGTCATATACATTACTTAAAAATAAGTCCAAAATGTTATATTTTTATTTTCTAAAATTTATCTTTTCCTCTTCTATTTTGCCTCATGACTTTAAAATGTATGGAGAATTAGACATCACTAATCGTTTCTCCATATGGTTTACTGTCAAAGCATAAATAAAGAAGCTATTATATTCTAGCAAGTTCAATACCATAAGATCTTTACAGTTTAATTCTTCTATAGTATCATATATCATAAAAGCTAATTTTTTTTTCTGATGTCTCATTTTACTCAGAGGTATGCTTAGGTATCTTAACTCTCACAAAATGTAAAAGGAAATATCGTCCAAATCTTTAGCTAGGTCACAGAACACAGTCAGCAAAGCTGCTACAGTTTCTGACAGCTGTTGCTGGAAACAGCTTTAGTATTTACACAGGGGCTATCCCTCTCTTCTGAGTCCAAGTTGCCAAGCAGTAGGGTGCTAATGGCAGTTATCACTGTGTCAGTCAGACAGTTTGGTGTGTTTCTGCTATTGGAAGACTATTGCCTTCAAAAGTTAGCTTTTGGTACTGCTTTCTCTTATGTTTACATGGAAACCACAGCCAAATGCCTCTCAGGCCCATCTGTTTTATATTAGACATCTGGACAATCTTGGCCCTTGTACTCACATTAATGTGAGGGTTCATAAACTTATTTAGTCAAATTTCATAGTCCACGTTCCAGGTATAAAGTTTTTGAGGGAAGGCTTTCTTTTCTGGGATCAAGGAAGCCCTTCATTTTCAGGTGTGGACAAATTTGGACAAATTTTATGACTAATTAGAAGGTCAAGAATATATTGAATTTTCACAAGAATCTGTCAAAGCTGACATTGTCCATCTCCCAGGTTTCTACCATGTGCTGACATTTAAGGATTTTTTTTGACACTAGGTTGCCTGTTACAAATTATCACACATTGCTCCCATTTTCTTTAGGACTTTTTATTTAAGAGTAAAACTTAGAAATAGGGTCTTTTGATAACTACTAGAGACAGATATAGCTGAGGGAAATTTTTGAAAAGACAATATGTAATTGTAATAAGATAAATTCTAGTTGATCAGAAATTTTACACACACATAAACATTTCCCTGCATTGATTTTATTAGACCCTGGTGTCATTTAAGCAAATTGATTCCCATGTGATCATTTAAAATGCTTTTCCTGGCCTTTCTTAATCATAAACTTAGAAGATGATGGTAAGAATAGCTAGCATTTGTATAGCATTATCAATTTTGAAAAGTACTTTACAGGTTATCTTGTCTAGAAAGAAAAATAAAGATAATTAAGGGAGCTTGCAAGGGTAACCTAGTCCATTGATAATTGGAGACAAAGCAATAAGGCCCAGAAGAAAGTGAGAATGACAATGACAGGTAAGGACAACTTAAAAATATGTTGAGATATGAATAGGGTAAAAAATGAATAGGATAATTGCTCAGGGTCACAAGAATGAGAAATAAAAGTTATTAATGAATGCTAAAATAGTTTGCAGGTAGTAGAAACCCAAAATAAGTCAAATTCTAGTCATGTAGCAACAAATGTCCTCAATATACTCAAGTGACTAGCATCAGATAAACTTGATAGAGTACTGGAAGATCTTACAGACATAATTGTAGAGAATCAATGATAGTGAACTTTGGGAATCTGGAGAAAGAATAAGATGTAGTAGGGCTAGAGATGTTGATTGGTATGACAGAAAATTGTAATATATAGTGTTATACTGGCAGCAGGCAATAGTCCATGGGCAAAAAGGCTTAACAGCCAACTATCCAAGGAAGGAATATATATATATATATATACTTTAATAATTATGTAATATGTATATATATTACATAACTATTAAAGTTTCAATCTGCTCCATTAATATTTCCCACAATATAGAAGTCAACAAAACAATAAGTTAAGCTCTTATATGAAGCATTTGACAATTTATGAGGTGCTTCTCATAGGAATGCTCACACTGAAGACTTCCATAGTGCTGTGGAAACTCTTTCCAGAACTTCCTCCACTCCCACCTCCCCACTGCACCCCCATGCCAGCAAGGGCTTCAGGAAAGTATCTATTTCTCAACAAGGAGCATGCTCAGATTTACCCTTTTTGGAGTATTATATGAGTTATACATGTTCTAACGATTAGACATTCACTACCACCAATACTCTTCGACTTTTAGTAGGGAAAACTGCCTAATAAATGACAGAATAAACTAAACCATATCTCTTCTGACTGCTAATGCTATTTTCATTGTACTAATTTGGGTTTTCAGTTAGTTTTATGATTTGGGGGCAAATCATAGCATCTTTAGTCTTCAGTGTCTCCATCTATAAAATATTGATGTCATTTTTCAGTTTACGTCATATGATTATCATTTGCATTAAAATATTGTAGATAGGAAGAACTTCTGGAAGACAAGATGGTACGGTAAGCTGTAAGCCACTGTATCTCTCCTATATTCATCTGCAAACAACCATAACATAGAGGCCCAAAATGAATCCTGGGAGATTCTGAGCCCCAGTTTGATGGAACAAGCAAATGCCAATACTAGGACTCCCTGTTCACCTTAGCATAGGCAGGGGAACCTGCAGAATTCAGTTCATAGCAATACCATGTGCTTCAGTGTAGCTGAGAACAAATAGGCATCCTCCAGAGGCCAGACCTCCATGTGATCAGCATAGTTCTGGGCAAACAGGTAGATACCACCCTATAGATGCCTAAACAAAGAGGCAGCCACCAGCTAGCACTGTCCTGCCATGTTTCAGTTTAGCCACAGAAAATTCAGAAACACCATACTAGGTCTCAGCACACACCAGATACCACAAGTAAGAACAAAACTCAGCACCTGGTAAGCTACCAGACTCCTATTGCCTCTAGCAGCACCAGCCAACACCTGACCCGACCCTCTCGATGCTGTAGCAAACATGAAGTTCCCCATGAAGCACCAGGTAAATAGCTAGAGCTGGTAGCCTCTGGTATAAGAAGCCTAAGACAATACCCCTTCCACCATGAGAGTAGAGTTCAAATTTAAGAGAAACCCCAACCAAAAAAATAAAATATGAGCCAAAAAAAAAATGTCGCCATAGAAAGTTAGGGAAGATAGGGAAGATCAAGACACAAACTCAGAAGAGGACAACAATGTCAAAACAACATTGGTCAAAACCCCTAATAAAAATAGGAGGTGGAATAAAACACAGAAGGAACTCATAGAAGAGCTTGAAAAGGAGCTAAAAAAATCATATAACAGAGGTGGAAGAAAAATGGTGAAAGAAATAAGGGTTATAAAAGAGAATTATGAAAAAAAGTCAACAGCTTAGAAAACTTTAAAAAGTAGAGATGTTCAAATGGAAAAGGAGATAGAAAAATTCATTAAAGAAAACAATGGGAAAGAAAGAAAAGAAGATAATTAAGGAAAACGATACTAAAAATCCGAATTGGGCAAGTTTAAGCTAATGAGTCCAGGAGACCTGAAGACTCAAACAAAAATTTAAAAGAATGGAAAAGTGGAAGAAAGGTAAAATACTTGATCAGAAAAAACAACTAATTTGGAAAATAAATTGAAGAAAGACAATATAAGGATTATTGGACTACATAAATGTCATAATCAAAAGGAGAACCTGAAAAGCATCTTTCTTTTTCATTTTTTTGGAGGGCAATTGGGGTTAAGTGACTTGCCCAAGGTCACACAGCTATTTTTTATGGTAAGTGCCTGAGGCCAGATTTGAACTTAGGTCCTCCTGACTCCAGGGCCGGTGCTCTAATCAGTGCATCACCTAGCTTCCCCTGAAAAGCATCTTTCAAGAAATTATCAAGGAAAACTGCCTTGATGTTCTGGCACCAGAGGGCTAACTAGGCATTGATAGTATTCACTGATCACCTTAGCAAAGATATCTCCAAATAAAAACTCCAAGAAACATTATAGCCAAATTTCAGAACTATCAGGTCAAGGGGAAAATATTACAAATGGCCAGAAAGAAATGATTCAATTATCGGGGAGTTACAATCAGGATCACATAGGACTTGGAAACTGCAACATTAAAGGATCAGAGGACCAAGGAACAAGGATTACCAGCAAAAATCACTTACCTGGCAAAATTAAGCATGATACATTAAGAGGAAAAATAGTCATTCAATGAAACTGAAGGATGTAAGGATTTCAAGCTTTCATAAGAAGACCAGAACTTAAACCAAAAAAACTTTACCTCTAATAACAAAATGAAACAGGTAAAAAGGGCAAAGAAAACTTAAAGGATTCAATAGAGCTAAACTGTTTATATCCCTACATGAGAAGGTGATACTTGTAATCCTTAAAAATTATGTCACTAACAGAGCAGATAGAAGGAAATAAAGAGATAGAAGGTACAGGTATAAAGTGAATTTGATGGAATGACATAAAAATTAAGGAATGAGAAAGAGGAGTACAATATCTTCAGAAGAAAGGGAGAGGTAGAATGCAGTAAATTATCTCACATAAAGAGGTAGGAAAAACTTATGATGGATGGAAAGCTTGGAGGATGGGCAATAGGCATCACTTGAACCTTACTCTCATCAATATTGCTTCAAAGAGGGAATAATATACATTATTGATTGAATATATAAATCTATCTTACCTTACAAAAAATAGGGAGGGGGAAATTAAACAAAAGTGGATGGTGACTGACAGACAGGAGGTGCTGTACAGAAGGAAAACACTGGTGAGGTGGGAAATGGTGAAAGGAGGGAGGACAAGCAGGAGGAAAAATAAGATAGAGAAGAATTTACAGATAGTAATAAAAATATGAATATGAAAGGGATGTACTGTTTCATAAAACAAAATCCTACAAGGTATTTTTATTACAAGAAATACACTTGAAGCAGAGAGACACACATACGGAAAAAGACAGGAGCTAGAGCAGAATCTATTATGCTTTAGCTGAAGCAAAAAGAAAAATCTCCTCCCCCCAGAAAAAAAGAGATAGCAATCCTGTTCCTAAATAAGGTAAAAGCAAAAATAAAACTAATTAAAAGAGATAAGGAGGGAAACTACATCTTCCTGTAAGACAATATAGACAATGAAGAAATCAAACTAGAAAAAGCAAGGACTAATCTAATTGTCAGATCGTAGAAAGCATTATGAACAATGGAATACATAATTTTAGGTATATTAAATTTTAAATGTTCCTGTACAAACAAAACCAATTCAATCAAGATTAGATGGGAAGCAGAAAGTTGGGAAACAATCTTTACCATGAGTATCTCTCATAAAGACCCCATTGCTCAAATACATAGAGAAATGAGTAAAATTTATGAGAATACATACCATTACTTGAGAAATGATTAAAGAATATGAACAGGCAGTTTTCAGAAAAAGAAATCAAAGATATCCATAGGCATATAAAAAAGTTCTCTAAATCACTCTTGGTTAGAGAAATACAAATTAAAACAACTCTGAAATACTACCTCACATTAATCTGATTGACTAATATGACCAAAAAAAGAAAATTATAAATGTTTGAGAGGATATATGAAAATTGGGACACTAATACATTGTTTGTGGAGTTTTTTTAAATTAATTTTTGAAATTTATTTTCTTGTTTACATCATACATTTTGATTGACATTTTGAGTTGCACATTTTCTCCCCGTCTTTCTCCTACCTCCAGCCCTAAAACAGAGATCCTAGTTTAAAGACCCTCCCCCAATATGCTCTCTTTTATGCCCTCCTCCAAACCCCCTCTGACTTTCTTGTAGGTCAGGGAGGGTCTCCCTATCCCCATAACTGTATATCTTAATTCCCAGTTGTATGTATTGTAGAGCTTTAAATTCTAGATTCTTTTTGGTTCCTCCCTTGTCACCCACCTCCACTGGAAGGAGAAGCAATTCAATACAGGCTGTACATGTGCAATTTCACTGGACACTGGACATATTGTAAGAGGTTGATTACATGGCCCTCCTTCCTATCCACTACCCCCCCTTATTCTGTTCTCTACGCTGTCAATGTCCCTTTATTACTGAAGTGTGTGCTTCCAGCAACCCTACTCCACACCCTGCCCTTCCATCTGTCATCCTGCCTCTCATCCCCTTGCTCCCTTCTCTCCTGTGTGGCATGATACCTAGTTTAGAGTTTATGTTGTTCCTTCCCTAAGCCAAATTCAATTAGAGTAAATGAAAGTAAAGTTTTAACAGTTATAACTTGCCTTTTCTATATGGCATGATTAACCCCATTTTGTCTCTCCCTGTCTCCTCTCATTCTAGTCCTCTCCCACCTCAGAATTTCACCTTTTATGTATCATCCCTTCAATTTCAATTGATCCTGTATGCTCTATGTACACATATACACACATGTTCATATATATATTTGTACACATATATAGCCTCCTATATACACATATGTGTAGGTATACATACATATATGTGCATATAAATAATACATATATACCTATATACATACGTATACATATATACATATACATACATACACACAAACACACACACACACACACACACATACACACACACGTTTGGATTCCCTTCACCTATCCTCATACTGAGAAAAGTTTCATAAGTTACTATTATCGTTTTTCCATATTGCCAGGTAAATAGTACAACTTTGATAAGTTCCTTATGATTTCTTTCCCATGTTTACCTAGTCATGCTTCTTGTGTTTGAATGTCAGATTTTCTGTTCAGTTCTGGTTTTTTCAGCAAGAATGCTTGAAAGTTCTCCACTTCATTGAATGATCATATTTTCCCCTGGAACATAATACGCAATTTTGCTGGATAGGTGATTCTTGGTTTTAATCCCAACTCTCTTGATCTCTGAAGTATCATATGCCAGGCCCTTCAATCCCCCAGTGTAGAACCTGCCAGATCCTGGGTTATACTAATTGTGTTCCACAGTATTCAAATTGTTTTCTCTTGGCAGTCTATAATATTTTCTCCTTGATATGGGGATTCTGGAACCTGGCTATAACATTTCTAGGAGTTTTCTTTTGGGGATCTTTTTCAAGAGGTGATAGGTGAATTCTTTCAAGCTTTATTTTGGCCTCTGATTTTAAAACATCAGGGTAATTTTCCTTGAGAATTTCTTGAAGGATGCTTTCCAAGTTATTTTTTTGATCATGGCTTTCACGTAAACTAATAATTTTCAAATTGCCTCTCCTGGATCTATTTTCCAGGTCAGTGTTTTTTTAAGGAGATATTTCACATTGCTTTCTATTTTTGATTTCTTTGTAACTGTTTAATAGTATCTTGATTTCTCCTAAAATCATTAGCTTCCACTTGCTCCACTCTAATTCTGAAGGAACTATTCTCTTCAGCATGCTTTTGAGATTTTTTTTCCATCTGACAAATTTGACTTTTTAAGGCATTCTTCTCCTCATTGGCTTTTTGGGCCTCTCTTGCCATTTGAGTTAATTTGTTCTTTAAGGTGTTGTTTTCTTTGGTCAGGTTGTTGACTCTCTTTTCATGATTTTCTTGCATCATTCTCATTTCTCTTCCCAATTTTTCCTCCACTTCTTTTATTTGGTGTTCAAAGTCCTTTTTAAGTTGATCTGCATCTTGTAGCAATCTTCATGTTTCTTGGAACCATGTGGTGTGGGAATTCTGACTGTGTTATCTTCCTCACATTCCATGCTTTCATGCTTTTTGTCCCCAAAAAGGATTTTAGAGTTTGATTGCTGTTCTTACTTTGCTTCCTTTTCCTACTCATATTGTCCAATCAATTAATTGCATGATATTTTTGGCTCTGTGGAACTCTGCTTCCAGGGGGGAAAACTCTGTCCCAAATTGCTGGAGTTTTCACACCTGCCAGAGCTATTAGGGGGATACTGCAGCCCCGACCAGCTTTGGCTCACTGAAAGCATATCCCAGGACTATCATCTGAGACCATGATCTGGATCCGGGCCACTGAAAACAAAAGCCCTTGGCCCTGATCAATTGTCTTGGCCCCCCTCCAATCTGCAGGCGAGGAGGTCTGAAGTAGACCAGTGGTGGCAGTTGCCGCATGCAGCCATTCCTGCCACTTCCCGCCATTTCATGCTGCTTTCTTGCCCTGGGGGAAATTTGGTCAGACCTGCTTTTCTCCCTCAAATTTAGCTTGTATTCCATTGACCTTTCTCTTAGCCTTATTTCTCCTGGCTTGATAAATGTGGAAACTGCTCCAGCTGCTGCAGATCTGCACTCCTGTATACTCCAGCTGAGACTCTTTCCTACTACTCTGGGGCCTGGGTGTGGTTTCAGGCTGGTCTGGCCTTGGCTCCCAGTGTGCTGCAATGAGCCTCACCTGCTGAGCTGCCTTCAGCTAGAGATGTGTTTTCTGTAATTTTGTGAGTTTTGGAGCCCTAAAATTTGTTTAGACTCAAATTTTATGGGTATTAAAGGTGGCTATGTGGTAGCTGCGAAACTTTGCTGCTTCTTTGCCGCCATCTTGGCTCTGCCCAGGTTTGTGGAGTTGTGGACTGATTCAACCATTCTGAGAGCAATTTGGAACTATACCAAAATGGCAGCCAAACTATGCAAACTCTTTGATATAAGAATGTCACTACTAGGTCAGTATCCCAAAGACATCATAAAAAAATGGAGACAGACTTATATGTGGAAAAATATTTGTAGCATCCCTTTCCATCATGGCAAAATACTGGAAATCAAGTGGATTTGCCCATCAACTGGGGAGTAGCTGAACAACTAGCTGTGGTATATTAATATAATGGGATAATATTGTTCAATAATAAATTATGAATAAGCAGATTTCAGAAAATCCTGGAAAAACTTGTATGATGTGATAAAAAGTCAAATAAGCAGAGCCAGTATACTGTAACAGCTACAAATGATCCAAGATAAGTAAAAAGGGCTCAGAAAGAAAAATACTATTCACACCCAGATAAAGAAGTGATAGACTCTGTATGCATATCAAAGCATATTTTTCACTCACTTTATTCTCCTATGTTTTTTCCCTTTTTGATTTATTTCTTCTTATACAACCACAAAAAGTAAGGAAGTATGTTTTAAATTATAGCATTATAAACTATATCAATCTGCCTATTATTTTCAGAAGGGGGAGGGGAGGAAAGGAGTGAGAAAAATTTGGAAATCAAAATCTTGTAAAAATGAATGCTAATAATTTTCTTGGTACATAATCAGGGAAAAATAAAATCCTATTTAAAAAATAAAATATTTCAGATAAATGCTTCAAAAATTTGCCATATAAGTGAAATTATCATCAAATATATTTCTACACTGCTTTCAGCATATTTTATCAATTGTTATTTAGATTTTCAATCACAATGATGATCAAAAACTTATGATCTAACTGCCATAACCTATAAGACTTATCTATGAGTAAGAGGGAATTTGGTGGGATAAATAGGAACATATGTTTTTAACTTATGATTATGGCAAAGCCATTCAGTTAATGCAAATATTTTGGGGGCCTAGACAATTTAGAGAAAAAAATAATTTAACTTTTGGTTTAGTTTGTAGTTGTAGTTATTGTTGCTTTCCCTGTTCTAGTTCTGTGATTTCATTGATGTGGGGAACACCCTATAAGAAAATTCACTTCACACTTGGATATCAGCACTGAGATGTTCTGAGTTTGCGTGGTCAAGGGTGATGCTCAGAATAACAAAACCAGTATATACTTAGGTAGAACTGGGTCATAGATCTTTCTAAATCCAAAGTCAGTGCTCTGTTCCAAATGTCTCACCACCTATCTAGCTTTTAGATAATTATAAAATTAAATGAAAACAGATTAAATTTTAAAAGACTATGCCTATGCTATGTAACTTTCAGCTAAGTAGTCCTTGTATACTTAAAATACCCATCTTAAATTCCTTTAAAATTTATTTCCTTATTATATAAGTATAGAAATTATTGCATATATAATTCTTGAAATTTTACTTTGAAATTTTTTCCTCCAACGATACTATTATATATTTTGCCTTGTCAATTCACTGCAAACTCTTTCTGCCATGCTATGCCTTTTAATCTACCATTTCCCTTTTCAACACTTTGAGTACTGTAACTATATCACTGCTATCATTGCCTCAGGAATGTGTTTGTTGGAAACTCTATTTTTTCTGCTGATCATCTAATCATTTTCAGAGTCCTAAATTTCTTCCAGGAACACCATTTTTCTATGTGTGAAGTCTCCTTCGTTATAATGTCAACTTCTTAAGGTCAAGAAATTTCTAACGTTAGTATTATTATGAATTAGCACAGTGTCTAACATATCATGTTTAATAAGTCCTGGAAATCTTTGTTTTTAAGTGCAGAGATCATTGACTTGGTCAATCAATTGCCTCTTCCCCTCAGTTAAAGTAAGTGGTAATATGCTATGCCTAGTTACATCAAGAGACAACATATATTCGGGGCGGCTAGGTGGCACACTGAGGACAGCATCGGCCCTGGAGTCAGGAGTACCTGAGCTCAAATCCGGCCTCAGACACTTAACACACACACAAAAAAAGCTAGCCATGTGACCTTGG
>CM053601.1:95726747-95742363 GCA_028646575.1 Pseudocheirus occidentalis | reverse complement strand
ATAGTGGCAATTTTAAGGAATTTTGGATATATGTTGATCAACAAGCAGAAAAACAAAACATTATTAGTAATCTTTGCCTCTATTTTGAAGTATTTTCCCTAAAAGTAAAAAAAAAATCATTCTCCTTTAAAATTTTTAAACAATGATTTCAGAGATGATATGAAACCTCCCCATTTCTCCTATACACTGACAAAACACACGCCTGGGTGTGCGCACACACACACACGACTTTAACAACAACAACAACAACAACAAAAAAGATAGGAGCTATGGACATAAAGTCCATGGAGTAAAAAAGATCACTTTCAAGTCTTGAATTTTACATATACTGCATATCTGAATCTGGGTGAGTCACTTTTGCTGTTGGTGCTCTAAGCAACTCTCTAAGACTAAACTCAAAGAAACATGCTAACCTGCATTATTAGGATAGATTTCCTCATATGATGTTTTCCTATATCATTGAAGTTACAGGGTCTAATCTTTAGACCTTTCTTAATTTCCCTTTCATATTACAGTGGGATCAATCCAATCCTTTTTTCCCCTTTAAATGATTGTGAAGTCCTATTAAAACTTAATAAATGGTTAGATATAGAACATCATGTTATTTGCCTACTGTCTTCAGATGATGTTGAGTACAAAATGACTTTTGAAGGTTCCCTGTGCTGGGATACATTTTTGAATAACTAAATCTAGACCTCATTAAACAGTATATTAAAGTTTATTTTATATTTACATCAAGAGAGTAGATTGACATGACACTTCAAAAATTAGAAAACGTCATAATCATAATAACATTGTGACTTTAGGATATGGAAAAATAATTTTGATTTGAGAACTTAAAAAATTGAAGTTAGAAAATCTATGTAATATTTATGAGTCTTGAGTATCACTCTAATAAGAATGCAAATATTATGAATGTTTTCTGCTCATACAGTACTGCCATTTACCAAACAGAATATTGTTATTTGACCTCCGTCTGTAAACATTGACATTGCACTCACATTTATAATACATTTCTGTCTGTTTTACCAGAGTTGAATGTTTCCACCGGGAATGTTATTACTTATTAGGGCTGGAAACACACCTGCACCAGCTGTGAAGCTAAGCATAAAAAGTATGCCAGCCAAAATCCCGGAGTCTCTTAACAGATCCTTGCTGCATTATTGCCATGGAACAAAAATTCATCCTGAAATGTCAGGAAAGAAACTTTTTCTAACATTTCATTTCTTTAGAACTGGAGATTTGGATTCTTGTCATACTTTCTTTCATCACAGATTTTCAGGATTGAATTCTTGTCTTTAACATTTCGATATAAAATGGCCAAATATTTTTGCTGTTGTTGACCTCCTGAAAATAAGGTAAGAAGTAAATAAACTCTGACAAGTTATTTTTAGAAGTTCAAAATCAGCAAAAAAAAACCTATTCTAATTATTTTATTTGAAACATAAATACATAATTTTAAATCTACATATCTATAATTTAGTCTTTGATATCTAAGCCCAGCCATAAATAAACTAAAATGCTACATTAGCATTCAGCTATTTCTGCAAAATTAATTCTTTTAATTAGCAGAATGTGCTGGTAAATATTTAACAACCAGCTCTATAGAAGACAAAGAATGGCTAGAAACACAATGAGTTCATGAAGTTTATTCTTCATTATTAACATTTTCTCCATCAATTACTTAGGTTTAGACGATCAACAACATGATAAAGCAAATCATTATTCTTAGGGGTTGCCTATTTCTTAAGTATAAATGCTCAGATTGAAAATGTAACAATCATCTCTCATGAGTTTGTAGGAGCTGGCTTCTCCCCACCTCTGGCTTATCCTAAGAGCATCTAAGTGAAGGACAAAGTTGATTTTATGTGGAAAAAGTTGTAGCAAAATTGCAAGATAAAAGGTGAAGAAATGAAAATTTCAAGGGGAAATAAGTTGAAATAGTCATTTTCTTTTTTTTTAATCCTCTGATCTTCTCATGGATGAAGATGAAAAAGGATTGGTTTGTAAGATTGGAGAAGGAAGTATCTTGATCACAAAAGCTATAGCTTCAATCTATAACATCAGTTCCCAGGATAGCAAATTCTCATCTTCCTTAGGGAGTTTTGAATTCCTCAGCATGGTGATTTTTAGCAGGTCAAATAGAAATGGTAATCCCATTCTTAACAAACATTAAACCTTTTAAATCATTATTACCCACACCTATCAACTTCATTAATATTCTGTAGAGTTGGAAAGGTAGACATTGGAATTTCCTTTGTCTCTTATTATGATGGTTCATTAAAAAATATATGTATATAATTTTAATTAATTCTCTCTATATTTGTATGTATATACATTATCTATTTATCTATATCTATCTATCTACCTATCTATCTATCTATCTATCTATCTATCTATCTATCTATCTATCTCTCACTCCAATACATCACAAATTCTGATATCAAAATTATTTTCCTACATAGGCCTGACCATGTCATCTCCTCTACTCAATAAACCCAGAAACCATCCTACTATATACAGGATCCAATGCAAAATCTTTTTATTCTTTTTAGACTTATAATTCTTCACATTCTGACCCCTTCCCATCTTTCCATTTTCAATTTAATTTTCTCTTCTTGAGGAACCATAAGATCTGACTACATCGGACTACTTGCTATTTTTCACATACTAGACTCCATCTCATTGCTTTGGCCTCTAGTACCTACTCAACTCTAAATCTATGTTTCCCTGTCTTCCTTCAAGATTCATCTCTCACCCGGTTCTCCCAGATGATATCATCTCCACCCCCTCTGATTTTATTGTTCCTTCTTCCTTTCTACCTTTCTCTCCAAATCAAAGTGCTAGTTATGTCATGGTGCAATGGGGGCTGGGGGAGAAAACTTGGGTTTTAAGAGAACTAAGCATTCTCCTTTGTGCTACAGTAATTCACTGCCTCCCTCTACTTCTTAATTTCCTCATCAGCAAAATACCTCATAATTCTATGATGCTTTAAAATGTACTCATTACTTGACTCACAGCAACCATAAGAATTAGGTAGCACAATTAGTTTTATTTCCATTTTACACATTAGTGAAGTGATTGACTGATATGACCTCTAAGATATCATGTAGCTCTAAATCTGAGGATCCTTTGACTTCTTGTTTTTCCTCTCATGCTGGCAAAAGCATGTAATTTAACTAGATTTTGCCTGTATGATGGTGTTTAAGGAAACAGGATTAGTCCACAAACTAATTTTATTTGAATCCCATATTTTCCTCAGTAGGCCCTGAGCCTCCCATGGGTTTCATACTTACATCCTAAGGAAGATGGGTCTTCCTGATTGCAGGCCTACAATTTATCCACTGTGCCACTTACCTGATCACTGAGTTTTAAAAATACATAAAAATAATTTTTTTGATTCCTCTCAATTGCCAAGTACACATTGATTTAGCTCTCCAAAAACATAATTTCTAATTTGTCATATTTGACCAAAGAGTGCCATTCACCAGAATATATATTTCCCCATAACATATGAGAGAGACTAATTTAGGAACAATATTTCTAAAATATGGATTACTGTAGTATATTTGACTGATAGAATTTTGTTCATGTGTTTTGTTGGGTCAAATATAAAACCTTACTAGGAATCAAAGTAACAGGAAAGAGTCAAACAATATTTTTTCCACTGCCACAATGTAACAGCAATCAGTTTTCCAGATACTTAGCCCTTAGTAACTTAGGGCAAAGTATGGAAGGAGTGAGCTCAGGATGGAAGGTCCTCTGTCCTCTGTTGAGAGGGCATGAACTCCCCTGTTGACGTGGAAGAAGGGGACTGGCTAAGAAAGGAGGGCAGTGTGTATATAAGAAGAGTTCTAGAGACAGAATCAGTAATGGCTCCTGTTGGAGGAAGCAAGATTGTCCCAGGGGCTGGGCTGCTGGACTTAAGAAGTGAGTTTGGAGTTTTCTTGAGAGAGAGAAACAGAGAGAGAGAGAGAGAGAGAGAGAGAAAGAGAGAGAGAGAGACAGAGAGACAGAGAGACAGAGAGAAAGAGACAGAGACAGAGACAGAGATAGAGAGGGAGGGAGTGTGTTTCTCTCCCAGCATCTGGAAGTTGACTGAGAACTGAGTTGGAGTTATCCTGAGACCAGAATCTGGTGAAGACCACCTGGAAGGCTGAGAGGGCTTGCCTGGAAATCCTTCTGGAAGGCAGAGATTCTCCTAGATCTTAGGGGCAGCTGAATTGCTGGAGGACTAAAGAAGCATGACCAGGATAAGCCTTTGTTTGTTTGTGGCCTGGCTGATCCTTGAGTTCCTGGCAACAGAAGTGATGAAAGGTCTGAAAGGTACAGGACATTGTGAACTTCAGTGTGTACAAGAGACTGTCTTGGGGACTAGACAAGGACCTGGGAGCTGTCTACCTGTGAGGACTGAACAAGAACCTGGGAGCAGTCTGCTTCTGAATCCAGTAGACTTTTTGATGGATTCAGAAGGGAGCTGGGACCATGGAAGGGGATCCATGGAATAACAGAGACCACCCCTAGTCAAGATGAAGAGAAGGCCTCCCCTTGAATGAAACTGAGGTTTGCTTTGACAACAAGGGGTGGAGGGTTTGTGTGGTTTTCTAATAATTGTGTTTAATGACTGACTGAGTTAATGTATGTTTGCGCTATGAGTGGAAGATTGATTATTGTATTGTGAATTGACTGAATGATAAAGTATTGATTTGCCCCATCAGTGGAAGATTGATTATTGTATTGTAATTGATTGAATGATTGAGTATTGATTACTGTATTGTGAATTGATTGAATTCTTTGTTCTAAATATTGTGGCCACTGTAGTGAAAACTGTGTGGCCATTTTAATGTCAAGCGGTTATAAACACTATATTGTGATTTTCTGTGATAAGATATAATGTTGTGAATATTATATTGTGATATATTGTGAATGTTTGCCTCTATTTGTAATGAAATAAACAGATTGTTCACTATACTGTGTAATCTGAACCTTAAAAGCTGTTCACAGCAGCATTCTTTTAGGAGTCAGCTGGTGCATGGTGTTACATCCATGGATTTAAGATGGAAATTATTAAGGTAAATTATTATTAAAACAGAAAAAAAATATTTGTATGAGTGAAATGAGATAGCAAAGGTACAAAGATATCTTCAGAACATTTTTTTCAAATATTAACTGTTTCATGTCAGTCTTTTTAAATTTTTAGGTGAAAGTTCCTTTTGAGAGAATTTGATTAAAGGATGGGAAAGTTATTGTTAATATCTATGAATAGGGATTTTTGGTAAAGTAAATACTTGAATAAGTAACTCTGTCCTTTTATTGGTTGTTGTTTTTTATTGTTTCTTTGCATCAATAGTTGATAGTATAAAATATGTACTTTAGAAGAATTAAACTGTAGCTAAAGTTCTACCAACTGCTTATGGCCATTAAACAAAGTGTTGATTATGTAGGATAAGGATTAAATATTATTTCTGTCATTTTAGCCTTGCCACACTAGAATTTTCTCATTCCCACTATTGGGTAGATGCCTATATCAAAGGAAATATTTCTATTTCTTGAAGCCAGTACCCTGCTGTTGATCTCAGCAGAGATGAAAATATTTAATTAGTACGGGAGACGGGGGAGAGATAATATCAACATGATCACAAAACACAATGAGAAGTGATCAAGTTAATATTTTCTGACATCTGACTCAATTGAACTGTATAGACAATATAACACAATTTTTCAACTCTGAAGACACTGGTCTTTATAATTCTTCATAGTATTAGCTAGCATTATTGTGATACTTTAAGACTGATGAAGTCTTTATAAATAGTATATCATTTTATCCTCAAACAATTCGAGGATGCATTTGTTATCATTCCTTTGCCTTCTAGATGAGCAAATTGAGGATGAAAGAGTTTAATGACTTGTAAAGGGCTACACAAAAAGTAAACATTTGAGACAAATTTCAAAAACAGATTTTCCTTACTCTATGGCCAGCACTCTCCACTAAGATCCTAAGCTGCCTCATGTGAGCACGAAAATCTTCTTTCTCTTAAACTTGTAGTATTCTTATAAAAATTAAGAGAGGTGAAAAATCAGGTTTTAAACAGATCATACCTTTTTAAAACCATGAACAGCTAGAAACTTTTCAAATATTGGCTAATCTGAAATGTTGTTGAGTTTAATATTGTTAAAATGTCTGAACAACTGGGTATGAATTGAATACTTTTTAGAAATATATTTTCATAACAATGACCTTTGTTATAGAATTTCCTTTTTATATATTCTAGATGCCCAGGAGGACCCCCCCAAAAAAAAGAATTCTAAGGATAATGTAGATGAATTTTGTTCTATTTGTTTTTAGGAGTCAGAGAAACAAATAAAATGAAAGAGCTGTTAGCCAGAAGAGGCTTATTCTGCCAACAATGCAAAACAGGACTAATGGGCAGATGCTCTTCAGAAGGAAATTGCCACTTCATATAGAAATGTACTTTTTAATATTTGGAGATATCAAAAATGTAATGTATTGATTTTTAAGCTAGTGAATTCCATAGTCCTGGAACTGATCAGCAAAGGCTGGATAATAACTCATCAAGGACACTGTAAACTTCATATTCAATAAATTGGTCAAAGGAATTGGAGATGTTTAGCTTAAAGAAGTTGAAACATAGGGGGCAATGATACTTCTCTTTAGTCTTGAAAAGCTGACATTGGAAAAAAGATATGAGAACCATTCTGTTTGACAGCAAAGGTCAGGACAGGAAAAAATGGGTAGAAATTTCAAGGAGGTAAATTTAGTCTTAAAGCAATTGTCTTGTGTGCATGTAATACAAATTTCTTAAGAACTAGAGATTTTTAAAAACTGGAATAGACTGACTCAATAAATAAACTATGGTGACCCTATTACAGGGATTCATGAAGTAGAAAATGAATGTCCCTCTATTGGTTGACTTTTTAAAAAATTTATTTTAGACCCAAATGACAGAATACAAATAGAAAATTAAAAAAGGAAAAAAAACATATCATAAATTAAATACTGAAACTTAAATACAAAGTTAGAGAGAAATAAAATCATGTCATGTGCATAGCAGAACATGAGAGAATTCAAAATATGTAATAATAAATTTTCATTTCAAGAAAGCCTATGTGATAAATAATACTCATTGTGTTGAGAATTGTCCATCTTTGATTCCTTGTGCATTTTCTTTTTTGTTTTCTGCTGTGCACTTGACTTTGTTCTCCCCACACACACACACAAAGGTCACAACAAAGATTAAATGTGTTTCTCTATAGCTGTAGATACAGATATACAAACATACAGAGACATATACTTTCCCAAAGCTATTCTGCTCCTTACCTTTGTTTTTTATATATAATTATATTTCTTGCTTCCTATCCTTTCTGCCTCCTCTGCTTTACTTCTGTCCATTACTTTCCCCTCCTATGACTTGCCTACTCCCCTCCAAGGATCTCTGCCCAATCTTCCCATTCCCATAAATCTAAACACCCTTCTATAGACCTATTTACTTATTTTCTCACCCTCCTCTCTAAAGGTTTCTCCCTTGTCCTCCCTCTTCCCTATGCCCCTACCCTTTATTTCTTCCAAATTTAGAAAACTATTATACTTTTCTAAATACATATGTATTGTTCCCTTTTAAACCCATTCCTATTGAAAGCAGGTTACCAGAACTACCAGACCTCCTCCCCATCTTATTCCTGTGTATCATTTCTCCCTTTTGCACCTCAAATAATTACTTTTTAGCTGTTCCTAAATGGCTTTACTTTTTCAATTCATGTCATTCTCAGGCTTACCCTAATCTTTCTTATAAACTATCATTCTTATAAACTACCCAATTATTGAAAAAAATCTTAGACATCCATTTTACATTTTACATATGTAAAAAGTAAACAGTCTGTCCTTATGGATCTCTTATATTCAGTCTTTGTTATGTACCTTATATTTCTCTAGGATCTTACATGTTGAATCTTCTATTAAGTTCATGATTTTTTAACAGAGTCTTGGAAGTAAGTCTGAGAGTTTATCAAATGTTGCAACAGCAATCAATTTAGTAGATACTGATCACTTAGTAACTTAGGGCTAAGTATGGAAGATGTGAGCTCTTCTCCTTTCCTGATGTGCAAGAGGGGATTGGCTGACAGAAGAGATCTATGTGTGTGTATAAAAAGAGTTCTAGAGACAGAGAAACAGAATTGGGAATCTATTGGAGGAAGCAGGATTGTCCTAGGATCTGGAAGCTGAAGGAGAACTGAGTTGGAGTTTTCCTGAGAACAGAATCTGGTGAAGGCCACCTGGAAGGCTGAGAGGGCTTGCCTGAAAGGCCTCCTGGAAGGCTGAGATTTATCCTGTATCCTAGGGCCAGCTGAACTGCTGGAGGACTGAAGAAGTATGACTGAGAAAAGCCTTTGTTGGTTGGTGGCTTGGCTGATCTTTGAGTTTCTGGAAACAGAAGTGGTAAGGCATTTGAGATGTGTTGGACCCTGTGAGCTTTGGTGTGTGCCAGGGACTGACCAGAAGACTGGACTAGGACCTGGGAGCTGTCTACCTCTGGGGACTTGACCAGAACTTGGGAGCTGTCTGACCCTGAATCCAGGTAACTGTTTGGTGGGTTCAGGAAGGATCTGGGACCATAGAAAGTGATGCAGGGAATCAGAGAGACCACTCGAAGTCAAGATGAAGAAAAGGCCTCCCATTGGATGAAATTGAGGTTTGCTGGACACTGAGGGGTGGAGACTTTGTGTGGTTTTCTAATGTTCGTCTTTAGTGACTAATTGCTAGATAAGTGACTGATTGAGTTAATCTGTGGTTGCCCCATGAGTGGAAGACTGAGTATTGTATTGTGAATTGATTGAATGATTAAGTATTGATTATTATATTGTGAATTGATTGAATGATTGAGTATGGAGGGTTTCCCTCTTGGGAAAACTTGATGATTATCCCTTTGTTCTTTGTTCTAAATATTGTGGCCACTGTAGTGAAAACTGTGTTGCTGTTCTAATGTTAAGCTGTTGTGAACACTATATTATGATTTTCTGTGATAAGATGAAGTGTTATAAATATTATATTGTGATATGTAGTGAATGTTCACCTTGATTTATAATGTAATAAATGGAGTATTCACTATACTGTATAATCTGAACCATAAAAGCTATTCACAGTAGCATTCTTTTGGGAATCTGCTAGTGCATGGCATTACAAATGTTCATTTTTTTTCATTCAGGATAATATTTAACTTTGCAGGGAATGATATTTTAGGCTAGAGTCCCAGTTCTTTTGCTCATTGTTATGTTGTGTTCCAAGACCTGCAGTCCTTGAATGTTTCTGCTACTGGGTCTTGTGTAATTCTAATTGTGTCACCATCATATTTGAAGTGCTTTAATTTTGTTGCTTTTAATATTTTTTTTTCTTGAGCTGTTGGTATTGGAACTTGACTATTTTATTCCTATGAGTTTTCCTCATAGCACCTCTTTTTAAGTGGAGATTGATGGATTTTTTTCTATTTCTTCTTTTCCCCCATGTTCTGAGTTCAAATTCGGTTCCAGATACGTTCCAGCTGTGTGAATATAGGCAAGTCATAATCCTGTTTATCTCAGTTTTCACATCTGTAAAATGAGCCAGAGAAGGAAACTGCAAAATAAGCCAGCATCTCTGGCAAGTAAGTTGCTAATGGGGTTATGACAAGCTGGACACAGCTGAAATGAATGAAAAACAACAAAAAAGTGAATGACTGAAAGACTGCCAAGTTGTTATATTCTGTTTCTTTTTTTCTGTATTTGCGTAATTGATTTCTGGGCCAAAAATTAGTAATTCCTACTTATTTCTACATTTTATATCATTCATTTCAGCTAATTATTGCATTCCACTGATATATTTGGATTATAATTCTATTATTTTAATATACATAGTATTTCCTCAAGCTCTATATTAAGCATAAATTGGATCTTTTTATATTCTGTATCTGGACTTAAATAGAATGTATGTTCACATGCTTATTAAATTGTACTCTTCTTATATGACTTGGATTGTCAACTCTTCAATAGGTAGCATCTGTGTTAAGTTTTCTTTTCTTTTCTTCTTGGAAATCTGTTTCTAAGTTCTCTTCATAACAATTTTTATGCCACAATACAAATTCCAAAAAAGCAATCTCCCCCCACCCTTCCAACATCTAAGAGATAACAAAAAAACAGTCCTCAAGACTTACTTCAAAGAAGCTCACAATTAGAAATCTGATAAAGAATTAAATTTTCAACCTCTTTTTAAAATGCTGTGTACAAATTTTCCCTTTCAATGTCATTCCAGCAAAGGGCTTTTGTTTGTACTGTGACAGCTTGTGGTGAATGTATACTGTTACCTTGACTGGAGTCAGACTGATCTTTCTCCTATTAATATATCATGTATTCTCATTTACATGAAAAACCCACTATTGCAAATTCCAAATAAGGTAAAAATAATTGACCACAAGTTAAGATATCTCTTTGATTTTATATCATTTTAGATTTAGTTTATAACTATCAACGAAATGGTAACTTTCAATTCCTTCATTATCTTCTTGTATTATGAAAATTGCTTCAGGCAATTTTTAAATAATAACACACTCAAATTCCAAATATTTTTTCTGTAAACATGCATATTTGCAAAGTAGCTAATAAAGTTTGCACATTATTCTGGAGCTTCTGGAGAATGGTAAAGAATGCTAGAGTTTCTTCTGGCAGTAGAGAATTTGGGGACGTTTGCTGCTTATCTTTCTTTGATGATATCAATTCTAATTCATTAAATTCAATAAAATTTTTAAGTGTCAACTCTGCCTTTTTCTTCAACAAATTATTTCACTAATATGAGAACAAAATGTAAGGTTAAAAAAGAAAATATGTATTGGGTAAATAATAGAAACAATATATCTTTATTAACACAGCTTCACAAGTGGGATGTAGTCCCCAAATAAACCAGGAGTCATATATTATGAACTTCATAGAAGCATTGAATATTTACCACCTAGGTTTTTTCCAATCACTTAAAGAAAAGTTACTCAATTGTCATTAACAAACTATTATAAGGGGTGGGGTGGAGTTAAAATTATGGATGATTACTTAGAACTTTCTCCACAGAAATGCAGGCAACTCATCAGACCAAATCCTAATTGAGAAAGCCAAGAAAAATCACAGCAAATCATTTTATTCTGCAAATGAGGGCTGTGAAATCTGTAGATCTGGGGGCTGGGGATGGTCAGGAACATACAGAGAGGAATATTGCAGTTCCTGGGTACAGAAAAGGGGGCTAAGAGATATCCCCAGGAGAGGAAGCAGAGAAAAAATTCCAGGGGATGCCTGAAATGATGCTAATGTAGGAACCGTTGCTATTTGACAGCTTCGTCATCCATTATCCAAATCCAGATACCAATAGGAGTGGTAGTAAGAGAGTAGGTCCCTAGCTGAGTACCAAGCAAGGGAAAAATGGAAATGTAGCTATGTGACTCTGAATCTATTAGCAGAATGGTGATTTTGTTCTACCTTTTATGCTAATGTGAACCCTACATTGGGCAAACCAGGTCAGGGAACTCAGACCAAAGGAAAGCCAGCAGTACTGTCACTTGTCTTGGTGAACCAACAGTGATTGAATCCAGAAGTAATCTACTGAAACTTAACCGCACATTAGCAGACAGTTCCAACCTAGGCCAGGCATTTGCAAAGCTCTTACCAGAAGATGTTAGACTTCAACAATATGTGAGCTAAGATTTGCCGGAAGTGTGGGCTAGTTTTTCAAGAGGCAGAAGATATAGAGACCAAATTGTCAGCATTTGGTTGATTATAGAGAAAGCAAGGGAGTTCTGGAAAACAAACAAACAGACATCTATTTCTGCTATATTGACTGCACTAAAGCCTTTGATTGTGTGGTTTATAACAAAATGTGACAAATTTTCAAGAAAAAAATGGGAATATTAGATCATATTACCTGTCTCCTGAGGAATTTGTATTCAGATCAAGAAGAAATAGTTAGAACCAAACATGGAACAACTGATTGGTTTAAGACTGGAAAAGGAGTACAACAAAACTGTATATTGTCATCTTATTTAAATTTTATGCAGATTATATCATGAGGAACACCAAGCTAGACAAATTAAAAGTCAGATTTAAGGTTGCTAGGAGAAATATCATCAATCTCAGATATGCAGATTATATCACTCCAATGGCAGAAAGTGAAGAAGAATAAAGAAGTCTTTGAATGAGGAAAAAAGAGGAAAGCTAAAAGCTGCCTTGATGCTTAATATTAAAACAAACAAAGAACATGGCAACCGGCCCCAGAACCTCCTGGAAAACAGAGGGAGAAGAAATTGAAGTAGTATCAGGTTTTATATTATTAGGCTGTAAGATCACTGCAGACAAAGAATGCAGCTATGAAATTAAAAGATGTTTGCTCCCTGGGGGAAAAACTATGGCAAATCTGGTTAACATACTAAAAAGGAAATTGCTTTGTGCCATCTAATCCATCTAGGATCATCTAGTCAAAGCTATATGGGTTTTGTTTTGTTTTGTTTTCCCAGCAGTAAGGCATCACTGTGAGAGTTGGACTTTAAGGAAAGAGGAATACTACAGACTTCAAATTCTGGTGCTCAATAAGATTTTTTTTAAATTTTGAGCTTCTCAAATTCGAATGTTCATGTTTACATCTCAACCTTAATTTCAGTGTTAATGCTAATACACATCTTAATGGAGTTTACTAGAAGGAAACTGCCTTTTCTAAAATAAATAAATAAACTGATGCTAGTACTCTTCTCTGAAATTTTATATAATATAAACTTCACAAACATTAGGGAAGGAATTTTCTTCCAAATTTCCTCTTTACCAAATAAATTTCTTTCTAAAAATATTTCAGAATTTGTTGTTTCTTCTCACAGTTGACAATTATGGTGAACAGTGATGGAATTTTCTTGGTGATCATCTTGACTTAATCCAAAGACTCTTCAAGACCATAGAAACTGAGTGAATCTCTGTGATTTTAGGACTGAGCATAAATGGGACAAACTAACATGAATCTGAATTGAATACAATATGAGAAGCTAATGAATCCCCTTGGATTCAGGTGGGGGCATCATCAAGGGCTTCCTAGGATTAAGAGCATTAGGACTGGGGAGTCTGAGTTTCCAAAGTCATATATTTTTGTGTTTGTCCTTAGCCTACGGAAAGACTTGGGCAGGGTTAAAATTAGACCAGGTCACCCTAATCTATAAACAAATAATTCCCTTGACTCAAACACTCAACAACTTGGTAAATTGCTGCTAAAAATATGGTTTCATGGATGATTTTGCACTCAGTGAATCCTCTGAAGCTGAGATGCAGCAAACTATGGATCATTTCTCTGATGCTTGTGCTATTTGACGTAGAAACAAGAGAACAGGTTCTCCGCAAGGCAACACCACAGTACCCACATCTGAAATCACTGTTTATATCAAATAGAAACATTTCAAATAGGGTGATTAAGTTCAGTTATCATGGGAGTATACTTTCCAGGGAAGTACACATTGATAATGAGTTTGATGCTTGCATTGTCAGAACTAACTCAGTTTTTGGAGTTCTGAGGGAAAGTGTGGAAGAGAAGAGGAATTATACTCCCTACCAAACTACAGACTCATTGTGCAGAACTCATTGTTGTATGCCTGTGAAATCTGGGCTGTCTAGCAATGTCATGCGAGGAAATGGAATAATTTCTACTTGAATCATCTTACAAAGATTCTGAAGTTTACCTGGTAAGATAAAATACTGGTCACTGAGGTCCTTTCTCAAACTAAAATATAAAGCATTCACACTCTAATGCAGAGAAAACAACTCTAGTGAGCTGGCAACATTGCTCAAATGCCAAATGAATATTTACCTAAAAGACTATTTTTATGGGGAGCTCATATAAGGAAGGTGCTCAAGTGGTGGTCGGAAGAAGTGTTACAAAGACACTCTCAAGGGCCCTCTTAAGAACTTTGGAATCAAATGCATGACATGGGAGGCACTGGCAAAACACAGTTCAACATGGTGTGCCTACATCAAAGAAGGTGCTGTGCTCTATGTGTGAAGAATTGTAGTAGCTAAAAGACAATTGGAAGGAAGGAATGAAGGACAGAATGAAGGAAGGAAGGAAGGAAGGAAGGAAGGAAGGAAGGAAGGAAAGAAGGAAGGAAGGAAGGAACGAAGGAAGGAAGGAAGGAAGGAATGAAGGAAGGAAGGAAAGAAGGAAGGAAGAAAGGAAGGACAGAATGAAGGAAGGAAGGAAGGAAGGAAGAAAGGAAGAAAGGAAGGAAGGAATGGAATGACCGAGGGATGGAGGGACACAGGGACAGAGGAAGGAAGAGAAAAAGAAAAATATGAGATGGGCAAATTTAGAGAAATGTCCACCCCAAATGTTTACATGAAGTAATTGTGCCTAACCTGTGACAGTGTATCGCAGGATCATATTGTTTCGATTAATGACAGTTGGACATGCTGTACCTTGAAAAAATATAGCTGAACAAATTTTGGTATATAATTGTGATTGAATACTGTGGTGCAATAAGAAATGATGGCTCAATGATCTTAGAAAAACAAAAATAGATTTGCATGAGATGATGAAGAGTGAAAGCAACAGAGACAAGAGAATGTTGCATACAATAATAACATGATTGCTTTAACAATAACTTTGAGTTCCTAAGTCATTTTGACTACTATAAACACCCAAATTAACTAAAAAGGACTTATGAAGGAAAATGATACCTGCATCCAGAGAAAGAAGTAATAAATGGAACTATGAATAGAATTGTTTTATATACATACACACAGACATACATATATACATGCATACACACAAACATACATATAATGGGAAAGTAGAGGAAAGGATAAAAAGGAAAATTGCATGATCACTGTGTTATACATTTAAAAGGAAAATCAAGTTATACATAAGAGATTTAGCGATTCATGTACATTTTCCCTTTTCTACTGTTTATGGAAAAGCTTATTTTATTTCTTAAATTTAGGATAAAATAATTTTTTAAAAATGAGATTTAGTATCCATCAAAAACATTAGCAAGCATCATTAGTAGTTGAGAGAAACAAGAAAGTTTCCAAATAAAAGGGATGAAACAAGGATTTTCTATTTTCTGTTTTTACCATTATTCAATATTACCATTATTCAATATAGCAGTAAGAGAAGAAAAAATAAGTGGAAGAAATTATAATAGACAATACAGAAAAAAATCATAATTCTTTATAGACAATATGATGGCATACTTATTGAATCCCAGAAAATCAATTTAAAAACTAGTTTAAATAATTAACTCTGCAAAATAACAGGAAATAAAACAATCCTACATAAGTCATCAGCATTTCCTACATATTAACAAGAAAGTCCAGAAGGGAGAAATTTCATTCAAAACGATTGTAGACAATATAAAATATATGGGAATCTACCTGCCAAAAGAAACACAGAAACTATGTGTACACAATTTTAAAACACTTTTCACTCAAATAAAGTCAGGTCTAAAAAAATACGAAATATCAATTATTTATAAGCAGACTGAGCCAATATAATAAAAATGATTCTATCTAAATTATTTCATTTGTTCAATGTCATGACACTCAAACTGGGCAAAAAAAA
>CM053601.1:95710715-95726247 GCA_028646575.1 Pseudocheirus occidentalis | reverse complement strand
AAATGTCAACTCCCTTAAATAATTTGCAGGAGATTAGTTCTGTGGTAATTCAATTTGATAAAAATGTGTATGAAGGCTACCTCAGTGGACTTATTTGTACACAGTCTGGCATATTAGTCATTTCCATAAAGATCACTGAAGTGTGAATGATAAACTAGCAGAAGAAAGAGTTGTGTTTTTTTTCTCTCCCCTCCTCCCTCTCTTCCTACTACTACCACCTGTGTTGAATTTCAGTTATGAATGCATTGATTAGCTTCACTTCATGTCTCCATTACAATTATGACCTAAGACCTGGCTGTACAGCTATCAGTGGCTGTCTTTTGACCCTCAAATTATATGATGCAAATGAATGACAATTGCCTTCACCATATTTTAATTCTTTCAAAAATAAATTAAAACTATTATTAGTCCCATTAAAAGATACTATGAGTGCTATATATTTCTTCACTAATAATATATTTATAGAAACATAGATTTATGTCCCAAAAATAGCAATTAAAATAATCTTTTTTAAAATTTATTTTTTATTTGTTTTCTTATTTACATTATTCATTTTCATTAACTTTTTGAATTACAAATTTTCTCCCCATCTTGCCCCTGCTGCAATCCTAAATCAGCAATCCCACTGTAAAGCCCCTTCCCTGTTCTGCTCTCTTACTTTCTGGAAGGGCAGGGAGGGTCCCCCTATCCCAGCCCCTGTATATCTTAATTCCTAGTTGCAGGTGTTGCAGAATTTTGAATTCTAGATTCTTTTGATTCTTCCTTTGTCACCCACCCCCACTGGAAGGACACTCAATTCAATACAGGCTGTGGATGTGTGATTATACAGGACATCTTCATAGTGGACATATTGTGACAGTGATCAATTGTTTCTCCATCCCATCTGTCCCCCGACCCTTGTTCTGTTCTCTACCCTGTCCATGTCTGTTTACTGAAGTGTGTACTTCCAGCATCCCTCCCCCAGACCCTGCCTTCCCCTCCGTCATCCCCCTTCTCATCCTAATGCCCCCTACTCTCCTGTGTGGCATGATGCCCAGTTTAGAATTTATGCCATTTCTTCCCTAAGGCAAATTCAATGAGAGTAATTGAAAGTAAAGTTGTAATAGTTATCCCTTGCCTCTTCTCAATAGGATGATTAATCCCATTTGGTCTCTCCCTGTCTCATCTCATTCTTGTCCTCTCCCACCTCAGAATTTCGCCTTTTAAAGCATCATCCCCTCACATTCAATTCATCCTATACTCTCTACACACACACACACACACACACACACACACACATATACATTTGCATTCCCTTCACCTATCCTCATACTAAGAAAAGCTTCATAAGTAACTACTATCGTTTTTCCATTTTGGCATGTAAATAATTCAAATATGATAAGTTCCTTATGATTTCTTTCCCATGTTTACCTTCTCATGCTTCTTGTGTTTGCTTGTCAAATTTTCTGTTCAGCTCTTTTTTTTTCCAGCAAGAATGCTTGAAAGTCCTCCAACTCATTGAATGACCATACTTTCCCCTAGAATAATATGCTCAATTTTGCTGGGTAGTTGATATTTGGTTTTAATCCTGGGTCCCTTAATCTTCCAGGCCCTTGGATCCCTCAGTGTAGAAGCTTCCAGATCCTGTGTTATCCCAATAGTGCTTCTACAGTATTCAAATGGTTTTCTCTTGGAAGCCTGTAATATTTTCTCCTTTGACTGGGTATTCTGGACCCTGGCAATGACCTTTCTAGGAGTTTTCTTTTGGGGATCTTTTTGAAGAGGTTATTGGTGAATTCTTTCAAGTTCTATTTTGCCTTCCTATTCTAAAACATCAGGGCAATTTTCTTTGAGGATTTCTGGAAGTATCTTTCCTAGTTATTTTTTTGGTCATGGGTTTCAGGTACACCAATAATTTTCAAATTGTCTCTCCTGGATCCATTTTCCAGGTCAGTGGTTTTTTTCAAGGAGATATTTCACATTGCTTTCTATTTTTTCATTTCTTTGTAACTGTTTAATAGTATCTTGGCTTCTCATAAAGTCATTAGCTTCTACGTGCTCCACTTTAATTCTGAAGGAATTATGCTCTTCAGAATGCTTTTGAGATTCTTTTTCTATCTGAGAAATTCGACTTTTTAAGGCATTCTTCTCCTCATTGGATTTCTGGGCCTCTTTTGCCATTTGAGTTAATCTATTCTTTAAAGTGTTGTTTACTTCAGTCAGGTTGTTGACTTTCTTTTCATGATTTTCTTCCATCATTCTCATTTCTCTTTCCAATTTTTCCTCTACTTCTCTCATTTGGTTTTCAAAGTCCTTTTTCACTTGATGTATAGCTTCTAGGCATTCTTCAATTGTCTTGGAAGCATTTGGTGTAGGAGTACTGAGTTCTGGGCCCTCTTCTTCGCATTCCATGTTTTGACCCTTTTTGTCCACAAAAAAGGATTCTAGAGTTTTATTGCTGTTTTTATTTGGCTTCCTTTCCCTCATGTTGGCCAGTCAATTAATTGGTTGTTTTTTTAGCTCTGTGAAACTCTGCTTCCAAGGAGGGAAGCTGTGTTCTAAATTGCTGTGGTTTTCCCAACTGCTGGAGCTGTTAGGGGGGTGTTGCAAGTCCCCCCAGCTTTCACTTGCTGAAAGTGCACCCCAGGACCACCACCCAAGACCATGATCTGGATCCAGGCCACTCAATGCAAGATCACTTGGCCCTGATCAATCGATTCAGCACCCCCTGTGGAGATAATATGAGTGCTATATATTTCTTCACTAATATGCTTAGAGAAACATAGATTTATGTCACAAAAATAGCAATTAAAATAATCTTTTAAAAATAAATTTTTAAAAAATTGATAATTATCCAAATTAGCAAATCAAACAACTTTACATCGTATGAAAGGTTACTTAAAAAGACACAAAAGAAGCTTCCAAATCCAGGAACATAAGTTAAGAACAAAATATTAGAAAAAATATATTTCAAAAGCATAGAATCTCTCTCTCTCTATTTCTCTCTCTCTCTCTCTCTCTCTCTCTCTCTCTCTCTCTCTCTGTGGTGTGCTAGATAAAATGACAGATTAAGTGTGCAATTCCTGAGTTACACTGAGGTCCAGTTTTTGACATGAACTAATTGAGAGACCACAGATCTGTAAATTAATTCATTTTGTCTCAACTCCATGTATAAAAATATATATTTTTGAGGAGCCAAGATGGTGGCATAGAGCAGCAAGGTTTCATAGCTCCCACATAGCCACCTTAAATACCCATAAAATATGATTCTAAACAAATTTTAGGGCTCCAAAACTCACAAAAATATAGAAAGCATATCTGTAGCTTAAGGCAGCTCAGCAGGAGGGGCTCATCACAGCAGGCTCAGAGCCAAAAACCAGCCCAGCCTGAAACTGCAGCCTGGCCCCAGAGTGGTCGACAGGAGCTGCAGCTGGAGTACTCAGGAGAGTGAATGTGTGGCACCTGTGGGAATTTCCAGATTTATCAAGCCAGGATAAATAAGGACCAAAAAAAAGGTCAGTGGGATTCAGCTAAATTTGGGGGAGAAAAGAAGTCAGGCCAAACTGCCCCCAGGGCAAGGAAGCAGCACAAGTGGCATAGCAGAAGATGCCTCCCTCCAACTGCTTCAGAGCTCCTGGCCTGCAGACAACAGGGTGATCAAGCAATTGATCAGAGGCCAAGTGCTCTTGCATTGAGCAGCCTGGATCTGGATTGTGGTCTTGGGTGTTGGTCCTGGGGCGTACTTCCAGCAAGCTGCAGCTGGTGGGGTGCGTAGCAACCCCCCAATAGCTCTACCAGCTGTGAAAACCCAAGAAATTTGGGACAGAGATTTTCCCTCTGAAAGCAGAGATCCACAGAGCTAAAAAAATCAAGCAATTAATTTACTGGCCATTATGGGTAGGAAAAGGAAGCAAAACAAGAACAGTAACCTAGCTCTAGAATCCTTTTCTTAGGGACAAAAAGGATCAAAGCATGGAATGGGAGGAAGATAACACAGTCAGAACTCCCACACCTAATGCTTCCAAGAAACATGAAGATTGCCTACAAGCCATAGATAAACTTAAAAAAGACTTTGAAAACCAAATAAGAGAAGCGGACGAAAAAATGGGGAGAGAAATGAGAATGATGTGAGAAAATCATGAAAAGAGAGTCAACAACCTGACTTCAGAAAATACCACCTTAAAGAACAAATTAACTCAAATGGCAAAAGGGACCCAAAAATCCAATGAGGAGAAGAATGCCTTACGAAGACAAATTTGCCAGATGGAAAAAGAATCTCAAAAGCATTCTGAAGAGAATAATTCCTTCAGAATTCGAGTGGAGCAAATGGAGGAAGCAAATGACTTTATGAGAAATTGTGATACTATAAAATAGATCCAAACAAATTAAAAAATAGAAGGAAAAGTGAAATATCTCCTTGAAAAAACCACTGACCTTGAAAATAGACCCAGGACAAACAATTTAAAAATTATTGGACTACCTGAAAGCCATGTTAAAAAAAAAGAACTTAGAAAGCATCCTTCAAGAAATGCTCAAAGAAAATTTCCCTGATATTTTAGAATCAAAGGGTTAAATAGAACTTGAAAGAATTCACTGATCACCTCTTGAAAAAGATCCCTAAATGAAAACTCCTAGAAATGTTATAGCTATGTTCCAGAATCCCCAGATCAAGGAGAAAATATTATAGGCTGCCAAGATAAAGCAATTTGAATACTGTGGAAACAATTAGGGTAACCCAGGATCTGGCAGCTTCTACACTGAGGGATAAAAGGGCCTGCAATATGATATTCTAGAGATCAAGGGATCTAGGATAAAAACCAGGAATCACCTACCCAGCAAAACTGAGTATAATGTTCAAGGGGAAAATATGGTCATTCAGTGAGGTGGAGGATTTTCAAGCATCTTGCTGAAAATCCAGAACTGAACAGAAAATTTGACATTCAAACATAAGAAGCATGATAATGTAAACATGGGAAAGAAATCATAAGGAACTTATCAAAGTTGAGCTATTTACCTGCCAATATGGAGAAACAATAATAGGAACTTATGAAACTTTTATTAGTATGAGCATAGGAGAAGAGAATACAAATGTGTATATCTATATATCTATATCTATCTCTCTGTCTATCTGTCCATCCATCCATCTATCTATCTACCTACCTATCTATCTATCTATCTCTTTATCTATCTATCTACACATATATTTATATAAGAGGGGATATATTTGTATGAATACATATCTGAGCTTATATGTATATGTGTACACAGAGGGTACAGGATAAATTGAATAAGAAGGGATGCTACTTTAAAAGGTGAAATTCTGAAGTGGGAGAGGACTAGAATGAGAGGACAAAGGGGAAGACAAAATGGGGTTAATCATCCATATAGACGAGGCAAGGGATAACTGTTACAACTTTACTTTCATTTACTCTCACTGAATTTGGCTTAAGGAAGGAATGACATAAACTCTAAACTGGGTATCTTGCCACACAGGAGAGTATGGGGTGATGGGGATCAGAGGTGGGATAATGGAGGGAAGGGCAGGGTCAAGGGGAGGGTTGCTGGAAGCACACACTTCAGTAAAGGGACAGGGACATGGTATAGAATAGACTTTGCTCTGTGTGAGAGCGCCATGGAATAGCTATAGACTTGGCTCTGTGTGAGAGTGTCATGGAGTAGTTTGGTATAGACTTTGCTCTGTGAGAGGGCCATGATATAGCTTAGCACAGACTTGCTCGGTGAGAGCGCTGTAGAATAGCTTAGCAGAGACTTGTTCTGTGAGAGCACCTTTAAATTGCCTAGCACCCCACGTGGCAAACATGAACTTCCAATAAACTTTACTTTTTCCTTGGCTGAGAAGACTTGAGTGGAATTCTTTCCGCAGGACCTGGCATGTTGGTATTTTGTGGTCTCAGGCAGCCCTAACCCTCTTTGGGCTCCTGGCGGGGTAGGAAGGAGAGACATATAATCAGTCTCTCACAGTAGGTCCACTGTGGAAATGTCCTGTGCAATTAACATGTACAACCTCTATTGAATTGCTTGTCCTTCTAATGGGGGTGGGTGATGAGGGAGGAACTGGAAGCATCTAGAGTTTAAAGATCTACAATCAAATGTTAACTATAAACACGCACACACGCACATACATATACAGTTATTGTTATTGTAAACTACATGCAACTGGGAATTATGATATATAGGCACTTGGGTAGGGAGATCTACCCTGCCCTACCAGAAAGTTAGAGGGGCTGGAGGAGGACATAAAAGAGAGCTAATTTGGGAAGGAAATTTACAGTTGGATTGCTGTTTTGAGGTTGTGGGCAGGGGAAAGATAGGGAGAAAATTTGTAACTCAAAATTTCATGGAAATGAAGCATGTAAGCAAGAAAATAAATAAAATTATTAATTATATATATATATATATATATATATATATATATATATATATATATATATATATATATATATATATCTTGTAAGTGAGCTGTCAGCTGCACCAGTGTAGGGAATTTTTACACCAGGAGTTACCTATAGCTATGAAATAACACATCAATACTTACATAGCTGCTGCAGATGAAAAAAATAAACCATTTAATGTAAGGGGAAAACCAAAACTACCTGTTAACCTTTGGGGATGAAGGGCAATATAGACATTAGAGTAACAGCACAATTCATAATAACTTCAAAGTGTCTTAAGTACCTTAGAGCCAATTTAACAAAATCTAGGGAATATTTTCAGAAATATAAATTCAAATTGATTTTTAAAAATAAAGAATTTAAGTAATTGGAAGGCTATTCAGTGCTCATGGCTGAACAGTCATAATATAATGAAAAGTGACAGTACTACCAAAGTTAATTAACATATTTGTTAATCAGACTATTAAAGGGATTGTTTAAAGAGTTAGAGAAAATTATAATGAAGTTAATTTGGATGAACAGGAGATTCAACATATCAAGAATAACTTAGGAAAAAAAGAGAAGATCATGTCTCCAAACCTGAAACTTATTTATAAAGTGGTAATCATCCAAACTCTTTTCTATAGGGGAAAAAACATTAAAGAACAATGGAACATGTTAAATAAGAAAGAAACAGAAATGATTCTAAAAGAATCAAATGTCTAATAATGTGAAAATTAAAACACATTGCTTTCCAAAAAGAGGCTCTTCTTGGCAAGAACTATTAAGAAAAGTGGAAAGGTGGTTGGCAAAACATAGGTTCGGATTAGCAATAATTAACAAAGATCAATGAACTGAAAATAGATACATAGTATAGTCATTATTAAAAATTATACTTTAGGTATACAGATAACAGATAAAGAGACAAATTAATGAATAAAACAATTAATCAATTTATTTGTTCATCAATTAATTTATTACTTAAAGATAAGTAAAATCAGAGGGCCAAGATTAATCTAAATTAAACTAAGTTAATAATTACCTTATGAAGTAGCTAGGTGGCAGAGTTAGTATGAATTCAGTTTGGTTACTGCTTAATACTTCTCTCAGCAGCATGACCTGGGTAAATCTATTTACTTTTATGTTTGTATCCCCAAGGTTTATCACAGCACTCAATGTATAGTAAATATATAATATACCTCTCTACTCATCCATCCATCCATTCATTCATTCATTCAACAATTATATTAAGTAATAGTTTAAATTGCTACTAGCAAGAGAAATTAAAATAAGAACAATACTGAGGTTTCAGCTAACACCTACAATTAGTGAATATAATGAAAGACAAAAGTAATCAATCTTAGGGGCATTGCAGAAAGAGGTTAAGACAAACTCACTGTAGGTTGACCCTTAAATTGGGGCAAATATTATACAAAGCAATTTGGAATGATCTTAGCAAAGTGACAAGTGTCCATAATCTTTGAACCAAAGATACAAGGGATATATTCTAAGGATGTCAATATGATGAAATTAAAGAACACACACATACAAACACACACACACACATACACACAAATTTAACCCTATAGAATATAATATAGCATATAACTGTATATTACATTTTGTTCATAAATACATGTGTACATATAGTATGCATATATAAATATATGTATGTGTGCATTATGCTTTTTCTGTGGCATTAATAATTGCAAAGTACATTCCCATTGGTTGGAAAATGGCTAAAATGTTATGACACATGAAAGTAATAGAACATTACTATGTTGCAAAACAAAGAATATGAAGAATGAGGGGGGAGGACCCAAGATGGCAGCATAGAAGAAGGAAAACTCTACAACTCCCACACAGCCAACTCAAATACCAATAAAATATGATTCTAACCAAATTTTACATCTCCAGAATTCACAAAAGGACAGAAAAACATATCTCACACAGAAGACAGCTCAGCAGGCAGGAAAGGAAAGGCTCATCACAGCATGCTGGGAGTTGAAACCAGCCCAATCTGAAATAGCAGCTTGGCCTGGGGGTGGCCAGTACAAGCTTCAGCTGGAACTTTCAGGAGAGTGAATCAGTGGCAGCTGTGGCAATTTCCAGAAATATCAAGACATAAGAAATAAAGATGAAGTGAAAGGTTAGTGGAACTTGGCTAAATTTTGGGAAGAGGGTCTGGCCAAATTGAAACCAGGGCAAGAAAGCAGCAAAGTGGGACAGCCACCTCCAAGTGACTGCTTCAGAGTTTGTGGCCTGCATGTTGCAGGGGGCGGGGGAAGCAATCATTCAGGGGCTAAGTGTTCTTGCCTTAAATGGAATGGATGAGGATAGTGGGATTGTGTGGTGCTCCTGAGGTGCATTTTCAGTGAGCCAAAGCTGGTGGGGGCTGCAGCTTCCTAATAGCTCTGGCATCTGGAAAACCCCAGCAATGAAGGAAAGAGCTTTCCCATCTGGAAACAGAGTTATACAGAGCAAAGAAGTCAAGTAACTGAAGGGCCACATGAGTAGGCTAAGGAAGCAAAGGAAGAAGAGCAATCAAGCATTAAATTATTTTGGGGGGACAAAAAGTATCAAAGCATGGAATGGGAGGAACACAACACAGTTGAAACTCTTGCTCCAAAAGCTTCCAATAAAAATATAGACTGGGTACAAGCCATAAAGGGGCTTAAAAAGGATTTTGAAAACCAAATAAGAGAAGTGGAGGAAAAATTGAGAACAGAAATGATAATGATGCAAGAAAATCATGAAAAGAGAGTCAACAACTAGATGGAAGATAATAACACCTTAAAAATAGATTAACTCAAATGGCAAAAGAGGTCCAAAAAAACTAATGAGGTGAAGAATGCCTTAAAAAGTCAAATTTGCCTAATGGAAAAACAATCACAAAAGCTTTCTGAAGAGAATAATTCCTTCAGAATAATAGTGGAGCAAATGGAAGCAACTGACTTTATGAGAAATCAAGATACTATTTAACAGATCCAAACAAATGAAAAATTAAAAGACAATGTGTAATATCTCCTCGAAAAAAATCACTGACCTGGAAAATAGATCCAGGAGACACAATTTAAAAATTATCGAACTACCTGAAATCCATGATCCAAAAAGAACTTAGAAAGCAGCCTTCAAGAAATTCTGCAGGAAAACTGCCCTGATCTTCTAGAACCAGAAGGCAAAATAGAACTTGAAAGAATTCACTAATCACCTCTTGAAAAAGATCCCCAAAACAAAACTTTTAGGAATGTTATAGCCAGGTTCCAGAGCCCCCAGATCAAGGAGAAAATATTACAAGCTGCCAAGAACAAACAATTTGAATACTGTGGAAACACAATCAGGATAACACAGGATGCAGCAGCTTCTTCATTAAGGGATCAAAGGGCCTGGAATATGATATTCTGGAGATGAAGGGAAGTAGGATTAAAACCAAGAATGACCTACCCATCAAAACTGAATATACTGTTTCAGGGGAAAATATGATCATTCAATGAGGTGGAGGACTTTCAAGTATTCTTGAGGAAAAAAAAATCAGAACTGAATAGAAAATTTTACACCAAATTAAAAGAAGCATGAGAAGGTAAACATGGAAAAGAAATCATAAGGAATTTATCAAAGTGAACTATTTACATGCCAACATGGAAAAATGATAGTTTTAAATTATGAAACTTTTCTCAGTATGAGGGTAGTTGAAGGGAATATATATATATACACATTACATAGAAGGCACAGGATCAATTGAATAGGAAGGGATCATACTTTAAAAGGTGAAATTCTGAGGGGGGAGAGGAATAAAAGGGTCAATGTTAATCTCATTGAATTTGGTTTAGGAAAGGAATGACAAATTCTAAACTGGGTATCTTGTTACACAGGAAAGTAGGGGGATGGTAATGAGAGGTGGCATGATGGAGGGGAGGCTGGGGTGGAGGGAGGATGCTGGAAACACACACTTCTGTAAAGGGACAGAGACAGTGTAGAGAACAGAACAGGGGGTGGCATGATAGGAAGGAGGGACATATAATCAGTCTCTCACAATATGTCCATTGTGGAGATGTTCTGCGTAACTATACATGTACAGTCAATATTGAATTACTTGTCTTTCCAGTGGTGGTGGGTGATGAGGGAGGAAGAGAAAGAATCTTGAATTTAAAGTTCTATAATCAAATGTTAAATATATACATATATATGTATGTATATATGTATATATGTATATGTATGTATGTTATTATTATTATTATTAACAACATGCAACTGGGAATTAAGATATAGAGGCACTTGGGTAGGGAGATCTGTCTTGCCCTACAGGAAAGTCAGAGGGGCAATGGGGGAGACAGAGAAGAGAGCAGACTGGGGTAAGGGTTATATAGTCGGATGGCTGTTTTGGGGTGGTGGGTGGGGGAAAGATGGGGAGAAAATTTCCAGCTCAAAATCTCATGGAACTGAATGATGCAAACAAGAAAATAAGTAAATGAATTAAAAAAAAGAAAAAATATGAAGAATGGAGAAACATAGAGAAAGTTGCAATGTGATAGGAGCAGTACCAGGAAAATAACATATACAAATACAAAAGCGCAAAAGAATTTCAATAAAACAATAAAAACTGATGAAAAAATTATAGTAAGTAATCTTGTCCCCTAGTAGGATATATGAGAATGGACCTTAATTAAAGATGTAGAATGTTGTATAAATGTGGAACATAATACAAAATGTGAAACATTTTCAAAATGTTGGTTTCTTTTAATGAAATCCTTTTTCCTCTTTTTTTGTAAAAATAGATTTCCGGAAGATAAAGAGAAAAGGGATGCTGTAGGAAATGTAGGTGAATGGACATAAATTAAAAAATTAAATTTTAAAATATTGAAACCTTTATAAAGCTAGTATATTCAAATTATTCATAAACCTAACCCATTACTTCTGATTTTTTGGGTAAAAAAGATGGTATTTTTCCCTCAGATAAAAACACATATGATTTTGAGGGAATGGTAGCATGCAAGATAATATAATAAACAAAATAAGAATTATTTCTTTCCATCCCTCTTTCTTCCACACCAATATGCCCCATGTAATCAAGATGAATCTAATTACTAAGGAAAAAGACATAGGGATTAAAAAGTGGGGAAAAGCTCAACATCTAAACTTGCACTCCAGACTCCTAAAATAGGTGTTATTTAATCACTGTGGGATTAGTCGGAATAAAATAATTTTTATGCTTTAATTTTTCCCCTCTCTTTTCTTTTTCTTCTATCATTCCTACCCTTATTTAGAAGATTTAAAAAACTTAATACTTAAAGTATTTAACCTTTGAAAAGGCAGACGGAATAATCTTATTCTGAGAATATTGTACTTGATTTTATTTAAGAAATTTAGTGAATGGAGTTAGAATATATGATTTCTCATAGAAATATTATTCCAGAGTAGAATTTCATAATTGTGACTATGTAATGAAATTCTATACGATGTTAAAATATCATCATGATCCAAGGTCAAATGAAAGCTGCTTTCTTAATATCTACTATTATATTAAATAATCATTTTAATTCAGAAATGTAAGACAAAAATTATGTCAAAATAAACTTTTAAAAAGTGATTTTCATATCTTTTTCTAATGCACTATACAAAGAAACAAAGAAACAATGGAGGAAAATAAAGCTTTTCTTTATTTGCAATTTTTCATTGCTTGCAGTATCATTTTCCCTAATTGTATAATGAAGTCAGTATAAATTTTAACTGGTCTATGAGAGCAGCACACACACACACAAATGCATATGTATATGTGTATGTATGTATGTATGTATGTATGTGTATGTGTATGTATATTTGTATGTGTATGTGTATAGATAAATAGCTGTATATACATATAAACAAGTTACTCTGCTAGACCAGATAAATGTGTATGTATATAAACGTATATGTGTATACATATGTGTATATACACATATGCATGTATATACAGACATATGCATATATATAAACACATATTTGCATATAAACACAAACTCATATATGTGCTATGCATATATATAATTGGCAATGAAAAGAATGATATGCAGAATCTCCTTGAGTGATTGGATGATAAATGAAGAGATCTGAAGGTGGTCAGGAGTAAAGGACATAAGGGGGAGTTTACCTTGTGAAAGAACATTGACTAGGTCATAGAGGAAGGACCATGGTCAACAAGTGGACCATATGATTTATAAACTGAATATCAAGGGAACACTAATGACTAACAAGAAACCCCAGAAACTTACTGAGATGAGTTACTGACTCAGGCATTCTGACAAAAATGTAAATAGCATGTACAAAACTGTCAATTTAGTTACTTGAAAACTAACTAAAAGAAGTTGCTCTCATGGCACAGATACACGAATGTTTCAAATGAATAAATGGATTTTACTGCCTCAGACTAAGAGCTTTAAAGTAGCTTTCAGGTCATCTGAATTAACACCGTCAATTTTGAGGGAAATTTGTGTCCAGACATGTAATGTGTCTACCTAAGGACACAATGTAGTAAGTAGAAGAGTCAGGATTTGAACTCATATTCTCTTACTTCAAATCCATCCTGCTTTCCACCACACCAAACTGCCTCATGAAATCAAGCTGAAAAAAAGGAAAAAGAGAAGGCAAATGGATGGAATTTACCCCAGGATGTCCTATATTTGGCATTATTTAATCATTTTCAGATTAATTGGAGGAAATTATTTTCTCTCAATTTTAAATGTATTTTTCTATAATAAGAATTATAATAACAATAGCTAACATTTATGTAGCATCTACCATGTTCTAGGCACTATGCTAAGTGCTATAAATATATGTGTGTATGTACATATATACATAACACACATATATATGTACATACATATATTTAATCCTCACATCAGTCTTTCGATGCAAGTGCTATTTGTATTTCCATTTTACAGATGAAGAAATTGAGGCAAACAGTAAAATGATTTTCTCTGAGCAACATACATACTAAGGACCTGAAGTCAGACATTATCCCACATCTTCTTGACTCCAGGTCTAGCACTCCATGCCACTTAGCTACCTTCTAAATAGGCTGTAGTCACTATTTCCAGTTTCCAGATCATAAATCTGCACATCATGAATTTTAAGGTAGAAAGGGACCTTAGAGGCTATCAGAGACAATGAAATCATTTTATTTACAGATGTCAAGATTGAGTCACACAATTAAAGGACTCTTCCAGGATCACACAACTATTCAGCATCTAAATTTGACTTAAATTATAGTCTTCTTCTCTCCAAGTCTCTTGTACTTCCCCTCTGATATAAGAGTAGACAAGCTTTCCCTGATAGCACAGAGAGGAACATAACCTAGGTTTTTTTTTTGGGGGGGGATTTTTACTTGGAGATTATGCAGTAGTAGGATTTGAACAGAGTAAAGTCAGGACTACTCTTTGACCTTGTTGAGGTAGATCCATAAATCATAATCTTTTATACCCATTAGTTCTTCAGATCCTGAACTATATCACACAAATGGATTGGAAAATAATTACAACCTGACAAATCACTAAAGTTGTCTTTTTAAATTTTTAATGAAAATATTGGAAAGAATCAATAGTACAAATATTAGACACTGTATGCATTTTATTTCTGATTTTTTTCTCTTTGCTCTCAGACTAAGACAAATACTAGACAGTAGTTCAAAATTTGTTTACATGATAAATGAAAATTGAAGATCTGTCATAATGTGTCCAATAGTATTGCACAAAGCAAATTCCTCTAATATGAGAAGAAAGGATGAGCTCCCTCTGCCAGCATTTCACTTTCTAAGAATAATATGTTTGTGGTTGTGAGGTTTTAAATTAAAGTCATTTCAAAAAGCATCACATTTTTGGCTTGTTTTTCTTCAAGAAGAAAAACATTATATATGAATTTATCTAGTCAAAGTTTATATGAATATGAAGTATGCTTGATTATGGAATAGATTAAATCAAATAAAGGACCTCATAGATGAGTATTTCTAAATATAATTTTAAACTTATATCAGTAATTTCTGAAGTGAGGTGAGGCAAGTAATGATTAAGTAATTGGAGGGTGAGTAGGGCTGCAGCCTACCACCTCATGATAGTAGTGAGTCTTGTTTCAAATACTTCACCAAAACTTTCCCCTAGTAACTTGCTGCTTTCCTTTATAACACATAATATAACCTTCCTACTTTCTGATCCAAACCTTGGCCATTCCCAGAAATTTTAACCTGACTTTTAGGCATAGAGAATAGGAGCTGAGCAAGTGCAATTAGCAAATTCTCACTGTGAAATTACAGTGTCTTCCTTGTTTATCACTTCAGTGACATCTTTGCCTATTTTGGCACTCTACCACATCTCACAAGACCAATCAATTAATAAATCCTGCTATGTGCCCTTTTACAAAATCTCTTGGACCTGTCTTCTCAATTCAGACAACCACGATCTTCTTTCAGCATCTCATAATTTCTGCATAGATTATTTCAATAGTTTTCTAATTGATCTTTCTGTTTCACCTCTGTGAATTCCAATCTACGCTCCACACAACTACTAAAATGATTTCCCTGAAGTTCAGGACTAATTATTATTAGCCTTATCTATCAATTTTCAGGGTTTACTAAATAAAATATTATTTTGCATTTATCTAATCTTTTCAAATGTCCATTCTTTAAAACTTTCTTAACTTACACAAGTATTACTATTTCCGCAATGCATTATATAAATAGATATACATGTTAAGGTTTTGTACTCAAAGAAATTTGGATATAAATGCATAATAAAAATCCTTTGCATATTAATCACTTAGATAACAGAAATAGCAAAATGGTCCATGATCAATGAACATATCTAGCTTTATTTTCTGAATGTCATAATATTATACATTTGCTGAGTATTTCAAAAATAATTACCAAATAGTTTATCAGCATGGTATTTCTGGAAGTGTATAAATATTATTGTTTATTATTCTGGAATTCTTTTTTTATTAACTTGTTTATTTACTTTTAATTTATAAGATTCCGTTCCAGAATCACTTGAGTTTCAGATTTTGTCCCCTCCCTTCCCCTCCCCCCCACCAAGTTGGCATACAATCAGGTACAGGATTTGCAAACACTTTCACATTTCACAATAGCCTGTTTGTACAGAAGTGTTGTAATCAATGGAGTGAACAATGGGAAAAAA